>CM075473.1:29257500-29725000 GCA_037950665.1 Hypophthalmichthys nobilis
GCCCTCGGTCCGCACAATCCTCTTCAGCGCTCCGTACACGCTACGGTACTGAGCCTTTGGGTCCGGCTGTAAACTCTGCATACGTGTCTAAAAACAGAAAGAGAGCAGCATTTAGGGATATCAAACATAAAAATAATAATATTTCATATGCAAAAAAACAAAAATATATTTACAAACAGGAACAAGACCAAATCATGAAGATCAGTTCACGTTTCTTGTATTCTGATATCATAATGTGTTAAAAAACACATAATTTATAGAGACCCCTAAAAATAGATATTTTGTGACAGAGACAAAAAGGATAGTTAACTTGTTAACAAAAAAGGGAAGGAAATACCAACAATATGTAGGCAGAGATAGAACACGTCCATCCTTCAGCTTACCCAACATTCAGCACAGTTATAAAAACATGCTTTGTTTAATGTGAATGAACTGGCACGAATCATCATAACACACACAGACTGAGGGGCACAGGCCTTGGTTTAGCTGAGCCAGACTTCTGACTATCAGAATGAACACACTGCAGCTTATTCTGGCTGAAAAATGCCTGCTCAGACATGAAGAGACGGTCTGAGTAACAAAGTAAAAAAATTACCACTCACGTTTTTTGCAGTCAATACTACTGGAGGGAGTATAGGCCTCCCACATTTTTGATGTAAGCATTTCGAAAATCATTTGGATTCAGAACAATTGGCTAATGAATGATTCAGAACATCATTTGTGAACCATTGAAAAGAGCTTGCTTAACTGAACAATTCACTTTCACAAATCACGTACAGTATATGGCTTGAGCATATTTTCTCTGTACAACTGCAATATATAACCTTTGAAATATTTTAAACCATTTCATAAAAAAAAGATCTAGATTGCAATACACATATGATGCATGATGATGAAGTGAGAGTCATTTAAGTATATAGTCCATGTAAAACAAGTTTAATCTTGTAAATAACCCAAAACAATCTTTTTCAACCATTCTTTTTTCCCCATTATCCTTCTAATTCTGCCACTTAAATCTAAACCCTAGACACACCAATGTGACTGGTTACGGCTTACTTTGAACAAGATATTATTACAGCTAATCAAAAGGGTTTAATTAGCACTTCTTCAATAAGAAAACTAGACAAACACCCAAATAGGTTTTAATTAGCCCTAAATGATTCAATATTAAACCCCTGTCATCAAACCGCAGGAGCTAGCTGGATAACAGAGATCTCCCAGAAAACATCAGGGAAGATGAGTTGTATGGAAAATTCTGATCCATTTCAAACGGTTCTGTAAATGAAATCTAAACACATGCTTAATTATAACAACAATTACAGCAATGTCTTAATTACTAATCTATTTTATGAATATCTTTAAGTGCATTCTGAAGGGCTTTAGCAAATGAAAAGCAGAAGAACAGCTAAATATGCCACAGAAAACACTGAGCCTGTGTAGTTTCCTCAAATTGAGTTAAGAAAGACACATAATGCCACAAAAATACATGTTTGAAAATCCAACCTCAATGGGTTACACTTCCTCTGAGACAAAAACATCCTTCATTGAAAAAAAGAGACTCAAATAGGGACTTACACGGGTCTTCATGCTATTGGAGTTATTGTAAATTGGAGTCGGAAATTGGACATGAAAGCCCTCAAGTATTAGTACTACTGGGAAAGTCAGAGATAATTTTAATACCGGGTTTCCCAGTTGGGCATGCCATAAACCTTAAACATGGTGGAGGAGAGAATGATTGCAGCTGACACTGCTATTCTTTATGAGCTTTTTTCCACAACAGCTACATCGCCTTGTTGTTAAAGTAGTGCATATTTACATATATGAATAACCATTTGAAGCATATTGTATGTTTTATATACCACAAAAATAGCATGTTTTTCCCCGAAATTCCAGAATCGACAGCAAGCTATCTAGTGCGGTCGATGTTTACATGGTTGTCAACGAATGGGGCACTACATTTTATTAAAAAAGCTGCCATTTGACTGCCACTTTCCAAACTACTGGAGCAATGCCCCAGCACTTTAGGTAACAGAGTGGTGGAACTATGACACATTTTTGTAGGCCAAAACCCAGAAGCGATTTAGCATTTTAGCACTTGCGGTTCCATCATCCAAAAGTCAATTGGTTTTTTGAATGGGTTTTTGGTTAAATAGCTGAAATAAGGTCTGTGGTTACAAGCTCAAGATATTTTCACCTTTTATTCTACAACATAAAATACATCAGAATTAAAGGTGCACTATGTAGTTTTTCCATCCACTAGAGGTCGCTAGAGGCCTATTCAAAACAAAGGCGTAGCTTGATGACGCCAGGTTTGAGCGCGGAATCTTGGGACATGTGGTCTCGGACTCAGGCAGAAATCATGTTCATGGATGTGATTATTAACATTACTGTAGTATGAAGCAGAGCAGGACCGAGTGTTGTGGGAGCTGAACGAGGCTGCTGGAGCAATTGTTAATGAGAGACGAACGCAACACATGCCTCGCAAGCAGCGGAACTTTTATTATGCCACAGTCGCCGGCGCCACTTCCACTTTTCCGGTCATGAGTATGATGAAACGCTGCTGTTTATCATATTAGATACATTTGAGAGTGTTGAAAATGATGTTATAAGGTTACTCTGTGCGTTCGCTAAAGTGGCTGCTGTGAGACACTTGTTTGAGACACACTGCAGTAAGATAGATCGATTTTAGAATATCATATTAAATGCTGGATGGCTTGTGTTGATAAATGGCATGCAATTCATTTTAAAACATACTGTATGATGGAGAAAATGCTGTATACTGTTACTAAAAATAAATCTACATCTGATTATGCTATGTTAGCCACTTCACAAAATAGTGTTCTTCTCTGAGGCATGGTAAAACATGGTATTCACAAAAAAAAAAAAAAAAATTTGATTTAAACAATAAGACTAAACGTGTTGCGCTATATAACAATAGTTTTCTGTCTATAAATGTAACCAAACAGTTGTTCCCTTGTCTATTAAAACATGTAATATATTAAAGCGTCTTTGGTGTTTCCATGGTTTCTACAAAATAAAACCGGAAACCGAGGGTAACGCGGGAACGACGCAATTGACAGGCGACTCCTCACACGTCCCGGAGCCTTGGTTAAAATTGCAATTTTCTCACGATTTACAAATAGTTGGAAACATTTGGGATATTTTAAGTACTCAAGTGAACAAAATATATAACACTGGCCTAGTGGTTTTTGGATATTTTACTGCAAAATTTTTAGTGATTTTTTTTAAGCTGTTACTTGTCTTGAAAATGATGGTTGGGGGACGCTGTTGCGCGAACACGATGTGGATGCATTTTTAGTGAGCTTCTCACAGGTGAAATTTCAATTAAACAATAATCAGACCTAGAAGTTTATTTCTTTCATTCTTTCACTGGGATACGATTTATGAACACACACTGACATAAAGTTAGTAGATACTGTGTGTTTCATGGCAGCTCCGGGCAGCAAATGAGGCGGCAAAGAGGCGCGGGCTAACACGGCTAGCTCGGCCGACTCTAGTGGTACTCACAAGGGGGAGTCATTCTCAGCTGAAATGTTCAAGCAGTCGCTCAAATCCATGAAAAATGACATTTGTGTTAAGATCAAAAATGCGATTAGTGCTCTATAATCAGACATCAACGGTGTTAACGAAGAGCTGACTTCAGCTGTTGCCACAATACAGCAATCGCTTAGCTCGCATGAGGAGCGGCTGCGAGCTGTTGAGGACTCGGCGACGACCATGAG
Source organism: Hypophthalmichthys nobilis (assembly GCA_037950665.1). NCBI lineage: Eukaryota > Metazoa > Chordata > Actinopteri > Cypriniformes > Xenocyprididae > Hypophthalmichthys > Hypophthalmichthys nobilis. The sequence goes on from CM075473.1 coordinate 29,261,244, forward strand.
TGACACTCTCGCGCATCTCGAAACTACCGTGGCCAAACTTCAGACCGAGGTTAACGCTCTGTCTTTAAAGTGCGAGGACCTCGAAAGCAGATCAAGGAGAAATAACATCAGACTGATTGGACTCAACGAGGGAGAAGAGGGCATCCGTCCTGATGAACTTGGAAGAGAAGCCGCTGCTCGATCAAGCTCATAGGTCACTCCAGCCAAAGCCCAAACCCGGTCAACCACCCAGGCCCTTCATTTCAGGGTCCACTTCTACCACATTCGTGAACAGATTCTCCAAAGGGCACGTCAAAACGGAAGGCTGACCTATAAGGGAAAACCTGTCTTTCTCTTCCCCGATCTTACAACGAACGAGGGCAAGAAAAGAGAAGCATTCGGTGAAGTCCGCAAACATCTGCGGTATGTTTGTTTATGTTTGTTCACCTGATGATGCGCTTAGCTTAGTTCTTGCTAGCGTATCCTAGACGCGAACTACGTCGTCTGTGTTTTCTTGCCTTATGGGGTTTTGCATACACCTAGTTCGGGGAGGTGTTGACGTGGGTGGGGGTTACAGGTTTGTTGTTTTTTCCAGAGGTTTTTGTTTTAGTTTATTTGTTTTTTTCTCTCTTTTTCCTCATGTTGTGGCTTTATACTGTACAATGCACAATCCAAAAAAATCTTTTTGTCAATTTTCAACATCTCTGTATACATCTTCAACAGTTTTCTTTCACTTTTATATCTATAAGCAGGGTCATTAATTTTGTAAGCTGGAATGTGAAAGGTCTTGATCACCCTTCTAAGCTTAATAAAGTTATAACTCACTTGGATAGTTTACAAGCTAAAATAGTCTTTTGGCAGGAAACACATCTCAATGTCTCTAACCACACTAAATTACGCAGAAGATGGGTCTCACAATCCTTTCACTCCTTATTTTCTAGTAGAGCAAGGGGAGTTGCTATCCTTATTCATAAAGATATTTCTTTTAATCCCTCAGATGTCCAGGCTGACCGTAATGGTAGATACATCATAGTATCTGGACTACTGTTTAACACTACTGTGGTATTGGCTAATGTCTATGTGCCTAACTTTGATGATGATAATTTTTTTGTTAAGTTTCTCTCCCTCTTACCAAAATTACAATTACGAGTTATTTGATTATTGGAGGAGATTTTAATCTTTGCCTAAATCCTCAACTTGACAGACTTTCTCAAATAGGAACAACCCTCTCAAAGTCAGCAAAAGTAATAAACTCTTTTCTTAACGATTATGCGGTCACAGATGTTTGGCGATTTTTTAATCCATCTATGGAAACATTCAAAGCCTATATTAGAGGTCAAATTATATCTTATATGTCATTTGAAAAGAAAAAAACAGAAAAGATCAATGGCAGATCTGACAGATCGTATCTCCCAGTTAGAAAGTCAATATGTAAATAACCCTTCACCCAATATACTTGAAGAACGTCTTCTTTTAAAAACTGTTTTTGACACTCTCTCTACTGTTACCACTGAGGAGATGCTGATTAAATCAAGGCATATTTATTATGAGTATGGAGAGAAGGCAAACAGGCTTTTAGCCCACCAGCTTAGACAATCCTCTGCTTACCATATCATTCCAGCTATTAAAGTGCACAATACCCTACTGTCAGATCATTATGAAATTAATAATTCATTTTTGAAATTTTATCAGTCATTGTACTCTTCTGAACAAACCTCTGATTATGTGGACTTCAATAATTTTTTCAAAGATCTCTCATTACCTCGCATCAGTACTGATGCTGTGCAGTTTCTGGACAGCCCCATTTCTTTAAATGAGATTCAGGATGCCATTTCAGCCATGCAAAGTGGCAATAGCCCTGGGCCAGATGGCCTTCCAGCTGTATTTAAGAAATTTTCTAGACAATTGGCTCCCCTTTTGGTAAATATGTACAATGAATCATTTGATCTAGCCTGTCTTCCCCAAACTCTACGAGAAGCCTCAATTTCCTTTATTCTGAAATAGGACAAAGATCCCCATATGTGTAGTTCATATCGCCCAATCTCTCTTTTAAATGTTGATGTAAAAATTTTAGCCAAAATTCTTGCTTTGCGATTAGAAACATTACTTCCTAGTATAATTTCCACTGACCAAACTGGCTTCATTAAAAACAGACTCTCATTCTTTAATGTCAGACGATTATTCAACATTCTCTATCATCCCGTGTCTTCATCTGTACCTGAAGTTTTGATCTCAGCTGATGCGGAAAAGGCATCTGACAGGGTGGAGTGGGATTACTTATTTCACACTCTTCAGATGTTTAGTTTTGGACCAAGTTTTATATTGTGGATCAAGTTATTATACAAAGCCCCACTTGCCTCTGTTTGTACTAACAATATGTCTTCTGCATATTTTCGGATTAATCGAGGCACAAGACAGGGTTGCCCCCTCTCGCCTCTGTTGTTTGCAGTTGCGATAGAGCCTTTGGCCATTGCTTTGCATCAAAACTCAAAAATTGCTGGTATAATCAGAGGAGGAGGAGAGCATAAGGTCTCTCTGTACGCAGACGACTTGCTCTTATACATTTCCGACCCATCTGAATTCTTACCTCACGTCCTCAATTTTTGATATGTTCAGAAGGCTCTCCAGCTATAAATTGAATTTACAGAAAAGTGAAATGTTTCCCATCAACAATGCTGCCCGGGAGTTCTCTTTTTCTTCTCTCCCATTTAAGGTTTCCCACTCATTTACATACCTTGGTATATGTGTATCTAATACTTTTCCTAAACTTTTTACTGAAAACTTCACCTGTTTACTGGAGCGAGTTGAACAGGACCTACAGCGCTGGGCCTCACTTCCTTTATCCTTTATCGCAGGTCTAATAAATTCTATCAAAATGAATGTGCTGCCTAAGTTTACCTATCTGTTCCAGTGTATCCCAGTGTTTATTCCCAACTCATTTTTTCGTAGGCTGGATAGCGCTCTCACCTCATTTATATGGAATGGCAAACCTGCTAGAATGAGTAAAAGTCTTCTACAACGTTCTAATTTTCAATATTATTGGGCTTCAAATATTCGCCCTATACTGCACTGGCTCTACGGAGATCCCAGAGCTGATGCCCTGTCATGGGTAGCCATTGAGACTACATCATGCTTGCCTTCTTCCCTAGCAGCTTTAGTTTACACTCCTCTTTCCTTTCCCCATGACAAATTTACTAAAAATCTACTTGTAAGATCTACGCTTAAAATCTGGAAACAGGTGAGATGTCATTTTGGCTGGCAAACTATGTCCCCTAAATCCCCTGTTCGTTCTAATCATGTCCTTAATCCCTCAATAATTGATTAGCATGCCAAGATGTAAAAGACTTAAGGCATTAAAATTAATTATTTGTACTATGAGGGGGCTTTCTGCTCATTTCAGCAGATGTGTGAACAGTTTAATATTCCAAAGAATAATTTTTTCGTGATTTTGTGCATAAAATGTTCCCTCAGTTTCCTGCTCCGCCTCCCTGCTCTCCATTTGATCATTTTTTGGAGAACCCTCCAAAATGGAAGGGCATTGGCCTACAAAGTCAGGCCTGACTCTGACCAATCAAAACCAAATCCAAACTTCCGGTTCAGCTGGGGGCAGGGCAACAAATAGCTAAAGCGCTCATGGTGCTTAAGAGGAGCTGCATCCGAAAACTTAGGCAGCTGACTTCTTGCCTCTCTGCCTTATCAAGCAACGACTTTGCAGGCAGCGTTTGCGCATGAAGATATCTCACAGAGCCTTATTTCAGACAGACTTCTGATGCAGCGTAACGTTTAATGATCTACAGCCAAATAGAGAAAGCTTTGGTGATAATTATGCAAACATTTAGTTAATTGTAATTACATCAGAAGTGTAAAACGTTCGTCAAAATGTAGATTTACACAAACTTTCAGATGGTAACTTTATTTTTTAGCTCAACTGTCACAGAATGGAAAGCACAGGTTTGTGGGATATCAAAGGCTGTGAAGGACACATCTATGCTGCCTTCAAATTGATCAGATGAAGGCATCTCAGAAGACAGGAAGTGAAGCCAATATTGGATTGGGACGTGCCTTGATGCCTTCCTACTCTGGAATGCGTCCTCCGAAGGCAGCATTTTCCAGTTTTTGGACGCAGTCAGTATTGGTATCGCTGTAGCATTTCGATATTTTAAGTGAATGTAAATTAGCTATGCTCATATGCTGATTTTTAAATTGTAATTTTGTTTGCAGCTGAAATGAGTCATACATTTAGGCACGCGTTTATTGCATGGATGGAAAAATAACGTAATGTAAGGGTTTAAAATTCATATGCTCAGTTCAAATGAATCAAAGTTTGCCCTCGGGATAAGTAAATATAGTTAAGAATAATTAACAGATTTCAAATACCAGTGGAGACACCATGAGCCAGAGAAAGAGAATAAAGAGGGCAGATTTGTAACATTTAGTGCCTTCCTTGAAAAGGGGTCTTATAACATGGCACTGGATACAGAAATTTTTTTCTTGCATCATTTGAATTTTCTTTTTTACTGGCTTTATGCAGTAGATAAGGTGACATTATATGAATGCTTAAACTGAACTGGTCACTATCAAACGTCTGTCATAACAGAGAGGTGACAGTCCTGACAGGAATGTGAGTATGTACCGTACGCGTATGTGTGTGTGTGTGCAAAACTGCCGGTTAATCAACCCGTCCCAAATGCAAGAGACACTCTTGCACATTCACACCCTTCTGGATGTGTGAGATTACGACCTCTGCCCAGGCCCACCCATTCTACAATGATTACTGGAGTTACGCCGTCAGCCTGAACATTTAAGTCAGCTAAACTTTCACCTGCCACTGAAACTAAAACTATAGTTTATAGTCTACATATTCATAATAGCTGTCAAGAGATTATAATGATTAATCATGTTTTATTTGTAGTCATTGTACTTTCAAATACAGAAAATATAAATAATTTAATATGCAAATCAGCCATATACCATTTTAAAAAATGGATAAGCTGGTGGGCTAAATAGACATACATACACACATAACCATATTGTTTACTGTATTTTTGATCAAATAAATACAGTCTTGGTGAGTATAAGGGACTATTTAAAAAAATATATATTTAAAAATTTTACTGACCCTAAACTTTTGAACAGCAGTGTTGATATATAATATATAATGATATATAATATTCATGTGGAGCAAGGGGATACAAATCATGTTTCTATACGTTTACAATGCTTTTTTTCAAAAACTATGGTTAATAAGCAATAACTATGGAAAATTTTCAAAAGTACAAAGTAGAATCAAGAAGAGCTTTAAAGTCCAAGTTATAGGCCGAGATATTAGTTATGTAAAATTCCTTTGGTTCTAGTGATATTAGATTGAAAAAAAATTAAAATGAATGCTGTTTTAATTTGCCTTAAAACATTCCAACATATGCTTATAAATTCTGAACTCTAAATCAAAATATTAAATTTGGGATCACATATGGTATAAATTATGCAATATTATAGCTAATTACATGTATTAATGCAACACAATCATAAAAATAACAAATATTAAGGTCTACATAAGTTTGTGGCACCAATGCCACTTCTATTAAACATTAGTCTGGCAGTTAAACTCAAACATCAATGTAAACATTAATGATTTCAATCTTCACTTTATGCAATGCACAAAGAGCACACAGCTTGGGTTGTCCATAAGACGGACAAAGAAGTGGTTCATTTGCGTTGTTGTAATGTGTTTATTTTGGGTCAGTGTATGGAGAGGAAAAGCACCGTCATTCCTCTTGTTTCTCTATTCTGGTTCCTCTAGTATTGCTGCATCTCTGAATCACCCTCTGCCTCTTACTGTACATGCATCTCATTCACAATATTAGCAAACACTGGCAAACAGAAACTTGTGATCCCAATTTTCAGTCACACGGTGACACACAAAGACACAGCCATAAGGGAAATATCCGGAAAAGTCTTCCAGAGGCATGAGATTTAGGCTATTCTTGAGTTTCATTCAATAATTAAATGTGGAAAAACATTTAAGTGGGTGTTAAAGACTACATTAAATGGTATTCACAATACATTAATCTTCCATAATATGACATTTTAATTTAGACTAAAACAAAATATTCTGTGGGAAAAAAAATTTTGGGCAGAACATGACACTGACTGAAACGAGAAAAAAGGTGCGATATATTTGCTTAAACAAAGTAAATATTATATTGCGACATAAAAAAAATTCCACCAGCTGACTTGAATCACTCTATTTGGAAATAATGAATTATTCTAGAATGATTGGGGTGATTTTGTAGAGAAGTGAATTTGCATGGAAAATAATAAACTAATTACAAGCATAGATAAATACAATAAAACAAAGATAAATGAAATAAACAGTGCTTTTTTTTTTTTTTTTAGTTAAGTAACAGTATTCAGGGGAAGAAATTGAATAGTCAAATGTAAAATAACACTGCATAGTCTTCACTGTATAAATTAAATATAATTAATTTTTGTTAAAGCGACAAAAGTGATTTTATCTTTGTATTTTGTTGTTTAACATTAAAGACACAGACAGCAGCAATTAGATTACTAGGCTGCTGTCACTTTAAGACCAAATGCATGGATCCAATATGCATTTTCTTTCTCAATTGTTTACGTTTACGTAAGCCATAAGCGACTATGTTTACGAGGATACTCAACAAGAAAGGCATTTTGACATAATTTTGCGTGTATGTGTCCATTCAAGCACAGATATATGCTAAAGAGATATTAGCATAATGTCTGCACGGCTCTGTGCGCACAGGAAACAGTGTGTGAGTACTGAATTGAGTTCTCTTTCGCTTCTTCTTATGCTTGAATGGTTTAAAATCACTTGAATGTTTAAACTGATAAGAGCTAAAACACGTGCAAATGAATGAAAATGTTCACTCTATGATGGTTAAACTTTGCAATTAATCCGAGAATCACATGCGTTTTGAACCGTGGTGCCTGGTCCGTACAGATCAACTATGATCTCTATTCTTGACATCATACATCCTGTGATGTGACTATCAGATGCGCACAACGCGATATTGATGCTAAAACAATATATCGTTCAGCCCTAGTAAATATTACTGAAAATTGTAATGTTGAATAAAAGCCTTAATGGAGAGACGCCTCATTTTAATTGTGAAAAAGAAGCACCATGTAGGGTTGCACGGTATACCAGTACTACGGTAGTATCACGATACTGAAGCTTCAAAATACTGGTGATGCCATTGTATTTTTTAAACGGTAGTATCATCAGTACGATAGTACCGAAAGGAATGTTGTATGTGCGGCAGGTATACTATTTAAAACGTTAATTTGGTTCATTTTGTAGATTTGAATTATAAATGAACACTGTACTGCATGGTAGCGCGATACTACTTGGTATCATGGTATAGTATTTCAAGACATTTTTATGGTATCGTGACAACCCACCATGTGCACCATTCTCATTTTCTAAGAGCGTGAATGATTAGACAGACACAGGGAGTGTTTGTGTGAGTAAAAGTCATGTATGGAAAAGCAAGACTGTGTCAGTCAAGCGTCCTGAAATGCTCCTCAGAGGTGCTTTAAGGAAGTGACAAACCTTGTTACAGCTGGCAAGTCCCCCAGAATTTCTCACACACTGGAAATTCCTGTTTTACTGAACAGCCTGAATCATTACAAACACATGTGCTCCGGTAACTGAATTGCAACATCATGTATTGGTAGATGTTTCAACATTACATTTAATTTTGTGTTCAAAACATATGTGTCACCTTTAAAGTAACTAATAAAAATAAGCAGTCACTAATCAACATTTCCATCGCTAACACAAATCTCAGTTTCCCTTGTTCTTGAAGACATTTTTTTTCAGCAGACAAAAGCTTAGAGGAAGTATTTTAAGCTAATCTCTTTCTGGATGTTCGACAAATGATTTACAGGCCTGTCGCACGAATCATTAAAAACTTTACACCTTATCTTCTGTTAGAGTGTTAGAGGGATGATATTATCTACTTTTATAATTCTGATCTCAAATTTAATTTTAAATCTTTACAAAAATAAGACACTGAATGTATTTTGCAAGATTTAACTCATGTGCTGTATTCTCGAGCAAAATTAAACAGTACGTAAAGCTGGATTTGATTGACGCAATAAATAGTCTATGATATGATAGTATTGGGGTCAATGACACATGAAAGTGTATACGGTAAAGTAAAGGAAGACTAAAGTAAGGAAGCAAAAATTTATTTTAAAACATGCCATTTCCTTGAAATGCACTCTTTGTATTCAACTTGGTTTTGCCAAGTCATACCTTTGCACCTCAAATTAGGGCCGTTGATGAATCGAAATCGTAATAAAAGCACGATGTGAACATGCGTGATTTCTAAACCGCAAAAAGCACGATTTTTCCGCCAGCTCCCTCTGTGTGCACCCTGTAAATGATTTTTGTTGTTGTCACAGTATTATTACAGTATTCAACTTCCTATTATTCAGTATTCAATTTCCTATTGTATAAGTGATGTACAGTATGTTACTGTAGATTTTCAATGCATTCTGGAAAAATATTAGCCTACTGTAAATTTAAATACAGTACTAAATGACCACGAAAAACGACACCTAAAAATAATCAACATCCATGGTTTGGGAATATTTTGGATACAGGAGAGACGATGTATCAGAGCCAGGTAATTTGCAAGACCAGTCAAACTATCATTGTGGCAAAACAGAGTAGGGACCATTCACACAGAAAACACGTTTTTGCGGTTAAAAACACGTCTAGGGTTGCCTTTTTAAAAGTTGAACTTCTTTTATCTTGAGCAAGCCGTGTCAAATGCAAGATGCTGCCAACGGTTAAAGACGTCCGTCTAGCACATTTACATGAAATTTACTGGAGGTTCTAACAAAATGTTAATTGCAGCAGTCTATTTTGAAATGTTTAATTAATCTGAATGAACCGTTTAAAAAAAAAAAAAAAAAAAGTTTGAATGAATGATTCCATGACTTGCTCATAAAGACTTCACTTGTTTCATTACTGGATTAAAGAATCTCTTGAATGAAAGATTCAATGACACATACATATTTGAAGCGACAAGTTACTTTCAAAAGTTTGTTTACTCTATTTTGATCGACATCAGTGTTTATATCTGAACTATAAACTTTTATTCCAGTACTTCTGTGATAATATGAATATCGCTGCAACCCACGGACTACAAAAACAACCCACGGCGTCAGTGTAGCCCAATTCCACAGGAAAACCCCAGACCTGGCAACACCTTTTTTTCTGGGTCAGCGGCAGCACCAACGCAGATTTGAATATTTGCTGTGATTTTGTCAAAGGTTTAATAGACACAGGTGAATCGTTGTCATTTAGGAATAAGATCGCGTGGGTGCTTGAATCGACATTGCGATGTTTTAACGATTAATCGTGCAGCGAAAGCATGTAAGGAAATAGTTTCAAACCCATGATTAAAATCGAATAAAATAAAATCATGATAGTATTATTTTTTCCAAATCGCATAGCCCTACCTCGAATACATGTCAATGTACACATCATAATCATTATTTACAGTGTTTTAAATATTGCTTCCAAAGTCATTAATTTTCAAATATCATGAATTTTTAATTTATAAATGTCATAGGTTTTAGGGGGGTTGCACCACATGACATTTTACAAACTTAATTAACCATATATGAATATCAAAATTGATTTTAATTTAGAAATTAAAATCATGCTAACATAGAAGAGGTGCATTATTGCATGTATGGAATGCATATTTAAATACTACGGCCAAAAAATTCATTGGTAGTTATAATAGTTAAATAGTTTGGATACATTTATTTGAAAACATAATGGTCATTTTTTACTATTCTTAAAAACAGCACTTTTTTTTTGCACACATGGTTTAGGATGGTCACATCAAAAGAAGAGAGGGGTTATTTCAGATGCAGAGACAATTACATTTTGATGAAAGATTTTTGTTTAGTTTTTTTACAATAGCATGCAATGATTATTTGCAGTGACAACAAGGGCAATTGTTAATGAAAGCTGGGTCAGTTTTGATTTCATGTCTTAAATTTAAGTCAAAATATGCCTATATGACACAAATTATGATTTCTTGTTAAGCCCAAAGTATACTGCACTTTTTACGCGAGGGTCAGCGTACACTGCGCGTGACGCGATTTTCGACATCAGAAGAGTACACGTACCTCCAGATTTTTGTAACCTTCGCATTTAATTTTTTTTGCAGTAATTAGTTTATACACAAGGTGGCAACCGTGCCCTGGCGGCGTCGATTCACAAGGCAGTCAAAGAAAAACTACATTAACAGAACAGACCGGAACAGGTGCAAGCTACAGCGACAATGAAGGCCTACATAGACAAGAGATTGTGCGAAGAGGTTAGAAAGTTCACTCATTTGTACAACTCTAGCCCAGGGTTTGTTTTATACATCATCATGAGAAAGATTCACCCTTTGTACCACTAACGGCATATCCCTCTGTGATCTCTGACCAAGTTTCTTTCTCAGTGTCTGCTGTTGGCTAACACACACCCATGAACACACAAACCAATTACAGCCCAGTTCCTTCCAGGTAAAGTCCCGGGCCTCTGGTTCGTTAGGCATCAGAAGCGTCTCTGTGGCTATGTGCTCTCCAGACACGTAGTATGCGGCTCTCAAACGCGTAGCAGCGAGTGAATGAAATCTGGCAGCCACTAAGGAAACAATGACAATAGCCTGTCCCACAGAATAGATGCAGAGAGCAATCTGGCACAGTGACAGATCACTTTCACTCGCAAGTTTCCCCAAAAAGACAAAGTTAGGACACTTTTGTGTCGCCATAACGAGTACCAGTTTGTGAAGAGATAGAGCTAAAATACCTACAATAAGGAACTGGAAGCAAAGGACTGTTTTGTTCGGTGAACTAGCTGGCAGGCTTGCGTTTGAACGAACTGTTGTTTTAAAGCCGGAGCGAGGCTAGTCCGAAGATTAGCGCTGCACTCGCACACAAAAACACCCTGGCATTTCAACTCAACATCATGAGACGACACTTTCATCTCCGATAACATATGCACAACAAGGCAGAAACAGAAATAACCTTTTGTTCCTGAAAAAATTAGAATGAAAAGACAACGTCATGCTGACTTGACATGGATAAATGAAAATTCTGTCATCATTTCCTCACCCTCAAGTTGTTCTAAACCTGTATGAGTTTCTTTGTTCTGCTGAACACACAGGAAGATATTTTGAAGAATGTTGGTAACCAGGTCCCCATTGACTTCCATATTTTTTTTTCTTCATACTGTGGAAGTCAACAGGGACCAGCATCTGTTTGATTACCAACATTCTTCAAAATATCTTCCTTTGTGTTCAACAGAAGAAATAAACTCATACAGGTTTAGAACAACTTAGGGTGAGGAAATGACAACATTTTTATTTTCCGGTAAACTATCACATTAAAGGGGTGATAAACTGAGAAATCAAATTTTCCTTGAGCTTTTGACATAGATAAGAGGTCATCATACTATAAGAATATCCTGTAAGTTTCAGAACTGAAAACTTCCTTGTTAGTCCAATAAAAGCTTTTATTGACACCAGACCCAGCAAACGACAGGATTTTCAAAGTGGGGATCTATGACGTCAAAGGGCAACAAGCACCGCCTCCGCAGAAGAAGATCAACGCCTACTTCATCACCGCCTGTTTAGCCCCGCCCACCGATTCGCGCATGACATGCAATAGAATAGGTAGCCTAAGTAACATAGGCCTACATGGTGCTAAACCAGATCGAGCTACCCAAGCAATAAACATGCTGTTGAGGATTACAAAATATTGTGCAGTGCCTGGACTTGACAGTAATGCAACATGTGAGGAACTGTGTTAAATCTAATGCCTGATCTGAAATATAATGATTCATGTACAGTCAGATGTTCTTTGTCTGTGTGTGTCAGTAAATCAAACCAGTGACTAAACGTCAACTTGCGTTGTTTCTCTTAGTAGGATGAAAATAATCTGTTATTTAACGGTGATTAAATTATATATAAAGAAAGCAATCAAAGAAAGCTCCCTTTGCAATCGTTGGAGCAGCGCGCGCTGAAGCTGTCAATCAAACAGCGCGAGTTTATGAGTGACTGACATGCGCAAAACTCCCGTTTTATTCAACGAATCTCTTAATTATATCGCGTTTGCACTGTTAGTGAAGATGAAAGCATTTGTTAGTGTACAAAAATTGAGTTGCAATGACAAGATCACTGCTTTCATGCGCTCAACATGTCTAGCCACGTTTACATGTACACTTTTTTGTCATTCCGATTGAAAGATTCGGTGGAGTGTTTACATGTGACGTTGTCTAATCCGATATGGTGTTTACATGTACCGGCGCTTTCATTCTGAATGACTTTGCGCATGCGCACATTACTTCGCTTATGTCCTGTTTGCCGCCATGTATTCCTGTCAACATGGAGTTCCGTTATTTCTTATGCACGCTATTTTTATGTAAAGTGTTGCTCTTAATCAAGCAACAGCGTGAAATTTGTAGCATATTACTGCTGGATGGTATGAGGGAAAGACGGGAACAGGAAGCTGACCTGTTTGGTGGCTGTGCATCTCTAAGGAGCATCTCAAATCAGGGTAGGAAAAATGCCTTTTATTTATAAATTATGACAATTTTGGATGTAAAAAGCATAATAACATTATTAGTGCACCCCAGGAAACATTATAAAACAATAAAACAACGCAGTTCATGACCACTTTAAGTTAAAACTCATCAATTTCCTCTTTTCAAGGACACTGTGGCCTAGTGGTCAAAGATCTAGTCTGCTAACTAGAAGGTTCTAAGTTCACACCCTAGCAAGTGGTGATCCATAAACTACCACCATTATGCTCTTGACACACTTACACCCAGATTACTCAAGCGTAAACTGTCTCTGTAATAAGTACATAAGCTTTTGTGAAGTACACTTAAGCATACTTTTAGGACTTATACGGAAATAAAATACTTAAGTGTGAACTGAATGTAATGTTTTCAGACACCTATTTGCACATACATGCAATTAAATTAAAAAGTATTGTAGTTTAAATTTATATCTAATGCAATTAGTTGAACTTAAGAGTGTTTTTGACACGCTTAAGTATGACTGAAGCACATCTGTAAATGTATTTTCATAATTTCTTCTATTGTTAATATATAGTTAAATTGTGCTGCTGAATGTACTGACAAGCATTTATAATAAACTAAAATACACTTTAGTGTCATTTCTATTAAATGTATTTGAAAAGAAAAAATTACAAATTTGCAATTTAGTACATTTAAAATATATTAACTTTTAATTGTAATATCGAATAACACACTACAGTTAAAATTACAATCAATTACTTCATTAAAGAACAACAAAAGATTATTAACACTTTTAATTTGACATTATTACAAAGTGCCCTTTATAAAAATGTACTTAAACATAGTCATGAATGTGTACTCTCTAGGGATGAACGATATATCGGCCACCGTATCGGTATTGGCCAATATATACTCATTTTTTAATGTTATCGTTATCGGCCCGATAAGAAAATTTGGCCGATATATTAAAGCCGATAAATAATGGATTATTTCCTTCAGCTGGGACACTTGAGATGCGCACTGTCCACCATTATAGTTTTGAACTGCTTGAAATATGATTGAAATCACTTCAAAAAGGAAAACACAGTTAAGTGCAACATGTACAGCGCTAGTCTGTCATAAAGGCTACATGATATTATAATAACAACATTATAATTGTGTGCTTGGGACATGGCTTTTAATGGTTAGACTTTTGTTTTTGTAATCAGGCTCTCAAAAATTACATAAATCTGATTTAGATTTATCTGCCAATATATCATCACTAGCACTCTTTTTAAGTGGCCATTTATTTCAGTAAAGTTTTTTTTTTTTTTAAACTTACCTTTAAGATTTGAAGTGAACTACAAGTGCAGTCAATTCCATTAAGCACACTTATTTTTCACAATGAATGACTCTACTAGGTTGATAAATACACAACCAAGATGACTTATGCATGAATTAATGCATTGTTGTATATACAAAGCATGGATTTGTTATTGACTTGCAGCAATTACAGTGAGAGTTAAGACACTATTGTAGCACATACTACTTGTAACGTTACTTGAAATAACAGTCCAGAGAGAAATATCAGGCTTGTTTAGCAGTGAAGGTCATTTGAGCAGCTGCCTCGACTGGAGCATGCTTTAAACTGCTGTCTGGAGGAGCGATGTAATGTTGTAAAGTAGTTTTAACAACTTGGTTTGTTGTTTTTGACCAATTTGAGAAGGTTTGAGTGATCAAGTGATTTGCAGTGCTGATCTAGCCTAACTTTTGTTTGAAAAGTAAGCATGAAGGCTACATTGCGTAAGCTGTAGAGCACATTTGCCACATGTTAGTGAATGTTTTCATGTTCTGCTGTGTTGAGTTACCTTGACTGAGTCCACAGGGTACATGACTGTGTGCTCCAGCACTCCGGCCACGGCGCCCGCTGTCATGTGCGTGCCCAGGGACGCATGAGCGGGCAAACTCTCGTAATCCTCGTCGCCCTCCGATGATCCGCCGTCGCTTTTGACCTCCGACATCTCCAGACTCGCCAGGACCGTCTGGGTGCGCAACTCCATGCGTGAAGGGGGGCGCTGGAAAGGTTTAAACCCACGGCTGATACGCAGAGATGTGAAACGGCAACACGAGCGCGCACATTACTACCAACACCAACGACATCGTCATCTCAGCGACGCGGTGATGTCACCATGACGCAGCGGTCCCGCGCCACACGGTGAGAGCGGTAAAGTGTGAAGAGAAGGTGGGGCTTAAAGCTGATGTTACCAATAAAAAAATAAAAAGGTCTGGGAAAGTTTTTGTTTGTTTGTTTTTGGTGATTCGTCTTTTCAGGAGTGATTTCTACTAGCTACTACACATCCTGTTTGCATAGATTAGGTGAATGAATTAAAGAGACAGTTCACCCAAAAATGAAAATTCTGTCATCATTTACTCACCCTCAAGTTGTTCCAAACCTGTATGAGTTTATTTGTTGTGTTGAACACAAAAGAAGATATTTTGAAGAATATGGTTAACCAAACAGTTGATGGGCCCCATTGACTTCCATAGTATTTTTTTTCTCCATACTATGGAAGTCAATGAGGTCCATCAACTGTCTGGTTACCAACATTCTTTAAAATATCTTCTTTTGTGTTCAACAGAATGAAGAAACTCATACAGGTTTGGAACAACTTGAGGGTGAGTAAATGATGACAGGATTTTCATTTTTGGGTGAACTATTCCTTTAATATAGCCTAATCAGTTTCTTCTTATTTTGGCAAATCTCAGTGAATTTAGAAATATGGTTCGTTCGGACGGCTCGTTTCAGTGAACGGGATGAAAATGATTCATTGATTCATTTGAGTCATTTCTCATAAGTTCACTCACAAGCACTCACATAACATTTGTTATGAAATAAATGTTGATTTAAAAACCATTTGTGAATCATCTTGAGAGATCCATTCAAAAGAACCGATTCAACAGAACCATTCGAGAGTCAGATCTTTTCTTTCCTAAACAAAGCTGAAATGAAAGACTGTAATTATGTCAGTAATTATTCAGCATTTCGCTGATGTTAATTGCAGCTCTTGTATTGTCATTTTGCACATGATATCTGTAGATATTATTGGCCAGATGGATCCGTCTGTGAGAGTGTGATAGTTTAGGCGTGTCTTTTCTCAGAATGGATCTAAAGACCAATTCACAGTGTTCACTTTATCACTTTATCTGCTCGCTTTGTGACTATATGATACAGAGAATCTGGGTTTCACCAGATGTCCTACGCCACCTTTTACACACACACACACACACACACACACGCACACACACACTAAACATTTTAAAATGGCAGGCCTATTTGTGCTCCTTAGCAGTTAAGAATGAGTTCAGGAATGAAAGAATCACACTTGTGAAAATATACACTTTAGTAACTTTTAAAAAGAGTACTTATTACAGAAATAATACACTTCAAAAAGTGCAAACTAAATAGAGCAAAACAAAACACCGGCCATGAATTGGTGTCTAAATCAAGAAATTTTAAAGAGAAATGTCAGAGTATTTCGATATAAGAGAAGAGGAGCTTGAGTTTGTTGAACAGCCCTATTTGTTTAAACCGCGAGAGGCGTCTAAGCTTACGATACTCCTACATCCTGCGTCATACATCCATCATACATCGCGTCAAGGGGTTACTCTTGTGGTGCAAGTATACTTGCGCAGTATGCCAAGTAAGACATGTTCCTGGATCAACAAAATATGTTGAACAACATTCCTGTCTGAAAATTTAGTCTTAACCCTATTCCTACCCCTAAACCTAATCCTACACATAACTTATCCCTAAAATCAGAAGGGAAAGATAGGTGAATAACATTGATGTAGAAGCACCTAACCCTGGTTGTAAACCTAAACTTGACATAAATGGTAAACTTGTCCCTTAAATCTGATTGGTTGATTGGAATGTTGTACTTGGTGAAATCACATTCACCTACACCTATGATGGCTTTAGGGTGAGTATAAATCATGGGATAATTTTCATTTTTGGGTGAATTATCCCTTTAAGGGGCCTTTTATTTAATTAATATTTTATTATCTGCAAGTACAGTTTTTTAAAACATAAAATTACTTTTAAGATTTGAAGTACTCTACAAGTGCACATTCAATACTATTAAGCACACTTCTTTTTTACAAGGGTAGTCAGAATACTTAGCAGCAAGGCCTAATGCTTCACTACCCCAGTGACGTATCAGATTATCAACAACTTTACAATATTAGTTAAATAACATGGTTAGCTTTTGAGCAGTCACAAAGCTACACACATAACTTCTACCATGGCAATCAGCCTCATCAGCCCATGTGAGCAGATCATATGATTCAGCCGCTGCCTGGAAGAGAAAACATGAAGCAAACAAGCAGAGCATTTAAACGCTGGTACATACTGTATCCAACCAGTTTCACAGACACCCCTCCAACTGAGAACAAACTAGTGTTAGTGTCTGTATATGGCTTGTGTATACATAGTACAGCACTTCTGTTTTTGAATAGACTCATTTTTCAAGGCTCTGTAGCATTTCATTGTATCTACCAAGATGTTTGAATTTCACTTAGAGATGCTTTAGTGGCCAACATGTATTTTGGTGCCAAGCTTAATGACTCTGAAGAACATCTCTGTAATGAGGAATGAGAGGGCGGCACTGAGAAACGCCTGCGTCTCAGATGCTTTCATATGATTATAATAACGTTAGTTTCAGACATGCTTTCTTTGTTCACAATTACTTGTGAAGTGTCATCATTACCTTTGAAAATGCTTAACATTAAGGAAGTGCAAAGATCAGTTAGCAAAACTTTTTAAGTTGGGAAAAAATGATTTTTTGATGATGACTGTTTGACGGAAATTCCTTGTAAAGAAATGTTTTACATCAAGACTCACTCCTGATTATAGAGAACTGGGGATTAAGTTTTAAAGAAGGGTTAGTTTCATAACTCTACCACCATTTACAGAAATTAAACAAACAAAATATGTAGTGCATGTGTATCTTTTCATTTGTGAAAAAGAAATACACATAGTTTTAACAAGAATACTAATTACAGAAACAAAGATTGTACTTAAGTGCAAACTAATGTTTTCAGACAATTAACCGCATGTTAATTACAATTAAATGAAAAAATAGTTTATATTTATATTAAATGTAATTAGTTGAACTTTAGTGTGCTTTTCTGACACACTTATGTAGGGCTTAATTACATCTTAATAATTTTATAATTACATCTATTGTCTTTGAAATTCAAGCATACTGCTGAATGTACTGACAAACATTTACAGTAAACTAAAATATACTTTAATGTTATTTCTACTCAAACTTATATTATGTATTTAAATATATTTGAAATTACACATTTGTTGATTAAGTTGCAATTCATTTTAAATATTGAAAAACAATTAAAGAGTTAGTTCACCCAAGAATGAAAATAATGTCATTTATTACTCACCCTCATGTCGTTCTACACCCGTAAGACCTTCGTTAATCTTCAGAACACAAGTTAAGATATTTTTGTTGAAATCCGATGGCTCAGTGAGGCCTGCATAGCCAGCAATGACATTTCCTCTCTCAAGATCCATTAATGAACTAAAAACATATTTAAATCAGTTCATGTGAGTATAGTGGTTCAATATTAATATTATAAAGCGACGAGAATATTTTTGGTGCGCCAAAAAAACAAAATAACGACTTATATAGTGATGGCCGATTTCAAAACACTGCTTCATGAAGTTTTGGAGCATTATGAATCTTTTGTGTCGAATCAGTGGTTCGGAGCGCCAAAGTCACATGATTTCAGCAGTTTGGCCAGAGATTGTATATTATAGGGAGATGAGAGGGTCTGTATCTCTTACCATTGGAGAAAGCGTAACGGCTAACTTAATCACATGCAGTGCTCTCAGCCTATCGTGTAATGGCAGTGACATCAGTCGCAACATTCCCTAGTCTGCCTTCTCTTAAAAAAAATACATTTTTATCAAGCTAAAATCTACATATAGTTCCAAACGAAAGTATTGTTTAGTGTAAAACATGCTGAAGATTAGCAAACAGGCTGTCAATTAATTAAATGATTTGCTATTTCCCCACAAAAGCTGTTTAATCAGCATAGTGAAACCTCTCATCTATTGACATCCATTCAAAAAACGGCCTCTGGTCTCCTTCCCTGCGTACCGCCACAGGCGGAGCGTTAGCATTAGCCGTTACGTTTTTTTGGCTAAAGGTTGCAAGCGTGCCTTCAAGTGGCTTTGGTTTGGCGGTTTGACACGCGATCAGAATCATGATTCGACACGCTGATTTGTAACGCTCCGAAGCTTCCTGAAGCAGTGTTTTGAAATCAGCCATCACTATATAAGTCGTTAGTTTGTTTTTTTGGCGCACCAAAAATGTTCTCGTTGCTTTATAATATTAATATTGAACCACTGTACTCACATGAACTGATTTAAATATGTTTTTAGTTCATTAATAGATCTTGAGAGAGGAAATGTCATTGCTGGCTATGCAGGCCTCACTGAGCCATCGGATTTCAACAAAAATATCTTAATTTGCGTTCCGAAGATTAACGAAGGTCTTACGGGTGTGGAACGGCATGAGGGTGAGTAATAAATGACATTATTTTCATTTTTGGGTGAACTAACCCTTTAAAATTATAATCAAGTACTTTATGGCCTGGTTTCACAGACAGGGCTTAGACTAAGCCAGGATTAGGCCTTAAGTTCAATTAGGACATTTAAGTAGTTTTTATAAATTTTCACAAGTAAAAGGATTACTGATGTGCATCTTAAGACAAAACAATGGCACTGACATATTTTACGATATGTCAGTACAAGCTGCTTTCAGTTAAAACAGCTCAAACATGCATTTTAGTTTAAAATGGCTTAATATGGAAGGCGGTCTGGTAGAAGCTTTATAACTTGTTTGGATATTTTTTTACACAAACGCATGGCTTTACTTCAGAAGGCCTTTATTAACCCCCGGAGCCGTGTGGAGTATGTTTATTATGGATGGATGTGTATGGAGGCACTTTCTTCAGCTCATACTCATTGGTCCTGTTCACTGCTATTATAAAGCTCGGATGCATCAGGATATTTATTAATATAACACAGATTGTGTTCATCAGAAAGAAGAAAGTCATATACACCTAGGATGGATTGAGGGTGAGTAAAGCTTGGGCTAATTTTCATTTGAAAGTGAACTAATCCTTTAATACAAATAAGAGCACTTCTTTTTCACAAGGGTTTATGTGTAAGCATGGTAAGTGTCTCCCTCAGGTAATGTAGCCTACAATAGGCTCAAACGATTCATTAACATAATTTCAGTATTTAAAATAATAATCATTCTAAGTATAAAGCCAAATTAATTTTGTCAAACGTTTCCCCAAAGCATATCCATTCCTCCAACAATTTAGCTGCACACTTCAACTAAACGTGTCCCTAAAAAATGCTTTTGAGAAATGCTAATACCTCAAATAAGACGTGAGTATCCGTCTCAATCCATGTGAGTTCTTGAACTGTAGATGATGCTCCAGTAGAGAGACACTGAACCTGAATAAAGGAAAAAATGCCCAAAATAAATCTTTTTTTTTACTTTTTGTTAATTTATTCTTTTACCCTTGCCTCAGACAGAATTTCAATGTTAAACAATGAATAAATATATATATATATATATATATATATTCAGTGATAACATTTTAGAGACATATATATAAAAACCGGCTTCATGCAACAGGCCTTAGGAGGTTAACTTCTCAAAATCATGTATATCTTACATAGCCTACTTCATGTGCAAGAAAAAAATCTAATAAATTCAACGTATTCAGTCAGGAACTGTGCCCTCTGAAAACATTTGGTTATTATTATTTAGTTTTTATTTTTATATTTTCAGTTGTCATTATAATTTTGTTTTGTGCTTTTGTCATTTTTGTTAGATTTTTTACATTTCTATTTAGCTTTATTTTTTTATCTCAGTTTTAGTTTTAGAAATTTAGTAATAGTATTTTATTTCAGATTGTTGCCAAGGCAACTATTCACTGGAGTTTTTTAAAGGTGCACACTGTGTAAATGTTAGCGGCATCTAGTGGTGAGATTGTGAATTGCAATATAGAGACGCTACGGTGGCCAACACAGGACAAACATGTCATCATTTGAGACAAAGAGAGTAGCCAGTCAAGCAGACGCACTCTGTAGAGCAGTTTGTCCGTTTAGGGCTGCTGTAGAAACATGCTGGGGCAAAATGGCGATTTAACATGTAAAGGGACCTGCAGTGTATGTAGATAGAAATGGCTCATTCTAAGGTAATGAAAACATAACGATTTGTTATGTAAGGTCTTTATAGAGGGTATGCATTGATGTCACTTTCCCGCCGGAACGCGCTCCCTCAGCTGGACTGAGTGGCAAAAGAACCTGCTGCATGACTGGATTTAATAGGGGAAACTGCGAAAACGCGAGTAAAACAAACGATTAAACTAAAGACTGGGCTCAAAAGTGTTCCTTATAACATGTCAAATAAACCTAATCCATGGATATTGGCATGCAGCCAGGAATCGTGTTTTACTGACATTTATGTGTGCCTGATTTCGACGCCGGGGAAATACATAAAGCAAATCTGCCTGTGAACGCTTTATGTAACTACAATAAAGGTAGGTTTAAATCAGAGTGATCACTTATATCAATGTTATATATATCGTCATATCATCCAGCCCTAAAACTTGTATAGTTTTTGTCAGTGTTTATTTAAAAACACCCAATTATGTGGAATATAAGATGGTAAATATTTAATCGATGAGTTTTCAACACAATATATAACAATATAATATATACGGTATGATTTTACCCCGAAATCCAACATTTTGACACAAAATGATAACTGCAAATCCATGTTTCTCTGCCTGGAGTCCAGCTGTTTCTGTGAATTGCAGTGACCTATTTGCTTATTTTTTCTGTAGCTTTCGGCAGTCTGTAAAAATATACCTCAGATTTTGTGTCAAAGCTATTTGTAAAGCTTTTTCCCGTTTTGGATGTGTTTTGTGAGTTTTTCGCGGCATTCACGATGAAAACCAATGCTGCCACACAGTCTTTTTGCCACTCAGTGGGCGTAACCGCAGTCGACGGTGACGTCACGTGCATACCCTCTATACATGACTGAAAACATAGTTATGTATATTATATTGCATTTTTGTCAATAGATCCTCCTAAATAATACACACTGCATCTTTAAGATTAAGTTTTTCTTCTAATATTTCAGCTATATTTTATTTCAGCCTTAATTCAATTAACAAATATTATTTTTAATAGTTTAGTTACCAACAACAACACTGATATCAAGATATCTTTCTTCAGGAAAACAAAGTAAAATGATTGTGAAACCAAACAATCTGATGTGAATTTTTACATCAAATGGTTTGCCATTCGTACAAATTTGTAAAATTTGAAAACGTAAGATTTTTAGAAAAAAATAAGCATGAAAATCCACCCCTAAACATAACCATCACTGGGGTGTCTGCAGATCATACATCATATCAATAAGATCATACAAATTCACATAAAAAAAAAATAGTGACCAATTCTCTGAAATGCAAAATGGTTAAGAATTGCCATGAGATTGTCTTTTGTTTTTTTAATCACCAGGCACTAACAAAGCTAATGTTTTCATAAGTGGAGTTGCTTCGGACAGCTGAAAACCACATGTTTGGTCATTTAACATGTTCTCAGGTTTGTTTTGTAACATAAGAATGAGAAAACAGGGGTTAGTCACTCTTTACAGCTCTGAGAGAAGTAAAAACGAGAAGGGGTTAACCTCTCCGTCCAGAGCACATCGTAAATAAACGACTGGAACAAAGTCGTCTTGATCGTGAAGAACTCAACACTTGTCTTCTAGTCAAGGGTCCCTCTTTCAGTTCAGGACTGGGGTTTTCACTTAAGTAAGACAATTAAGAGGAAAAAACCCCACAAACACCTTTTTAATTCTGAATCTTTTTTATCTTTGACAACAGCAATACTGAAGGAATTGATGCTTCTTTAACAGCTTGTGTGAATATGATACTTGTGTTTTCACAAATACCAACAATATACAGCAGTGACTGACTGTCTAAAGAGAGGCATCATCCATGTTAGAGGATTTCTTAAAGAAAAACAAGTCATGGACAAGAGAGGCCAAAGAAAAGGGAGAATTTGCACTGAAATGCATGGACCTACACATTCACTCAGGGCACTGTATACCGTTCAAACAATTCCCAAATGACTTTTAGATGGAAGTTATGTCATAATACATCCTAGCTAAACAACAAAAGCCTTGCAATGGTACCTTGAAAAATTGTACAAAATTCATTTTCTTTTAAAAAAGACAGTTCACTCAAAAATGAAAATTCTTATCCTCATATTGCGCCAAACCTGTTGGACCTTTTTTCTATGGACATGTCGGACATAATTTTCGTTGTAATGAAAGCGAGCGAGAACCGTGGCTGTCAAACGAGAAATGTCTCTAAAGTGGCCCATACGACGCGTGCACTATAGTATGTTCTGAAGTCATATGATAGCTCGTGTGGTAAACAGACCGAAACGAATTGAATTTTAGTGTTTCTCACACAAAACAATTGCTTGACTTAAGGAACACTTCATACTTTGAATAAAGTCCATTGATCATCCATTTTAAATCTTAAAACTAATTCATTGTCATTGCGTGCAAAAGTGTGATTAATACATTTCTCAGAATTTACTTTTGTTGCAACCAGAAGGTGGTCACATGGTTTTGGAGGAACATGAGGATGAGAACATGACAATGTATTTTTGGGTGAACCCTTTCTATGAATTGTATGCTGGAAAATGTGATCTAAACCCTAAGACAAGAAAACATGAAATATATTGCACCGATTCTCATGATAGAGCTCTACATGTTTAAATAACACCCCCATGTGAAGTCTATGGAAGCTTGTTTCCGCCACTGAAAAAATAAAAATAATAAAGGTAATTGCGACTTTTTATCTCACAATTCTGACTTTTTCTCGCAATTGCGAATTCACATCTTACAATTCTGACTTTTTTCTCGCAATAGCATGATATAAAGCCGCAATCGAGTGTTATGAAGTATGAATTGCGAGATATAAATTTGCACGTTTTTTTACTTCAGAATTGGACTTTATAACTTGCAATTGCGAGTTTACATCTCACGATTCAGACTTTTTTTCTCGCAATTACAAGTTTACATCTCACGATTCGGACTTTTTTTCTCGCAAATTGCGATTTTTACATCTTACAATTTGGACCTATTTCCTCGCAATTGTGTTTACATCTCACAATTCAGACTTTTTTTCTCAGAATTGCATGATATAAAGTTGCAGTTGCATGTTATAAAGTCAGAATTGCAAGACAAAGTCAGTCTTTTTACTTTAGATTTATAACTTGCAATTCCGAGTTTATATCTTACAATTCTGAGAAAAGTCAGAATTGTGAGATATAAACTCACAATTGCAAGAAAAATAGTCAGAATTGTAAGATTAAAAAAAAAAAATCGAAATTATCTTTTATTTTTTTATTCTGTGGTGGAAACAAGCTTCCATAGAATCTGATGGCTGATGGCTTTAAAAAAAAAAAAAAAAAAAAAAATCAAGGTGCGCATTCATACACATGCTCACAATCACATACACTCACAGACAAGCAATAAGCAGTTCCCATGATAAAGCAGTAATTATGACACTGTAACACTGTAATATTTACCACTGAACTGTCTTGCACAACCTTGAATGAAAAAAAAAAAAAAAATCAGAAGTAATTTTTCTCTGTCTCCCTCAACATTCCTTCAGAATGTACATAGTGCTTTTTAAAATAAGACAGATGGATATTTAATGTTGTTTACATTTCATGGAAAAGTGTTTAGGTAGAAAAAAGGTGACCAAAACTTTTGAATCCTATTACAATTGTCTAAATGTGCCTGTTTTTTTTACATGCTAAAGGGATTTCAAAACAGATTAGCTTTCTATCATGATATCCAAGCAGTCCAACTTCAGTGTCTAAAAACCCCAAGAAAAAGAGTTTTGAACAGACAAAAAAATGTTTTTGGTGTTAAAAACATTTTGCATTCATCCTTTAAAATGAATCTCAATCCAGTTCTCTTTGGCACAACCAAGTCATTTAATAAATGTTCAATTATGCGTAGTCTTGAGTTGAGGCAGCAGCCGGCAGAACCTTGTCTAAACTGTGATGTATATAAATCCAAATTGGGGACATGTACAGTATATAAACCATACTCAATCCTCCTGACCTCTTTCACATTGATAGTGACATTGAAAATCCAAAGGCAGCCTCAGCGTTCCTCACAATAAATAAACAACAAAACATCACAGCTGATCCCGTCCGGGCAACAGCTGGAGCTGCAGTCTTCACATTACAGTGAACGTTCACTGGTCTTGGCTGAAAATGTCATAAAGAATTTTAGGAAGATCCAAAACTGGCCAGTAGAGGGCCGACATGACGATTGTAGGAGTGGGACTCATTTTAAAAAAGCAAAGCGCCTTCATTGGAGAGATGTGTCAAGAAGGCTCTCCTCCAGTTATTGGCCAGTTGTTTGACTGACAGGCTCCAGGCCCTATAGGGTAACAGGGAGGTCTGGTGAACCCAGGCCCTCTTCCAGCCACTGGACGGAAGCGGAGGCACCGCGGTGGAGTGTGGAGCGGCTGTGTATGCGTCTCAGACGGAGCAGGTAAAGGAGGATGGACAAAACCACCACCAGAAAACAGGCCAGGAAGAGATAGTGGTTATTCATGAAGGAGAAGCTGTGATGCCAGCGAGAGTGAGAGCCCTTCAGACTCTCCTGCTGGATGTCCCTGATCAACCCAAAGACAAAAAAAAATCAAATACTTTGCCATGTACAAATTTTACACTTTCAAATATCTATGCATGTTTTTTTTTAATGAAATCTACACACAAAAAATATACTTTTTGTTTTAATGTGATTTTTGTGTTTGTGTGTAAATATGGTTAGTAGTAATATGACACTTTTGTAAAAAAAAAAAAAAATTCTATATAATGGTCTGTAAAATGGATTGTACAATAACTACATACAATATTAAGTGGCAAAAACCTAACATTACATGTCTGTCTCTGAGACACTCACATTAGCTAAATGCTACTTCAGGAAAAAGACAGTTGGAAGATGCTAATTTACAGGGCAAAGGGGTGATAAACTCATAAAAATTAAATGTTTAGAAATTCTATTGGCTATTATTTATTTATTCATTATTTATTTATTTAATTTTTGTAGCTGAAGTTGCAAAAAATACTGAAAAGTTAAAAAAAACAAAAAAAAACTTAAATTACTATCTTTTTTTTTTTTTTGGACTTTGTAAATAAGGCCCAAAACAAGTTGGTATATACTACCGTTTAAAAGTTTGGGTCATTAAGATTAAGGCTGCATTTATTTGATAAAAATACAGTAAAAACAATAAAAATTCAGATATAATATTACAATTTCAAATAGCTGTTTTCTATGTGAATATATTGTAAAATGTAATTTATTCCTGTGATCAAAGCTGAATTTTCAGCATCATTACTCCAGTGTCACATGATCCTTTAGAAATCATTCTAGTATGATGATTTGATGCTCAAGAAACATTTATGATTATTATCAATGTTGAAATAAAAAAAAATTGGTTTAAAAAAAAAAAAGACTCAAAACAAGTCAGTGTATACAGTAGTAGCCAAAAATTATGTCTGGCCTAGGAAAATTGAGATCTTCACCCCTTATTCAAATATTATTAAATATCTGTTAACGATTTTTTTTTAATAATGCATGGAGTCAACTGTTTTATTTGTGATAACGCAATGAAACCAAATTGTGCCGACATCATTTTCGGTCAGGCAAAACGAGAAAGAACCAGCAAAATATTAATAACTGATTATGTTGTAGTCAGTGTTTGCTTTTTCCTGTGAGCTTTTTGTTTTTCTATGAATTTTTTTGCATAGTAAAATAAAACCTGTAACTGTAGTTTGCCTCTTTTTACCAAATAATTCTGTCAGATAAATACCTTAACCAAGTTTAGTGTTTTAAAATATTTTCCTCATATTTTGATGGTTTAATCAAACTTGTAGGGCCATTAAAACAAATATCCCCTCCGGACATGACATTTGGCCACTATTGTATTTATAAAAAAAAAAAAAGGTACAGCTAAAGTCAACTAAGCAAAGATGTTGTACCTTAGAGGTAGAAAACGTGTGCGGTACAAAATGGCTCCTAGTGTCCACTGCACTTCTTTGTCATACACCAGCAGGGCCGTCCTGAGATTCTCGTACGCCGCTGGAAACGCGAAACCTGAGTGGAGCACCTCATACATCCACGCAGACTTGAAGCACTGATACCTGCAGGAAGAGAGGAGCGGCCCATGTATACCCTTTCTCAAACTGATCACTGAAATTATGAACAAAGTACTGATGCGTTCGCTGCAGTATAAAGACATATGGTAGAAAATGAGTAAATACTGTCTGGATGAAGGTTGTGTATTTTAAACTTACTTCAATCTATGCTGGTCAGCATGTGAGGCGTAAAGACCTCGATCAAAGCGCTCTTTCAAAGTTTTCCACTGAGTGGCACAGTAACTCTGAAATTAAATGGATCAGGTCAATAATATCTTTAAAAACAAATGTGAAACAGCATATGCAACTAATTTTACTCCCCGAGTTCCTGATGGACAAAATCAAGTCCCACCCTACATTTTTTCTTCCCCGAGAAGCCGTTTCACTCGGATATATATCACAATAGGGAAGAAAAGACTGTTGCAACTTCTGTTTCATGTCCGCTTAAAAAAAAAAAAATAGCGAGAGTATAACCTTGGGTGGGACTTAATTTTATCCACTGGATCATGGAAACGCTTGCTGTAGAGCTGCACGATTCTGAATAAATGGAGATTCACTTTTTTTGTTTTTTTGTTCACTTTCATTTTTTTGTTTCAAATAGAGATCACGATTCTCCCACAATTCTGAACAGACAACTAAACAAAATAACATGAAAATGAATACAGGTTCAGACAAAATGCTAATTTCTGCAGTCTATTTAAAACGTTTAATGAATCTGAATGAATTATTTTAAAAACACGTTTTGAATGAATGATTCAACAACTCACTTATAAATACTTCATTCAAATTATGCGTGGCGGGCCAAATATAATATATTGTAATAGACAAGCTGCGGACCGTTTGAAATTCATCCCCGGGCCGTAGTTTGAACACCCGTTTTAATGATTAATCATGCAGCTCTAGCTTGCTGTGACAAAAACTGTATCTTTCTTCTAAATTTCTTTCATGCAATACAAAAATGTTCACACTGCTCTTTTCCATATAACAGAAGCAGCCTGTCCTTTTTGGAGCTTGACAGCCACATTGTGCTTTAAAGGGATAGTTGTATAGTAAAGGGATGTTGAACACAAAAGAAGATATTTTGAAGAATGGTGGTAACCAAACAGTTGTTGGTCCCCATTGACTTCCAAAAAATATATCCTATGGAAGTCAATGGGGACCAGAAACTGAAACAGAATCTTCTTTTGTGTTAAACAGAAGAAAAACTCAGAGGTTTAACACAACTTGAGGGTGAATAAATTATGATTTTACATTTTTGGGTGAACTGTCCCTATAATTCTATGGAAAAAGAGCATTGTGAACATACTGTAAAATTCTTCATTTAGCGTTCCAGTGTACCTTAGCAGCATTGGAATATTTGGTGGAGTTGTAGTCTCCTCCCATGCGCAGCACATCTTCAGTACAGTAGTAAAACTCAGAGAAGCCGTAGAACTGGCTGTTCGGAAAGTCGATGGGCGGCTGGTAGACTCCGTTAAGCGAGGTGTTGGTGTCATTGGTGCGGTTGAGGAACGGCTGGAGCAGCAGACGGCAGCGGTCGAAGTCTCCAGTGCCGCGCAGGTGCACCCTCTGGTCCTGGGGACCCACCTCATCCTGGAGGTCAGCTGGCAGGCAGGGGTCGAGGATGGGCGAGTCTGTGCTCTCTCCTTGATGCTGACCCAGGAGCCTAGAGACAGAGGAGAGCAATGAAAAAATGCTAAGAAATGTTGGGTGACAGATCAAATGTTCACTATATATTCACACAAAATTATCCATCCTCATGAATACTGTCAAGTTTCCTATGACTGGTTAGACTTGTTAAAACCAAGATGTTTTAATCTTTTATGTTAAATGGTTGTCATTTAAACTTCAAGTTCATAAGTTTGATTCATTGCTGTGAATCAGTTCAAACAGTCAGTTTCAATGAATTGATTCCAAACTGATGTTTGTTTTTATCATCACTTAATGTTCATTGACACTGGCACAGGGTATTTTCTAATTAATTAAATGTTTTAAGAAAAAAGAAAGTAGATAATATTGCTGTTTATTGATATATATAGTGCATATAAAAATATGAAATGCTGTTCCTTGTGTTCATTTGGTGGAAGAGTGTAAAAAAAAAATAACGTGATATTGATATTGAACAGCATCAACAGGCTAAAAAAAAACTTAAGTTATTATTTTAACTACACGCTACACTAAATGCAAGTTTGGGGCTGGTAAGCTTTTTGAAAGAAGATTCTTCACTCATTTAAAAAAAAATTAAAATAAGTAAATAAAAATCTTACTGACCCCAAACTTATAGTGTACATCGTCTAGCTTGAATTACAAAAATATTGATCATACTTGTTTTGGATTTGTGTGGTGCTGATGAGGTTTTCCTCATATCTCTGGCGGGCCGCATTTCCTCCGAAACCCAAAAATGTTGAGACGTAAACACGGTACACGTGTTCTGTTCTGTGAGCGTCGCAGCCCAGGTTAAACTCCGCCAGCAAATTCTTGGCTATCTCTTCCTGGTAGCACAGAGAGAAATGTAAGACAGCTGTGGAAAACAGATGTTAACAGAGGTTCCTTCTGAGAAACATTTGGAGCCATCTTCTAAAAAATGCAGATCTGCTTTGAAGAATGGCTGAATGAATTGCATGTTTCTTAAACACAAAGGCAGCAAAGCAGAGCGAGAAGCAGCATCATATTTGTAGGGTGACATTTAAAAGAATGTTCTGGGTTCAAGTTGAGCTCTGTCAAAAGCATCTGTGGCACGCTGTTGACTACCACAGAAAATAACGGACTCATCCTTCAGGAAAAATGAAAATTGACATTAATGCACTTAGAATGAAGGTCTATGGGGCTTCTGTGGATTGATTTTTCTTGCACCATATTTCTGGTATCCAGGAGTTCAAAGACTGGCTATAACTTTGCATAGACCAAGCCAATATGTAATTTTATAACACTAGTGTCATGTTAAACACAATGTTTCAGCCCTGTGTTTATGGGGTCAGTAATTTCTTTTTTGTAAGAAGTCAATACTTTGTCCTTATCCAGCAAGGACACATTAAATTGATCAAAAGTGACAGTTAAGACTTTTACATTGATACAAACAAATTCTATTTTTCTTTTTTATTAAAAGAACCCTGAAATAGAATGTCTTACGATTTCCACAAAATATAAGTAGCACAACTGTTTTAAACATTGAAAAGAAAAGTTTCTTGAGCATCAAATCAGCATATTAGAATGATTTCTGAAGGATCATGTGACACTGAAGACTGGAGTAATGATGCTGAAAATTCTATTAAAATAGAAAAAAGGTTCTTTTAAAAATTGTAATAATATTTCACTATATTACTGTTTTTACTGTATTTTTGATCAAACAAATGTAGCCTTGGTGAGCAGAAGAGACTTCTTTCAAAAACATTTTTTTTTTTTAAATCTTACCGACCCCAAACTTGTGTCTTGACCCAAAGACTTCCATTGTAAGTGCATTACTGTACACATTTTTTGTTGTTGTTTTTACAATATGAGAGATTATGATCAGAATTATTCAGTGGTAATCATCAGCACAGGTGCTGTCCATGGAGCGTCAAGACTTCTGAGAACATTCCTTTAATAGCTCACAAGCTCTAATACAGATTCAGAAAAATACTGAAGAACATGATAAAAACATTGAACACTTCATTCTGATTGCATTTGATTCCAGCGGCATCCTGTTATATCGGATTAGAGGCCATCAGGATTTGTGCTGAGGAGTTTTCCTCTAAAACTACTAAACATAATTATGTCAAATATTATTTTAAGAGAAAGACCCAAATAGCGCACACACACACACACACAATTTATAAAACTCTCCCCAAATTACTGGGATTCAATTAAATGTTCCAATATTGTTTAAAGGGGTCATATCATGAATAAAAGTAGATAAACAGGGTTATCTAATTTACATATAGAAACCTTAAAAGGTACAGCAGGAAAAACAGCCTGATTAATTATGAGAGTCAGAGAGAGGTAAGAAATGGTCATCTGAAACAAAACAACCCGATCTTAAGAGAAAATGTAAATATTTTAGTTTTTTTTTGTATGATTTGTTTGTCACAAAACAGATTTTTAGAAAAAACTAAGCATGAAGGTCCACCCCTAAACCTAACCCTCATTGGGCCGCAAGCAGATTGTACAAATTACTCTGAATGAGATCATACAAATTACTCCGAATTTGTATGATCCTAAGAATTACTCAAAATGGGATCGGGATCCTAAAAATTCATTTGAATTAGCCACCAATTTGCAATTTTTAGAAGAAAAAAAACTGTATACGAATCACTCCGAATGCGATCCTACAAATCACTCCGAATGCGATCCTACGAATTACTACCAATGAGATGAATTAGCCACCAATTCACAATTTTTAGAAAAGAAAAAAAAAACTAAGCATGAAGGTCCACCTCTAAATCTAACCTTCAGTGGACTGCAAGCAGATTGTACAAATCACTCTGAATGAGATTGTACAAATTACTTCAAATTAGGTTGTATGAATTCGTATGAATTTTTTATTTTATTAATTAATTATTAAACAAAATGTTTGGCATGAGAAAACTTGACTAATATTAAAAGTGGACTTAAAGAGTGAAAAAAAATCTAATGTATAACAAAAGTGTTAAATATGGTCCCCTTTAAAAAATGACTGCTGAGGAGTGGTTAGTATCGTCTCAGAGCTGAAGCACCATGCTGCTATATGAGCATGCAGCAGGCTTATCTCAGTCCAAGGCATCAGTTCAGCAAATTCACCATGGCCTTGTATTGCACTGGGCCAAGG
Organism: Hypophthalmichthys nobilis; assembly: GCA_037950665.1. Classification (NCBI taxonomy): domain Eukaryota; kingdom Metazoa; phylum Chordata; class Actinopteri; order Cypriniformes; family Xenocyprididae; genus Hypophthalmichthys; species Hypophthalmichthys nobilis. The sequence continues at coordinate 29,292,927 of CM075473.1, forward strand.
ACCACAGAGTACCAGGAGAACAAGAATGAGAGAATGAGAATGACAAAGCCAAACTTGCAGCTTTCAAATATACGGAAAATTGTCATGGATAATAACCTGTTGTGGAGAAGCAAAGCTTACAGTTTTGGGCACTTCGTATGCGATCTGAGTGGAGACGCCGCCCATGTCCAACACGCCAGCCGTACGCTTGCGCACCAGTGTCTCCTGCTGGTCACTGCCAGGAACCTGCACCTCCACCACTGCCTCATGTTCTGAGACACAAATCAAGAAAATATTAAAAAAGAAAGGAGAAAAGTGTGGCTGAAAAAATCTTTTGTAGGGCATTTAAAATGTTAAGAAAGAAGAAAATGGCACAATATCTCTTACCATCCTCAACATGATTGAATCGGCCCAGAACAAAGTTGATACCTATCCATGCATATACTCCTGCAAAAATAGAAAATAAACAATTCCACAGAATTCAGATTTTCACTCAAAATCAGCAAAAAAATTGCAGTCAGTAAGTTTTTTTTTTTTTTTTTACTAAATACTTTTATTCAGCAAGCATGTATTAAATTTATCAAAAGTGACAGTAAAGACACATTCCTATTTCAAATAAATGCTGTTCTTTTGAACTTTCATCAAAGATTTCTGAGAAAAGTATCAAAGATTCCATAAAAATATTAAGCAGCACAACTGTTTTCAACATTGATAATAATCAGAAATGTTTCTTGAGCATCAAATCATCATATTAGAATGATTTCTGAAGGATCATGTGACAGAAGACTGAAGTAATGATGCTGAAAATTACATTTTAACATATATTAAACAGAAAACAGTTATTTTACATTGTAATAATATTTCACAATATTACTGTTTTACAGTATTTTAGATCAAATAAATACAGCCTTAGTGAGCACAAGACTATTTTCAGAACATTAAAAAAATCTTCCCGATCCCAAACTTTTGAACAGTAGTATAGATTTGTGCAACATTTGAATTAACCCTTGAATTTACAAACTGATGACTCCAGAGATATTCTAGAACGTGGTTCTTACCTTCCTGTTTGCCTGAGATAACTTCCACATGGGAGTCGGAGAACAGGAAGTTGAAATTCACAGGAATGTCAGTCCGCAAATCCTCCAGTAGGGCCTCCTGCTGGCTGCAAACAAACACAATCTCTTAGCACAGGTGGCGGCTTTCCCACAGCATGCATCTAATATGAGAGTGTGATTGAACACCTTTCAGGCAGGACTCTCATCCCCGCAGTGCACAGGATGTAGAGAGGCGTTTCCTGGTGCTTGTTTTTAGGGATGTGCTGAGCAGCAAAGCTCAGCAGAGGGCTGATGTAATCACTGGCCTTGTCTGGAGTGGATGCATACTCTGAGATACCTGAACAGAACGCAAATAGTGTTATTTGTAGGGCTGGGTATGGACACAAACTTCATGATTCAATTATGATTCACAAGCTCTTGATTTGTTTCGATTCACTACTGATTAATTTGGATATATATTTTAGGTAAAGTATGACAATTTTTCTCAAAGAAAAAAAAAAATCTCTCTCAACTAAAGCTGTAAACTATATAGGGAACCCTGTCAGTTGGTTTAATACTATAATATTAAAGGTTAAAATTAACAGCAGAGACCAATTGCTATTTAAATTTTTAATAATTAACACTTATTTAATTATTTAAATTGCTTAATTAACATTTAAATTGCGCAGAAGGCAGTTTTTATAATAATACCTGTTTTCATGATGGATTTATTCAAACAAAGATATTAAGTAAAAATTTAATTTGAATATTTTAAAATTAAATTTAATATATACAGTCAAACCAAAATTTATTCAGACACCTTGAACATTTCATTCATTATTACAGTTTATTCACTATAGTTTAAAAATGGTAATAAAATATGACAAGCTCTCAGAGTTAAACTTTGTCAGAAAAAATTAATCTTAATTATGTCAGATAACACTTAAGCAAAACATGGTCAGGTGAAAGTGTCTGAATAATTTTTGGTCCCAAATTTTTATCAGTTTTACTGGTAGTCCACTGTATGAAGAATTGGGTATAATGTGTCACAGTTTACTTTATTTTGCTATCCTCACTTACAGAAATTAACTATAGTGTCCTGCACCTGCTAGTAAAATTATATCAAAAATTATATCTCGTGTCTGAATAATTTTTGGTTTGACAGTATATGTAATACAGTGCATACCTGCTGACTTATTGTTTACAAGTTGTTATATTGATGTCTTTCCGGTTGAATCACTGATTGAGCGATTACATGAGATATTATACATTTCAGTTGTAGTGTTTCTTTTAACATACCGCCAGACGTTCATTCATGTTTAATAGGAAAGAGGAAGAGATGATCAGTTCCGTCAAACCACATTAAAAAGCCTAATTTATTATTTTGTGATAAAACTGACAGAATTTGAAAGCTGAGACTTTGTTTAATCTCAAAAGTAAAGCGTATTGCAATTATTGGACGATAGGCACGCTTCAAGTAATATTTAGAGAAGTTTTATTCACACAGTAAACAGCAGAGACTAAATGATCAATTCTTGGGATTTAAGAAATGATACTGGTTCATTAAATTGAGAACAGATTAAAATCAAGAAATCAATATTGTCAACCCAACCCTGATCATTTCGAGTGGTTGATATTTGGCATTTTTTTAATTACTGGCATAGGCTGACATGTTTTTCTGTTTGCCTGATATGTCTTTTATTTTGACAGTGTTTAAGTTTGAAAGAAATGAGAATGGCAATGCCTGCTCCCTGGTCAACCTACTTTCTAAGGCTGCATTTAAAGTGCAGGTTTTGATGCCCAATTCCAATTTGTTGACTATATCTGATGTTTTTGATGACCTGCTTACATCTTTTCAAAATGACCCATATCCAATATTTAAACTATACACTTGGGGAAACAACCCAATTAGGGCTGCAACAACTAATCGATAAAATCAGTGATAATCAATAATGAAAATAATCGTCAACGAATGTCATTATCTATTACGATTATCGAGAACTGCCACTGACTGAATAACGCATTTCTATGGACAAAATGCATCTAAAAATAGTGGAGGAAACAGAGTGAGCTGCTGCGGGAAAGGTACGTGAACCAAGCTGCCCAAAACATTAGAATTCTGTATTTTAAGCTTCAAGCTAATGCGTTAGCATTAGTTTAACATGGCTTGCCCTGTCATGCACTTTGACAGATGCGTGTGCTGTTTAATGTGTGATGTTTCCTTACCGCAAAAACTTTTATTTTACAGTTATATCCTTATCTCTAAGTGTTACAATTCATGCGAGTATTTCCATTTTGTTCATCGTTCTGACAGTCTGCACTAAACTTCACACTTTACTGAATGAGTGCTGGCGTGTGCATGCGCGTCAAACAGACGGGACGCATTAGAGAAGGAGACAATTAATATTCAGCGCAAAAATATTCATTTTGCTGAAATATCTGTTGTTGAATGTTAAATTTAGGTTTAAAAGTCAACATGTCATTCAAGTGTTTTATGAGAGTGGTAACTGTAAAGGGATAACTGCATGTTACTGAATATAAATGTAAGACGCTTCTTACATTTACAGGAAAAAGAAATGACAGTAAGAGGTTACTGTGTCCAGAGTGAACGTGTGTGTTCTATATATATATATATATATATATATATATATATATATATATATATATATATATATATATATATATATAGTATCTCACAGAAGTGAGTACACCCCTCACATTTTTGTAAATATTTTATTATATCTTTTCATGTGGCAACACTGAAGAAATTACACTTTGCTACAATGTAAAGTAGTGAGTGTACAGCTTGTATAACAGTGTAAATTTGCTGTCCCCTCAAAATAACTCAACACACAGCCATTAATGTCTAAACCGCTGGCTACAAAAGTGAGTACACCCCTAAGTGAAAATGTCCAGATAGGGCCCAATTAGCCATTTTCTCTCCCCGGTATCATGTGACTCTTTAGTGTTACAAGGTCTCAGGTGTGAATGGGGAGCAGGTGTGTTCAATTTGGTGTTATCGCTCTCACTCTGTCATACTGGTCACTGGAAGTTCAACATGACACCTTATGGCAAAGAACTCTGAGGATCTGAAAAAAAGAATTGTTGCTCTACATAAAGATGGCGTAGGCTATAAGAAGATTGCCAAGACCCTGAAACTGAGCTGCAGCACGGTGGCCAAGACCATACAGCGGTTTAACAGGACAGGTTCCACTCAGAACAGGCCTCGCCATGGTCGACCAAAGAAGTTGAGTGCACGTGCTCAGCGTCATATCCAGAGGTTGTGTTTTGGAAACAGACGTATGAGTGCTGCCAGCATTGCTGCAGAGGTTGAAGGGGTGGGGGGGCAGCCTGTCAGTGCTCAGATCATATGCTGCACACTGCATCAAATTGGTCTGCATGGCTGTGTCAACCATGTGTGGCGGCAACCAGGTGAGGAGTACAAAGACAAGTGTGTCTTGCCTACAGTAAAGCATGGTGGTGGGAGTGTCATGGTCTGGGGCTGCATGAGTGCTGCCGGCACTGGGGAGCTACAGTTCATTGAGGGAACCATGAATGAGCAGAGCATGATCCCCTCCCTTCGGAGACTGGGCCGCAGGGCAGTATTCCAACATGATAACGACCCCAAACACACCTCCAAGACGACCACTGCCTTGCTAAAGAATGTCTCCAGACCTAAACCCTATTGAGCATCTGTGGGGCATCCTCAAATGGAAGGTGGAGGAGCACAAAGTCTCTAACTATATCTATATCTAACTCTAACTAACTATATAACTAACTATATATATATATATATTAACTATATATGTTTTCATAGCATTCTGTTGGCACGTTTGTTTGAAGGACAGCATTGGGCAGGATGTGGAATAGTGTTTTGTCAATAAAAAAAGGGTCTTTTTATCTGATTAATCAAAAAAAATAATCGGCCAACTAATCGATTATCAAAATAATGGTTAGTTGCAGCCCTAAACCCAAGGAAGACGTATTGACCCAGAAAGGCTAGGGCCGAAAAGCGGTTTGCAACGGACGCAGACGAAATGACAATGCAAGCTTTTGCTTTCCACACCATCTATAAAGGTCAGCAAAACATTGATTGGTCTCTTAAGGCGGAGAGGAAAAAAAAAAGCCCTTTTGCAGCCTGGGCAAAAGTAGTAATGATCGGCGTGGTTTGTGTCCACCTGAGTTAAAGTCATTCGCCACTGACACTTTTTCAATGACGTACGACTCGCATTGACGGGAATATCCGATCTGTCCACTTACATGGCAGATTCATATCAGATTTATTTCCACATATGAATGAGGCCTGAAACCAATCTGAGAATATCAGAATCTATGTGCTTTTTTCCTGCTGATCTATGTCACAGAGGGAAAAAAAATTTAAATTGGGTCACTTGAACCATGTAATGTAAACGCGGCCTGATATCAGCATCGGCCATCAAAAAAAATCCAACTGGTTGACACCTAATTATTTAACCATTCCAGGCCATGATTCTACTCATTTATTCCCATACTGACCTGGCTTGATCTTCATCACTACAGGCTTCCTGTGTTTGTCTCGCATCTGCTTGATGTCTAGGAGTTCGTGCAGGTTGCCGTTGTGCCGGGGCCATGTGTACACGAACACACGGGAGCCACTACTTCCACAGTCCACCACCAGCCCGTAGTTCAGGTTGGGGTTATTGGTGTCCGTGGCCTCCATGTCCGGCACCCGACCCAAACGTCTAGAGGAGACACAATGGTCACGACAATTAGATTTGCAGAGATGCGTAACAGAAATAAGAGAAGTGATCAGGAGTGATTTTACGTGTGGAGGTGCCTGTCCTCTCTCATCCAGCTGTACTGGCCCTTCCCTGTGACCAGCAGCAGGTACAGCAGCCCCATCACACCAGTCAGCAGACCCAGCAGCAGCAACTGCCTGAAGGAGGGCAGCAGGAACCGGGGCAGCACCACCGGAGACAGGCTGAAGTGCCAGGATGCTGGAAACAGGCAGGAAATGCTAATCCTGTAGGGAAAAAAAAAAATGATGAGCAATGCATCACTATGGTTACTGGATCCTCTTAGCTCGGCTAAATGCACTGGAAAAAAGAGATTTGTGTTGCTTGTGTTTACTTAAAAGGTTAGTTCACCCAAACATGAAAATTCGTCATCAATTATTCACTCTCATGTCATTCCAAAACCATAAGACTTTTGTTCATCTTCGAAATACAAATGGAGATATTTTTAAAGAAATCTGAGATATTTCGGTCTTTCCATTGGAAGTCTATTCACCCAAAACTCTGACGGTTTGAAACGTAAAATAAATCCATATGAATGAAGCGGTTTAATCCAAGTCTTCTGAAGAGACTCATTCGCTTAATATGATGAACTGATTCAATTTAGAAGACTTGAATTAAACTGCTTGATTCATATGGATTTCTTTAAGATCTCTTTATGAGTTTTGGGTAAACGGACATTCAATGGACTGACAGAAATCTCTTTCAGAATTTACTAAAAATATCTTCATGTGTGTTCAGAAGATGAACAAAAGTCTTACAGGTTTGGAAAGACATGCGGGTGAGTAAATGATGAGAGTTTTCATTTTTGGGTGAACTAACCTTTTAATTAAAATGAGATAAGACAACAATTGCTGAACACTTTATTACATCTTAATTTTATTGTGTTCAGTCCACTTAAATGTGTAAAATTAAAGCTGACTTAGGGTATGTTTACACGACAATGATGTACTACAACCCCTGGCAAAAAGTATGGAATCACCACACTTAGAGGATGTTCACCCAGATTTTTTACTTTATAGCAAACAAACAAATCACAGATATGACACAAAAAAGATTTTGTTCAATAGCTTAACATTCTGGCTTCAGGAAACATACCTCAAACAAATCCACTTACATTTTTTTTTATTAATGGCATGTCTTTTTCCAGAGCAAGTAGAGGAAAAAAGTATGGAATCACTCAATGTTGAGGAAAAAAATCTGGAATCATCAACAAAAAAAAAAATAATTGTTGCTCCTCCTCTGGCTTTTGACAGCCTAAATTGTTTGAGGCATGGACTTCATTAATGAAGAACAATATTCCCCATCAAGCTGGTTTCAACTTTCTCAAATAGCGTTTGACAGATCAGGTTTGCAGGGTGGAGCCTTGTCATGGACCAGTGTTTATAATTTCCACCATAAATTTTCAATTGGATTGAGATCCGGACTATTTGCTGGCCGTGTCTTTGAGTTGATATGCCTTTCCTGAAGAAAAGTTTTAATACTCTTTGCTCTGTGGCAAGATGCATTATCATCCTGAAAAATTATTTCATCATCACTAAACCTATTTTCTATCGATGGAATGAGAAAAGTGTCCACAATTTCAATGTACACCAGTGCATTTGCTGTTGAGGTAATGATTGTCATCTCCCCTGGTCCTTTACCTGACATGCACCCCCATATCATAAATGAGTTGGGAAATTTGATTGTTTTCTTCAAGCGGTCATCTTTATATGTTTCATTAGAACGGCACCTGACAAAAGTTCCAGTGTAATCTCCTTGGCTAATGCAGATTCGCGATTCTTCACTGAATAACACTTTCATCCAATCATCCAGAATCCATGATTGCTTCTCTTTATCCCACTGTAACCTTGTTTTCTTTTGTTTAAGTGTTAGTACTCATTTTCATTTGGCTTTTCTATATGTAAGCTCAGTAAGCTCTATATGTAAGTTCAGCTGATTTTTTACAGTTCTGTCCCAAAAATTGGCTCCTGATTCTGTCCGTTTTTCTTTTTTGTTGTGCGTTTTCTATTGTAAAGGCATATTGCTTTGAGATTTCTATCTTGACGCTTTGACGTCTTCCTTGGTCTGCCCATATGTCTTGCTTTATAACCTTCCCATTTAGTTTATACTTGCACCAAATTTTAGACACAGCTGATTGGGAGCAACCAACTTCTTTGGCCATACTCTGTATTGAAATTCCTTATTGAAGGAGTTTTATAATCCTTTTCATTGCTTCAACTCAGAACTCTCTTCTTGGGGCCATATTTCATTTCAATTAGCCGAGTCAAACAACCCATTAAGGTGCAAGCACTCCCTTTTAACTACCGACTGATTAGCATTTTTAGACTTGTCCCAGTATTTGTTTAAAATGGAAATTAACAGATGATTCCATATTTTTTTCCTCAACATTGAGTGATTCCATACTTTTTTCCTCTACTTGCTCTGGAAAAGACATGCCATTAATAATAACAAAAGTGGATTTGTTTGAGGTATGTTTCCTGAAGCCAGAATGTTAAGCTATTGAACAAAACCTTTTTTGTGTCATATCTGTGATTTGTTTATTTGCTATAAAGTAAAAAACCTGAGTGAACATCCTCTAAGTGTGGTGATTCCATACCTTTTGCCAGAGGTTGTAAAAATGGAAGTTTTTCCTGTTTTTCGCATACAGACAACAACGATCCCATTCACACAGATCCACAAAAACAATAAAAATCGCTGTATTCTGTTGCCAGGCCAGTAGATGGCGATGTCACTTTGTAAAGAAACACTACAGCCTATAAACTGAACATGTAATACGGTCACAGTTTTTGTAGTTTATACAGAGACAATAAGGATATTGTTTTCAAAAACTTGCACTTTGAAATCTGTTTTCAAAAGTTTGCATTTTCAGGCCCCCAAAACGCAGTTGGCATGTAAACGAATGGCCAAAACGCATAAAAAGTTGTCCATTTTTAGTTGAAAACAGTGTTGTGTAAATGGCCCATTAATCCATTTGTGTTTGGATGACAAGAATCATTTTTGTTGCATTAACTGAAACTGCATGGATGGATTTACAGTTCCAAACATGCTTTGCATAGGACTGAATTGGGAGAGTAAATGCTGAAACTAAGTGTTATTTTATGCACATTAAAGTCACCATGAAATCAAAATTGACAATTCTTGTTTTTTTTATTGACTGTATTGCAGTATTTATCATAAATTATTTATCCTTGCACATCATTATTTTTTCAATTCACGTGCCTTGTAATAATATCCTCTTCTCTGATGATGCGTTTACTGGCGTGAGGGCGGGGCAGCCTGTCACTCACATGAGATCCACCAATAGCAAACCACAACCATCCAATCAATGTCTGATGGATAAAATCAAGCCACACCCTACTTTTTTTTCTTGCTCGAGAAGCCGTTTCACTCAGATATACGTCACAATAGGTAAGTAGAGACAATCGCAACCTCCGTTTCATTCTGATATTAAGGTGCGAGGCCAAAATTTTGGCAAAATTCCACAGGCAAAAAAGGTCCATTGTCTATTGTTAATAATATAGCGATGTATGAAGCTCAGCTCACACAGAAGTTGCTTTCAAACCAAGCAGCTATCTGATGGTCAACCCAGTGAATTCCAGTGACCAACTTGAACCCGTTGTGAAATCTACTTGGCGAATTCTTTCGCTTTTAATCCTGATTCCAATTTAAATTACTGGATTTTGCTGAAAAACAGCAATGTGTTTAATGTTCAGTTATATTGGATATTTAAGAGAGTTTCTGTTGTTGAAGTTTTTGTGGTTAACCATTGTACTGAAGAGCAGAGCTTGTGGTAAGACTGTAGAAATTTTATATGATGACTACTGTGTGTTTTTTTTTTACTTCATTCAATGTACATGCTATGCTAATGTCAGAGCAGTGACAAACTAAAAATGTTTGTCTAAAATTAAGAAATTAATTTTATGTTAAAACTTGCCTTCATTTGTAAAATAAAACTATGTATTTGTTCAACTTGTTAATTTTACAGCTTAGTTAAGTGGATTTTACTTCATTCCATGTGTAAAGTGTACTTGAAAAATCTGAGTATAAAAACTAAATCTCACTCATATTTTTCATGAATAATGAATCATTCACAGTAAGATCATCTATTCTTATTTAATGTTGACTTTAAGGGTTTGTCAAGCTGAAGAAACTTCATTGATCATGTATTTGCCATTACATACATCAGATTTAACATATCAACTTTTCACATTTGAGAAAACCCCTTCCCTCAAAATACATCAGTTTTGTACTTGCCTTCCCATCACTGGAGTGGATGAACAGGTGAAGTGGACGAATCAAACCTTTTCTCTATCAGCCTCTTCTCTATACAGGTGTATTCCTCCATGACGTCATGTTTCAAGTCATCATCGTCGTCATCATCAGGGGCTCTCACTCATGTCAGGTGTGTTGAGAAGACGTGGCATGTCCTGACAGCAGGAAGTGAAATAACCGCATCAGCACAGCCAGCAGTACGACGTTTAACGTTTACAAGTTCACTTGTAGACAGAAGTGCACATGTCTAGCTCGAGATCTGAGCGCTAGATCACAATTAATGTCTTTGGCTTACGATCTAGTTAGTTGCCTACGTAGACATCATTCAGCAGCTCGTTCGAAGGCGCCTATGAGCCCCATAATGTACGATACGAACACAACCTTAATGCTGTCTAGGTAGGGAGCTCACTAGATTGTGAAACACAACCCATGATGCCGTCTAATCACAAGCTGTGCGCTTCTCAGGCCGAGAACAGTTTCAATGATAAAAAGGTCTCTATTTGATACTTAAAAGTAGGTCAGTGAGGTTGTGGAGAGACAGAATGGAGTCATTAAAAGCTGTCAGAAGTGTGTATCATCTGACCAGATAAATATCTGCATGAACGCAGGAAAATGTTCTCACCGTTCGGCTACATCTGGTACGGATGCGTCAATAATAGAGGCATCCTCTGAGATTCATGAATTCAAGAGTCCAAGAATTAAATTCCTCTCGGTGAACACATAAATATGGCAGTTTAATTCTTCTGGTAGAGAGTGATGATGGTTGAAATTTGGCCGAGAAAAGCCTCTAATTCCCGGTAGTTACCGAGCAACAGTTCAGTTCAGTAGTAAAGACGGTTAGTGCGCATGCGCGTCGATGCCGGAAACTTGTGTCTGCGTGTACACTGCTGTGATGTCACTTTGCGTTTCCAATTCGTCACTTCGGCAAAATATTTTATTCATAAATGTCAGTTCTCCTTTACATTACCCAAATTTAACAACTTTCTTAATTACTTTACCTAATTATGGCACTAAAACGATACAAAATAAAAGTGTTAAAATGGAGAAACTGTATGATGAACTTTTGAATGTATTGTAAGTTAACCCATTGCCTCTGTATGTTTAATTTGTATTATTGTATGTGTGTGTGTGTGTGTGTATATATATATATATATATTTTTTTTAAATATTTCATCCTTTGTTAATGTATGTAATTGTTCAAGACTTTTTGGATTATACTTGTATTTTCTGCTTTGTTCACATAACTTTCAATAAAGAACAAAATATACATAAAAATAGACATTTATATTTATAAGTTAACTCGAATCATCTTATTTTAGTAAAATAAAATCTATGGGTCATTGACGAATAAGGTTTTTAAAAGTGTAAAAAAACATAATGGAGATTTAATAAAACTTCAAAATTAATTATGTGTTAACAATGAGATTGTGATTTTTATAATCAATTAACACTGCTTTTGTCATTTTTTACAAGTTGGACAAAATTTGACACCAAAAAATTCATTCAGTTTAACCAAAATTGAAGTTTTACCGAATGACACTTTTGGTTATACCGAATGACGATATTTTCAAACAATGCTAACAGGCTGATATCTAGCAAAAGGACAATCAAACATTTTATATTTAGTACAAATTTTTAAAATATTAAAACTTTTTCCATGTTTTATAGCAGTTGTACTGAATGACCTGATGTTTCGGGACATGCGTATGAGTAAGTGAAAACATGAATTTTTCAAATAGTTAAAAGAGAGTTAGTTACTTTGCTTCAAGACCATGTGATCCTTTGAATAATGTCATATCCTGTCACATTATATTGACGAATGTCTTGATCCAAAACGGTCTTTTATATTGGTGACTCCGAATGACATCAATGAAATTCATTCTTTCTCATAACAAAGCAACGACTTCTACACATAATGTTAATACCATTTTGCACTATGTTGATATATGAGGTTATAAAATCATGGCAGAATAAAAACCGAATGACCTTTTGACACTTCAAAATCTTTAAAATACATTTATATAGCAAAATATAATTAAAAAACCTTTTGGATTCAATAAAAGAGATCTAGTCGTACTACCTTACATACTTTGGATGTCATATCTTTGTTTTTTTATTATTATTAAGGCCTTTGAACAAAAAAATGACCCGTCATGTCACTGTCCCATTGCTAAATTGATGTACCCTAAACTATTGTACAAAAGTTTGGAGTCAGTAACATTTATATATAAAAAATAAACCTTTTATTCAGCAAGGATGTGTATTTGTCCTAACCAGACGCGACCCTAACGGTTAGGACAAATACACGTGCTGTATTTAATGGAAAAAGTGCACACAGAATATTGTTTATTTGGCATCATAATTTGTAGTTTTATTAGAATAATACATTGTACAGACTTTACAAACTCAAGAAGGTCACTCTTAAAACTCTCTTTAAAAAACAAAAATAAACATGCTATTACAAACATGAATAAGGGCTTTTCATAAAGACTTGGTAGGGCTTATTACAACGCCAGGACACACACGTACTGTACTGTATCTGATGGCTTTCTTTAGTGGACAGCGATTAACCCATTAGTGGCTGCTTGTGCTGAAACGGTCACTGTGCCGACTCCATCCTCCTCGGAGCTGAAACGTTTCCTCTGGGCACATCTGGGAGCAGAGAAAAGAAAACATCAAGAAAAACTCTTAACAGAATTACTCAATCAATGGATGTATGGTAATAAAATTAATTAATGATGGATGGTCAGACAGACATGTTAAACAACCAACAAGTTTCAACACATTACACATAAATCTGGTACATCAACAACAAAATAATAATAAACCACATGTAGCAAGGTGGTCACAGTAAAATGTGGTGCTTCTGTCTCTGTGAAACATTTTAATATATTAAACAATAGTTTAATATTTAAGGTTTGTTTAAATCCCTAACAAAGTTAATGTGTATATATATATATATATTATATATATATATATATATATATATATATATATATACACACACATATATATATATATATATATATATATTTATTATGTTATTTCTACGAGACAAATGTATTACTACTGTAATTCAACTGCATTGTAAAATAAAAAGTGAATATTTCATAATAAGTATATTCATTATTTTACACAGCATTAGTGAAATTACAATAATTAGGTCTAAACATTTTCACTTGCAGGATTTAAAACCTCAAGCTTTTATTTTGGCAGAAAACTGCAGGGAAGCTCTTTAAGTTTCTGTGTCAAAAATTACAAATCTAGTGAAAAGCTGTAATCATCTGCCCACAAAAATGTTAAAAATGATGCACAAGTGAAAAAGTATCAAAAAAAAAAACACTTCTCAAAGTATGAGTAACAGTAATAGTGATGCTTGCCTTAGAAAACACCACAAACTAGTGACATTTTGAAAATAGAAAACCTGTGTCAGAGACTGAAAGTCGACTTAGTTCTCTGTCCAGCTCCTCATCTGTGATACCTAGGCTGGAATCAGGCACGGAGGGCAGAGATCGGATAAAATCGGCATCTGAGAAACCCGTTTTCCAGGGAGGAGAAAGAGGGTGATTGGGGACCACTGGGAGCACGTCGTTATCTGGGATGGTTTTCTCCAATAATGACTTCAGCTCCTCCTCCAGCTCCTCTGAATCTTCACCTATGAGAACATGAAGCATTACTTACTTTTTAAGGCAGCTTTATGGTACAGACTCAATCCAGCTCAGTGGTGAAGGCCTGGGCCCAGTTGTTCAAAAAGTTTAATCTGGATTATCTATCTAGAAGCTGCAGAGTCACAGCACAGTGCAGCAGGAGACAGATTTCCCTTATCACATGACAAGAGCAAGAAGAGATGACTGACAAGACGATGGCGGAGGATTTGGTGCGCAACAGATCCTGAGCGTCATTGATAAATACAGTCAAACCAAAATTTATTCAGACACCTTGAACATTTAATTCATTAATACAGTTTATTCACTATAGTTTAAAAAAATGGTATTAAAATATGACAAGATTTTAGAGTTAAACTGTGTCAGAAAAAAATTAATTTCAGATAACACAAGCAAAACATGGTCAGGTCAAAGTGTCTGAATAATTTTTGGTTCCAAATTTCTATCAATTTTACTGGTAGTCCACTGTATGAAGAATTTTTGGGTATAATATGTCACAGTTTACTTTATTTTGCTATCCTCACTTACATAAATGAACTACAGTGTCCTGCACCCACTAGTAAAAATATATCAAAAATGTCTGAATAATTTTTGGTTTGACTGTATCTTATAAAACGTCCAGTCTGTTTATATACCGGTGTGAAAATTTCCTCACTGTGACATCCCTACCCTACGGATGCACTAAAGGGACATGGTGATGGAAAAAAAAAATATGAGATGGGAGAAAAATTATATATTTCAATACTTTTGAGCTCTCTTGCAAAAGTTTTGCCCTCCTCCAAGAAACTGCATTCATTCACAAAGAACTCAAAAGTTTTAAGTGAAAGCAAAGTTTATTGGGGGAACAGAATTTTTTTTTCCTCCCATCTCATATATTTTTCCCCTCACCATGTCCCTTTAGGGGCACCGAAACCCCTCATGTGACCTGCAATAAGAACAAACAAATATTTATGCAATAAGGGATGCAGTTGTTAGAAACTACTTTTGAGTGGTTCATCTCTGATGTTTGTGCCTGTAGTTTATATACAGTGATTAAAAAAAACTGTTTAATATTTAATATAATTTATTATTTATTAATTAATTTGGTTTGATATTCACAGCTTTTTGGGGGATTGTTTTATGGTGCCAAAATCTCTTTTTTACTTTACTGTTTCGAAAGGCTTAATAGAAAGCCTAATGTCCACTTCTACTTTTTTACTTTAATGATTAAACTAATCAAAAGCAAAAAATAAAAAATATAAATGTTTGTTTATTTCACAAGATACAAATGTTGTACTTTTTTCCTTTTTTCCTTTTTTCTTTTTTTAAACCAATTTTAAAGTTTTATTACATTTATGTTCCTGAAATCCACCCATCAGGATAATCCTGTTTTTTTTTTGTTTGTTTGTTTTTTGTTTTTTCTTTTTTTTTTTTCCAAAAAAACAAAGAAAACTATCCCAATCTTACCAAAAAGTTTTGAAAAACACATACTGACAGTTTAATCTGTAGATCTAAACCAAGATGGGATTTTCTGATCTAATCCAATTTCAGAATCCTTTTTTTCTTTAGAACAACAAATTTTCAAGATTTTATCCAATCCGACAGCCAAAATCCAATCAGATTACTTTTGAACAACTGGGCCCTGGTGACGGTTGTATTGTTATTAATGAATGAATGAATGAATGAACAGTAGAAGCCTGTAAGGCAGAAATGCCAATCGTAGCAAAACCCACAATCCACACCCATGCAATGCTCTCATTGTCTGCAGAAATGGCCGATATACAGGAAGGGAAAAGGGAAATGCCCTTTTTATATTTAAATGCTTCAACTAGCACACTGAAAATCATTAAGTGAAACTTCCATACCAGAATCCAGCGCCCCACTGGCAAGAGTCTGGTTGACTTCATCCTGAGTGTCACATAACTACGCAAAAAGAATAAATGCAAAATAAAGAACTTCATTCAAAATTTATATCACTATATTCAAATTATTATAGCATAAACCATGCATGGCTATACAAGGCAAATTTCTCATATCACCTCCTGTATCTGATCAACCAGGTTCTCCGCTCGCTCCACAGTCACACCCTTCAGAGAGATCCTCAGTGCCGCCACACCTGCCTGGTACGCCTGCATCACCTGCACAAATACCAAAACATTTCATTAAGACAAGCATAATGAACATGCTTGTGACATTTGTGGTGTGCATCAACAACAAAACTATTTATATTTTCCTTAAAGAAACAACATGTTAGGCTCTGGTGAACAAGTTGAATTTATCTAAAAAAGTGTGAATGGAGGTGCAAAAGCAAAAAGTATATATTATAAAGAACGTACATGAGCTCTTTTCCATACTATGTTCATAGTGATCGTGCTGCCCGTCTTGCCCCAAAAAGGACATAAAAAGTCCATACAACATGTGAGCTGAAACCACCAGTGTTGAGAAATGCACAATACAACTAAACTTGGACTTGTCTAACTCTCATTTGCAGTGATGCAAACAGGTAAGGGGGAAAAAAGGTGAGAACATTGCGCGGGGAGGGGGCATGCTGTGTGCGTAATTTTTAAAAAGAAGTTATTTGCTTTACATGCTCATTTGTAGTTACTTTAAGGATTTTTTTCATGAAAAAAATTAATATATTGTTGCAACATTTGACCAAAAATCAACATTTGGTTAAAATCTCATGTTATAAAAGATGAAGTGCTATGCAGGATATTTAAGACAATATTTGCTGATTAGACAGCAATACAGTTTGCCACATCTCAGACCTCAAATACATGAAATATTACCCATTATAGACATATAATGGGTATGTCTATACCCCCCCATAAAAACACTCTCATTGGATCTATGCAAATCCCATAGGTGACCTATTTTGATCTCAAAAAGGTGAGGAGTTTGCATCTATGCATTCAACACAAATCGAAATGTGTGCACTTCGAGCATGTTTTGCGTGCTTGATGCAAACTGCATCGCTTTGGAATATAAGTTGCAGCACGTTTCAGAAGATTAAAAACAGTTTATATTCTAGAAAAATATTGCATTCGCAAAAAAAAAAAAAAAAAAAGAAAAAAGTACAACACAGTGCTGTCTGGTACGATTGTGGGTGACGTTCACTGGTGTTGGCCAACAGCATGTGTTGTCACTCACACCAGACTGTCTGTGCATCTGTGTGTTTGTGTGTCTCACCAGGCGGTCGGTTTGGGAGTTTGCTATTCTGTCCAGGATCCCCTTTACTGTCTCGAGCTGAGCAAACAGACGATCCGCTTTCTTCTCCACCCGCTTGCTCCCACGTAAACACCTCAGGGCCTGTAGCAGGAAAAAGTGGGAATTCATTAAAATGCTTTTCTTGTCTATTACAATAAAAGGATGTAAAACACAAAAAGGGTAAAACAAAATGTGCTTATACCTGTGATTTCTTCCCCTCTTTAAGCAGTGATTTTGCCTGCTGCTTACACCTGCACATTAGACAACACATTATTTAGCTGCAGCGCCACTGTAATTACCCATCATGTCACAGAAATGGCACCTGACTGAAATAACAGCTGCGTCCGAAAGCTTAGGCAGCTGACTTTTTGCCAGGGGCAATGACAATGCAGGCAGCTTTTGTGCATGAAGGCACCTCACAAAACACAGACTCCTGAGGCAGCGTAATAGTTTAAAGGAATAGTTCACCCAAAAATGAAACTTATCCCATAATGTACTCACCTTCAAGCCATCCTAGGTATGACTTTCTTCTTTCAGACGAATATAACCAGAGTTATATTAAATAATATTCTGGCTCTTTCCTGCTTTGTAACGTCATTGAATAGTGCCCGAGGTTTTGAAGCTCCAAAAAGCACATCCATCCATCATAAAAGTAATCATATGACTCCAGTGCGTTAATAAAGGCCTTCTGAAGTGAAGCGATGGGTTTTTATAAGAAAATATCCATATTTAAAACTTTATGTCCTGGCAGATGATCATAATGCTCTGACATTTTCCTTAAAAATTCTCACTTTGGACTTATAATTTGTGACCGGGGTTTTATTTTGCTCTATCTTCTGCGCTATCCTCTGCGCTTCTGCGTGTAGCAATTCTCACCTGAGCTTACGCTACGCCTACATCATACGTCGGGTCAGAGGTCACCCTTCTGCCTAAACTCAACTCTCTCGTGAACGCTCGTACGGCAGTTGCCGGAAGCCAGTGATTATAAAGTTTACTAAGGTTGACCCCTAATAGTCGACTAGAAGAGGCTTTGTTGACCAAAATTTTTATTTTTAATTTAAAAAAAAAAAAACTTGTGGCGAAGTCACGCAGTCCATGAGGGACAGATCGATAACAGCGGGTCCTTGTGGTAATTACAGTATGTCGGGCAGGAAATGCAAACATTCGCCTATCATCCATCAACCTCAAATATGGCTTATCAGAGTGTGAAGCTGAAGTATAGTGCACTTACTGCATGACATGGAGGTGTGATCACTTGCATTTTTTTCTGATTATAGCAGAAACAACTTAAAATATTCCGTCATATTTGGTCATACAGATAAGAGTAATACATCATTCAAAACTTGTTTCCTTTATCAACTTGATTGTAAAGTTTTTAAACAGTAAAACTATTTTTGTGTAAACTCAAGAAAGCACTGTAACAAGAAAGCATTGTGCTTTTGTAAAATAAAGTAAACAAACAGGATGCACTTTCTGCCGTCTTGGTCTCTGAACTGGAGCGCGTCACAAAAATTAACCGAAACTCGGTATATAGACTACTTGCCTCACACACATGAGAAATATATCTTTAAAAAGCTTGAAATGTTTACTTTTAAATGAACCAATTCAAATTGAAAAGAAATACTCTCTGTTCATGTAACCCGTATGAAAGTTGCATTTCTCTCTAGAGGCACGTTCACTACTGTGGAGACCAGTAGATCGAGGCAGCAGACACTGACTCAGAAAACACTAGTTTTTTAATAAATAATTAAATAATTTTGCTGGTGCTATTGCAGCAAGCTTTATGTGCGCGCTTGAGAGTGGAATAGGCGATATACTTCTCCTATACAGTATATTAAATGTTCATTGTGGTTTAGTATTTTCCTCAGTATTTATTTAAGTAATTAAATTAATATATACGTGCGATTAGTTGAGTAATGGCTTAAATGAACAACAAAATAATCGACTACAAAAATCTTTGGTCTGGCACAGCCTTATAAAGTTTTAAGTATGGATATTTTTCTTACAAAAAAAACATTGTTTCACTTCAGAAGGCCTTTCTTAACCCTTTGAAGCTGTATGGATTACTTTTATGATGGATGGATGCGCTTTTTGGAGCTTCAAAAACAAGACACTATTCAATGCCATTACAAAGCTGGGAAGAGCCAGTATATTTTTTAATATAACTCCGATTGTGTTCGGCTGAAAAAAGATACACACCTAGGATGGCTTGAGGGTGAGTGAATTATAGGATAATTTTTGGGTAAACTAAGCATGTAAAGATCTACAACAAAATAGAGAGAGTTTAGTGACAAATAAGTGAAGACTTAATTACTACAATACCAGTTTCTTGCTAGAAATGACATCAAAAGTGGATTTACACATAAACTTACATTTACACACAAACTGACCACTACCGCAACTTTCAGACACCATGTTTTTTTGAGGGTTTTTTTTGGCTCAACTGTCACAGATTCAAACGCAAAGGATTGTGGGATATCACATGCAGTGAAGGATACATCTATGCTGCCTTCAAAAATCGATCAAATGAAGGTATCTCAGTAGACAGGATGTGACACGATCATAGGATTTAGAACGTCCCTTGCTGCCTTCCTACCTCTGTATGCTGCCTGCGTAGGCAGCATTCTTTAGCTTTCGGACGCAGCCAATGTCTATACAGTTTGGATGAACTGGCTCACTTTTCTGCTTCCTGTCCCAGCACCTCCACCCTCTCCTCCAGAAGCTTCTCGCTGCGCTGGAGCTGATAGATGCCCAGGTCCACCTCGCTGACAGGAGACACACGGCCCTGTCCTGCCTGACTAAATTTCACCAGCTGTATATAGACAAGGTCAAAAGTTCAATCAGAACTGAGCAATCTGAACCCAAACATGCTTATCAAATAATCAGAGCTCTGTGATTTCAGCGACACAGATTTGAGAGAAATGTTGGAACATTATTCTGTCTATGCTTAGAGTTCAAAAGTTCAGGGAGGGTAAGTTTTTTTTAATGTTTTTGAAAGAATTCTCTTCTTACCAAGACTGCATTTATTTGATCAAATATATAGTAAAACAGTAATATTGTGAAATATTATTACAATGTAAAATAACTGTTTTCTATGTGAATATATATTAAAATGTAATTTATTCCTGTGATGAAAGCTGAATTTTCAGCATCATTACTCCAATCTTCAGTGTCACATGATCCTTCAGAAATCATTCTAATATGATGATGTGATTATTATCAATGCCGAAATCAGCACAGAAACAGTAATACGTTTTTTTCACGTTTCGCTCTTATTCACAAACCCACCTTCTCGCCTTCATGGAGTGAGACGGTTACGTGTTTTTCTCTCTGTAGCTGTAGCAGAGCCATGCAGAGTGTGCTTTCATCTGGACAGATGTGAGAGGAGAGAGCACGCAGCTCTTGGAAAGACAGCAGAGAGCGCACCGCTAAAGGGGAACCTCGATATGCTGCCAAAAGCGCCGCAGCCTTTTCCTGCAAGAGAAAAATGGCTTATGCTCAGCTCTGACCAAGATCTACCTGTATCCCATATAAATAATACACAGACAGTGGCATCCAAAAGTGTTTTCTTTTCTTTTTTTTTAATTAATTTATTATATTATAATTTATTATATAAATTACACTGAGATTACAGCAATGCTTCAACCAGTTAGGTCTTCATCAGGCACAATAACCTTGAGGAGTGAGATGCAACACTTTTAGTCCGGCACCTGAGCCCAGTTTGGGTTTTGCACACCTTTTTTGTTTTGATCATTACAAATGATATCATCATAAAAAGTAAAGTTAAAAATAGGTATAAATGTCTTAGTATTCATTATGTTCCCCAATCTGGACAGCAGCACTTGAGCAGCATATTGCAGTATATAAACGTATAAGTTCAGTCAAAAGGGCACTGCAAATCACAGTACAGCACTTATGTTTGCATCCAAAGCTGCAAAATTGGACTACCAGATACCGGATAAAACAAAAATACCGGAAAAAACATTTGCGAATAAAACACAGTTTCCATCCCATGTTTTCAAGAGAACAAAATTGTCACTTCCTGGGAAACTGGTGCAAAATATCTGTAATAAAAATGGAAGTTGCTGAAGAAACTGTGGCTCTTTTTTCCTTTATCATAAATGACTTTCGTCTCAGAGCGGCAGACGAAACGCAATAAACACGGTCATGTTCTCTTGCATTCAGATGCTGGTATTTGGGAACGCAATCATGTGAGACGCTTCTGGGAGGGAATTAAACCAAATCATTCTGATGACAGACTTTGACTCAGGCGTTTCAGAATGATCAAACCAACATTTGAGATGCTGTGATGCGACTGGTCCACTGGTTAGTCCAGTTATCCAATCACATCCACTGTTGAGGCAAAGTCAAGTGAGTTTTTTTGTTGTGCATCAGGGAATTTATTAAATGTGTTTCCATCGTAGTTTATGCCATCTGCCTCAACTCAGCGCATACATTTTTAATGTGCATTTTTAGAATTTATGCTTATCTTGGCATTTTTTATGTGACATCCCAAAATTTGCATAAAAATAAGGCTATTGATAGATCGATACATGACTTCACAGGAACAGGGAAATTTACAAATGTGGTCATTTCACACCACTTGAAGTTTGACTTAAATAATTGTGGTGAAAAGATTTTTTTTTTTTTTTTTTATGCAATTTATTCCTATGATGCAAAGCTGAATTTTCAGCATCATTACTCCAGTCTTCAGTGTCACATGATCCTTCAGAAATCATTCTGATAAGATGATTTGATGCTCAAGAAACATTTCTGATTATGTTAAAAACCATTTTGCTGCTTAGTATTTTTATGAGAAATGTGATATTTAGGATTCTTTGATGAACTGAAAGTTCAAAAGAACAGCATTTATTTGAAACAGAAATTGTAACAATGTAAAAGTATTTACTGTCACTTTTGATCAATTTAATGTGTCCTTGCTAAATAAAAGTATTAATTTCTTTCAAATTTTTGAAAGGTAGCATATAAATGCAAAGGCATATTAACGGGTAAAGGATGTATTCTGTTAGGTAACGCCATTAGACACACTTACCTTTACCAGTTCTATCACAACGAAGGACTCCTCCAGCGGGACCCTCCCACTGCCCAGCAGAGCCGACAGAGTCCATTTCAGAGGCCGGACTAACAAGAGCCCAACGCCCCACGACAGCCAGCCGGAGTCTACATTTGCCGCAAAGTCTGATTCTTTCTGCACCTTCCCACTTCTAGGAGGACAATAAAACAAATCCGAATTACATGCCATAAATACATGTTATGATTAAACATCATGATCTATGAGAAACTGGCTGCGTCCGAAAGCTGCCTTCAGAGTAGGGATGAGCGATACCACTTTTTTTTTTTTTCGATACGATACTGATACCCCTAAACTGAACTCTTAAATTATTACATTTATTAAATTATTAAATTACTAAGAGTGAAATGGGTAATGATACACACTTAACATTATATTCGAAAGGCATTTTACCATTCAATATGCCTACAAGATTTCAGATTTTATAGCTTGCGGACGCAGCCACTGTACTTGAGGTGACGGTGACGTACCTAATCATGCTCTGAAGTACAGTACTCAAGCCCAGAGGAACAATGCCCTTCCTTCTGAAACTCTCATTCAGGTCCTGCAGACTCACACACACCGATCCGCACCGCCGGCAGTGATCAACGATCAGAGGGCTCCAGAAGTCTATCTTCCCATCCCAGTCTGTACAGTCAACGTCTCGGTTCTCTTTAAAGGCAGAGAACAAGAAAGCCATCCGCTCGTCATCCTCCCAGTCCGGAGGGAACCACGCCTCCCTCTTCTGCACTGAAACCGACATTGCGCTGCCAATGAAAGAGTTTGAATGATTACTGCATGTGGGAAAAAGAAGCACACTTATACATCAGTGTGAAATGAATGTAACATTTTGAGACACTTAAATTGCATGTTATTTACAAGTTTAAATTTATATTAAATGCGATTAGTCAAATTTAAGAGTGTTTTTTTACCACTTAAGTAGGACTTAAGCACATCTTTATTTGTCATTTCATGATTACTTCTATTGACTTTGAAATATTAAAGTGTACTGCCGAATGTACTGACAATCATTTATGGTAAATTAAATATTCATTTCTATTGAAACTTGTATGTAAATATATTTGTAATTACAGATTTGAAACGATGAAGTCTATTTAGTACATTTAAAATATATTAACTTTAAATGTAATCTTGAAAAATCACACTACAGTTAAAATTATAATAAAGTACTTTACATATGCTTTAGTATGTTAAAGGTGCACTATGTAGTTTTTTCATCCACTAGAGGTCGCTAGAGGCCTATTCAAAACAAAGGCGTAGCTTGATGACGCCAGGTTTGAGCGCAAAATCTTGGGACATGTGGTCTTCACCTCACAGCCGGTGGAAATAAATCGGGATAGGACTTGGGCAGAAATCATGTTCATGGATGCGATTTTTAACGTTACTGTAGTATGAAGCAGAGCAGGACCGAGTGTTGTGGAGCTGAACGAGGCCGCTGGAGCGATTGCGTAACACACGCCTCACGAGCAGCGGAGCTTTTATTATGTCACAGTCGCCGGCGCCGCTTCCGCTTTTCCGGTCATGAGTATGAGGTAACACAGCTCTGTTTATCATATTAGATACATTTGAGAGTGTTGAAAATGATGTTATAATGTTACTCTGTGCGTTCGCTCGGCGGCTGCTGTGAGACACTTGTTTGAGACACACTGCAGTAAGATAGATCGATTTTAGAATATCATTTTAAATGCTGGATGGCTTGTGTTGATAAATGGCATGCAATTCATTTTAAAATGTATTGTATGATGGAGAAAATGCTGTATTACTGTTACTAAAAATAAAGCTGCATCTGATTATGCTATGTTAGCTACTTGACAAAATAGTGTTTTTCTCTGAGGCGTGGTAAAACATGGTACTCGCAAAAAAATCAAGAAAAATAGATTTAAACAAGAAGACTAAACGTGTTGAGCTATATAACAATAATTAGTTTTCTGTCTATAAATCTATCAAAACAGTTGTTCCCTTGTCTATTAAAACATGCAATATATTAAAGCGTCTTTGGTGTTTCCATGGTTTCTACAAAATAAAACGGAAATCCAGGGTAACGCGGGTATGATGCAATTGACAGGCGACTCCTCACACGTCCCAGAGCCTTGGTTAAAATTGCAATTTTCTCACGATTTACAAATAGTTGGAAACATTTGGGATATTGTAAGTACTCAAGTGAACAAAATATATAACACTGGCCTAGTGGTTTTTGGATATTTTACTGCAAAACTCTCACATATTGCACCTTTAATTAACAAATTAAAATAAGTGTATGCAGTCCTTAATTTTTGGCGCTCTAGCGGTTAATAAACAGAACTGCATGCCTCTGGCGGAAGAACATTGTAGCCGGAACTACTTCTCTCTGTTTATGTCTATGATGAGTCACGCAGGTGCTGTGCTATGACCCGAACCAGTCTGAAATTATCCGAATATACTTACTTATTAAAAGGTGTAGCGTAGTGATTCAGGATAAGACAAAAACATGGACAGCAGCAAAAGAGTACTTAAGAGTTTTAAAGGGTTAGTTCACCCAAAAATGAAAATTCTGTCATTTATTACTCACCCTCATGCCGTTCTACACCCGTAAGACCTTCGTTAATCTTCAGAACGCGAATTAAGATATTTTTGTTGAAATCCGATGGCTCAGTGAGGCCTGCATAGCCAGCAATGACAATTCCTCTCTTAAGATCCATTAATGTACTAAAAACATATTTAAATCAGTTCATGTGAGTACAGTGGTTCAATATTAATATTATAAAGTGACGAGAATATTTTTGGTGCACCAAAAAAAACTAAATAACGACTTATTTAGTGATGGCCGATTTAAAAACACTGCTTCCTGAAGTTTCGGAGCGTTATGAATCAGCGGTTCGGAGCGCCAAAGTCACATGATTTCAGCAGTTTGGCGGTTAGACATGCGATCCGAATCATGATTCGATACGCTGATTCATAACACTCCGACGCTTCCTGAAGCAGTGTTTCGAAATCGGCCATCACTATATAAGTCGTTATTTTGTTTTTCTTTTGGCGCACCAAAAATATTCGTCGCTTTGTAATATTAATATTGAGCAACTGTACTCACATGAACTGATTTAAATATGTTTTTAGTACATTAATAGATCTTGAGAGAGGAAATGTCATTGCTGGCTATGCAGGCCTCACTGAGCCATCGGATTTCATCAAAAATATCTTACTTTTTGTTCCGAAGGTTAACGAAGGTCTTACGGGTGTAGAACGACATGAGGGTGAGTAATAAATGACATTATTTTCATTTTTGGGTGAACTAACCCTTTAAGTAGAAACAGTCATGCATTTATTCTAATATTATATTATCGGCAAGTTTTTTTTTTTTTTTTTAAATATACTTTTAAGTGTACACTCAATACAATTAAGCAAACAGTTTTTTGACAGAAGGGTGACATGAATCATAAGGAAGTGCATGATGGGTGGCTTTAGTTGTCTTTTTAATACAAGATGTTTGGTTAATTTAAATGAATGTATAAAGGTAAATGTATATTAGGTCACTGGTCACACTTTTTTGTTTCAAATGGTTCTGCGGTGTGTCAAATTTAACAGTACAAACATTCAATTTCTCTCAGATACCAGAAACATGCAAATTAGCACGCATATTTTACTTTTAAAATACAAGAATGATACAAGAATCGGTTTAGATGAAGAATAGCATGCACTTGATGTCACTTCATGTCAACCACCTTATACCAGTTTAGCTCGTATTTTCAGGTGCTCAGCACATCATCTCACCGCCAAGAAGTGATTCTCTAATCTTAGATGTGATTTAAGATTCAATCTCAGACCTCGAGTTGAAGCAGCTGGATACAGTTCTCAGCTAAAATCTCCTCAGTGTTTGTCGTGACATCCATAGGCGGGAATCCACATACTGCTTAAAGTATCAGCGGGGTAAAGAGAGACACGCGAAGAGCTCTGTCTTTGCCGTTTCACTGTATGCTAAAGATAGATGACAACAACACCTTACCCGGAAGACAACAACGCTGCTCTTTTCCCTCTCCTCGTCATGATCAGACCACCGACGGCAACTTACTGCCACCTCGCGGTCGAAACTGTAAAATCGAGTGTTTAAAGGGACAGTTCCCCCAAAAATGAAAATGTTGTCATCGTTTAGGCTACTCACCCTCAAACTGTACCAAACCTGTATGAGTTTATTTGGTTACACTTTATTTTAAGGTGTCAGTATTACAGTGTAATTATACATTTATGGTAGTTATACAGTTGATGGTAGCCATTGACTTCAATAGTATGGGAAAAAAATACTATGGAAGTCAATGGCTACTGTCAACTGTTTGGTTTCCAACATTCTTCAAAATATCTTCTTTTCTCTAAGGATGAGTTTTAAAGGGATAGTTCATCCTATAATAAAAATGAATTGATCATTTACCGTGGTGTTGTTCTAATGCCATATGCCCTTCTGTCTTTTTTGGACCACAAAAGGAGATTAAAAAAAAAAAAAAAAACTGTCCTACTCGCACTTGTACAAGTGATTCAGGATAAGACAAAAACATGGACAGCAGCAAAAGAGTACTTAAGAGTTTTAAAGGGTTAGTTCACCCAAAAATGAAATTTCTGTCATTTATTACTCACCCTCATGCCGTTCCACACCCGTAAGACCTTTGTTAATCTTCAGAACGCGAATTAAGATATTTTTGTTGAAATCTGATGGCTTAGTGAGGCCTGCATAGCCAGCAATGACATTTCCTCTCTCAAGATCCATAAATGTACTAAAAACATATTTAAATCAGTTCATGTGAGTACAGTGGTTCAATATTAATATTTTAAAGTGACGAGAATATTTTTGGTGCTCCAAAAAAAAACAAAATAACGACTTATATAGTGATGGCCGATTTTAAAACACTGCTTCCTGAAGTTTCGGAGCGTTATGAATCAGCGTGTCGAATCAGCGGATCGGAGCGCCAAAGTCATGTGATTTCACCAGTTTGGCGGTTTGACACGCGATCCGAATCATGATTCGATACGCTGATTCATTATGCTCCGAAGCTTCCTGAAGCAGTGTTTTGAAATCGGCCATCACTATATAAGTCATTATTTTGTTTTTTTTGGCGCACCAAAAATATTCTCGTCGCTTTATAATAATAATATTGAACCACTGTACTCACATGAACTGATTTAAATATGTTTTTAGTACATTAATAGATCTTGAGAGAGGAAATGTCATTGCTGGCTATGCAGGCCTCACTGAGCCATCGGATTTCAAAAAAAATATCTTACTTTGTGTTCCGAAGGTTAACGAAGGACCACAAAAGGAGATTAAAAAAAAAAAAAAAAAAAAAAAAAAAAAAAAAAACTGTCCTACTCGCACTTGTCCATATAATGGCAGTGAATACCAACCAGCATCAAGCTTTTTAAAAAAGACACAAAAGTATCACAGAATGAACCCATGTGGCACATGTTGTATATATTCCAAGTGTTCTGGGGGTATATGGTGGGGTTTGGTGAAAACAAACCGAAATGTAATGTATTATTTAACAAAAATACTGGCTGTTGGTCTTCTGTGCATGGCTATGCATTCATGAGACTCTATTAGTGCTGCAGTTCACTCCGACTCACCCAGGAAAACACAAATTCTGAGAATTCAAGATTAACAAAAACTTGACATGAAATGCAATCCATATACTTTCTTCTCTGAGGTGAATATATCTGCTGTGTTCATCGCAACAAGAAGTTTATTGCATTCACATCTGTCAACTAATATTCTCACTGTCATCAGACAAATGGAGTTCCGGAGATATTTAACTAGAAAGTACACAGATACTTCTTTGGGATTTATAGGCGTTGAATTTCTTGTTGTATCTTGATAGAATAGAATCCAATCCAGCATTTTTGTTAATACATTAAATTTTGGTTTGTTTTTCACCAAACCCTACCGTATACCCCCAGAACACTTGGAATATACGACATGTGCCACATGGGTTCATTCTGTGATAGTTTTGCATCTTTTTTAACCCCTTAACTGTCACTCCAATTTTTGGGGAACAGGCCCCAAATTAATTTTTTTTTTTTTTAAATCTTAAATACTTTTGAGCACAGACTTAAGATTGATCTCCTTACAAAGGGGGCATTTGGCAGATTATTTTAGAAGTGAAAGAAAAAATATGAAAATGAAAAAAAAAATAGTTATTGAAGATTTAGTTTAGGAAAATGTAAATTGTAAAAATATGATTTCTTATCATTTATATAAAGTATATATATACCGTTTTACAAAACTGCAAGAAAATCAAACCCAAAATCTAAAATCTATTCAAGTTGTATTTCAAATTGTAGGTTGATATCTCAAAAATTGAGCTTTCAGTGAGATTTTGTTTGGGCGCAGTACCAAACTTTTCCACTAGATGCCACCCAGGCTCCATTGGTGACCACATAAGGACTCTTCCATTTCCATTTAGCCTATGGTTTGAGTGACCTGAACCTTTCATTTCCATTATGTAATACAATTTATGAAACTGACATCCTATTCAGAAGTAGTATGGGCAGAACGGCAGTATTTGGTTTAGATATAAAACACATAGGCCTAAAAGACATGCAAAAAGAGCAAGATTTTCATTTTCATTGCTTTCAAAATAAACATCTGAACATGCCTTATGAGTCTGAAAATATTGTTGATGTGAATTAATAAATTATTGTTCCTCTGTCATTTGTCTTGAAAATCAGGAGACTTGAATATGAAAACTACAATTTGTAAGCTTTCAAATGGTATATAGTTTGTCAATATTAGGTTTAGACTAAAATATTTTTGTATATAATGGCAAACGTTCCACTAGGGTTACGAAGCTTGATGCTGGTCGCCATTCACTGCCATTAGCTATATGAACGTGCGCAAGTGGGACTTTTTTTCCTTTTGTGGTCTTAAAAAACAAAGAACAACATAATGCATTAGAACAACACCAGGGTGAGTAAATGATGACTTAATTTTCATTTTAAGGTGAACTATCCCTTTAAGGAAAAACAAAACATCTTGGGCCACTGCCCCTTTAAAATGTCTGTGCATGGTCCTTCTGCATCTGTCACTTGTTGGTCTAATGATAATATTTTAGTTTTACGTAGCCTATGATGATGGGCTCCGATTCCAATAACCCAGCCCAAGATAATTTAACGGCTAAATAAACATTTACCATATGCATTATGTTACTTGACATTGTTCAGCAGTTATAAGAAAGGTGACCCCATCAAAAACAGCAAGTATTTCGCTTTATTTATTGCATTTAATAAATCAGGGGACTTTAGTGTCCTTAATCACTCTAGTGCTACACACACGGGCTTAAAAGCTTTCAAGTTTGTCTTTTGGGGAGCTCTCTGTGATGGTGATTCCTCTTTTGATGTTTTATCAGAACCAGGCCTTCTGTTACACAGAGGAAACGGTAGAACAGATGAATTTAGTTGCTTTATGGAGTACTCAGTCTTTGGCAGTGTGCTCTGTTTGGGAGGCCCAGTTTTTGGAAGACTTACGTTTTGTCTTGTACTGGCTTGAAAGCTGTTATCTTTCTTTGTCTCATTTTTCTTTTGTTCTACTTGAGAAGTGAGCTCCTCAAACCACTCATCAAACCACTCATCCTCGCTGACATTCTCCACCCATGGAGTCAGAGACCATGGCCCATCGTCGGTCAGCGGGTTCCACACTACTTTTTCAACTTTCTCCAATTTCTTTGTCTTCTCTGTGGAAAGAGCATTTTTCTGCTGCAACTGTTGGCTCTGAGGCACGATTTGTGGAAGATGTACTAAGGCCTTTTCATAATCTTCCTTGTTCTTTAGTTCCCTTAAAGAACAAGCATTCGTCTGGAGCTCCCTTATGGAAGAAGCATTTTTCTGAAGCTCCCCTATAGAAGATGCACTCGTCTGGAGTTTCTCTACATTGTTTTTCTGGAGCACTTTTACAGAAGAAACATTCTTCTGAGGGAACTTTTGAGGCACACCACCTACACGTGTTGGCAAGTTGGCTCTTACATTTGTTCTCTTTTTGGCAAGCTCGTTCTTACTGTCTTCTTTAACCCTGTTGGCACAGGAATCACTGGACCAAAGACACGACGCAAAACCCCTGACTTCGCCGGGACCGCAAGAGGCAGCGGGATTGAAGAGTTTATCCAGATGGGTCCACTGCTTTCTGTCATCGAAACTCTTTTTGTTCATTTTCGGCAATTTGGTAGACGAGGAGCGTGTATTCCTGTCACCGTTATCATCGCGAATCGAGCATGACCATGAAGACCAAGGAACTACGAGCGAATAATAGCGAGCAGTCAAACATTTAAAATGTACTGTTGTGACACCATTTAGTCCGAGCATCTGCGCGAACTGATAGCAAAATCTTTAAAAGTAAACAACACGTCACGTTTACTGCACTTTTGAACGCGCGTTATTAAAATGAGTTTGGGCGTAACATAATAAACGTAAACGAATTCTTGTGTCAAAAGCAACTGTGATGCATAACAATGACAGTCTTAAATTAGCCTAATATTTACAAAGGTAACAGACATTACATCAAATTACAACACTGAAATTTAATATAGCTTAATAATAATAATAATGGCACAATAAAAACAATCCGAAAACGGTAATCTTTTGATGGTGTCGCGATGGTGCTCAAAATGTGCAGTCTCAAAAAACAGTTTCACATACTATAGGCTAGATTTGTCTGTATTGTAGTGGAATAAATTAGGCCTATTGCCATCGCTATTTTAAACATGTAGGCTCGACATTAAGCCTACACGTGGTAAAGAATTGAACTCAAAAAAGACCACTAATCATAAAGTTACTATCAAACTAATAGGCCACCATGTCTTTTCGTAACCAAATGAACCGGAAACGGACAAAATGTTCGGGCAAATTTAATATTTATTTGTTTGTTACCTGTCTTTTCTCGGTTTATTCATTCAGTCGATGGGTGATGTAGGTATGGTGTTTTTGTCTTAATGCTTATTCGTTATGTCACATGAGAAGCAGCATTATGATGTTTATTTAATATTCTATCTTTTTTTTTTTTATTCAGTCAGGAATATAATATGCACAATTAATATGCAACGATTTTGTTTTTTACTAAGGATTTCCTAAAGTTTGTTTTCCCCAATTCTTTATCTGAATATTCACTTTCTAGTGAATTATTATAGCCTATTTAAACTGAGTTAAAACGTGTCTTAAATTACGTTTCTTAGATTTAAATTAAGTTAAAAGTAACACTCTCGGTCATTCTTAATAAAGTGAGTCAGCAAGAAGGGTTTCAAGAAAGATTAGATATTAATAAATGTTTGTTCATTATTATAAAGACACGTTCATTTTCTACATTTTGCGAGTGGGTCCCCATTTGTTGCCGACAATGCTGTAATGGTAATATAGGCTATAATAATAGATGTATACAGTGCATACATAATTATTACGCAAGATGATATTTTTTCCATTTTACCAACTCCAAACCACATCAGTTGTAACTATTAATTTTGTAGGCCTATTTAATCATTCATAAGTGATATATAATTGTTCATGAAGGCTGGAAGTGAAAAATACCTTATATTCAGGTGTGCATAATTATTAGGCAGGTTTTCTTTTACAGGTAAAATGGGCTAAAAAAAAAAAAAGAGAGCAATGGACAGCAAAACGCTCATTGGGTCAGCCAAAAACAGGTGGAGAAGAAAAGACACATGTTAACTGCAAAAGAATTAAGAATTAAGGTGAAGAATTAAGTGTGAAACCATCAGGAACCCTGAAAACCACCGCCACCATTTTCCAGAACTGCAACCTACCTGGAATCTCCAGAAGTGCAAGGTGTCAGGATCTCAGAGACATTGCTATGGTACAGAATCCTAAAAAATGACCCCCACTTAATAGGAATCACAAGCTGAAGTGTTGTAAAATACATGAATACTGTTTTTTATAGGCTTTATAGACAGACAGATTGAGAGTGACTCTTGAAGAACCAGCACCACATCCTCTTGTGCCACTATTTGAAGAATTCATCTTCCAGAATATGGCAGTAAGTTTTGGAAGATTATTTTTAGTTCATCTCCTATCCTGAAAAGTCTGTTTTTCAGAGATGAAATAAAAATGAACTCCCACACCTTACTACCAGATTCTGGAAGATGAATTCTTCAAACAGTGGTACAAGAGGATGCTGCTGGTCCTTCAAGAGTCACTCTCAATCTAACATGTCTTTTCTTTTCCACCTGTTTTTGTCTGACCCTGCTGACCCAATGAGCGTTTCACTGTCCAATGGTCATGCTTTAACTTTGCAATTTCTAGTATTGCATTAGTATTGCATCCTTCTCATGTGCATTTAATAATTTTTGACTTTTCAGTCTGAGTTAAATCTCTTTTTTTGGCTCATTTTATCTGTAAAAGAAAACCTGCCTATTAATTATGCACACCTGAATATAAAGGTTTTCACTTATAAATGATTAAATACAAAATTAAATTATATTAAATTATACAGTGTGTATGAATTATTGTATTTGGAGAACAATACACTGAATTCTGAGTTCATTAACCGTGCTCTCATCAGCATGTATTGCATAAATATAATAAATAATAATAATATTTTTAATGCATTCATTTATTTCAGTTTTTGTAGTATCTAATTGTGGTCCAAGCCTCTTTTGGAGCCCACTTCACCGCATCAGAAGATGAGGATTCAGCTTTTGATCTTTTATAAAGGTACATGAGGACAGAATTAGGCCTTCTGTTGCCCACCGGAAGAACGGGTTGCACAAATGACTTCAGTTTCTTCAAGGAGAAATTAGTCTTCTTCCGCATGTTCTGGTTCGGATCCCCAATTTTTGGCACATGTCCATTTTTGTTTATACTGTCTTGAAAGCTTTTCTTTTGCTCCTTAATGGAAGAAGATATCTCCTGCTGCAACTCATCTTTCTTCTGCAGCAACTCATCCTTCTCCTGCTGCAACCTGGGGCTCACAGACACACCTTCTGGGAGTTTAAAGCTGGCCTTCTGACCTTTCTTCTTTGCCTGCTTTGTGGGATATGCATTGCTCTTCTCACTGAGGCTCTGAGGCACAATTTTTGGAGGATGAATAAAGTCTTTTTCACCATCTTCCTCGTTCTTTAGCTCCTCTACAGAAGCAGCATTCGTCTGGAGTTCCTCCACAGAAGAAGTATTCTTCTGAAGTTCCTCTACTGAAGGAGTATTTGTCTGGAGTTCCTCTACAGAAGTAGCGTTTTGCTGTAGGAACTTTTGTCTAGTCTGAAGCAAGTATTGTCTCTGGGGTACACCTCTTCGAAGTGGTGTAAACTTGACCCCAGACACATCACTTTGAAATGGTTTTGGGCTCGCTCTTATGTTAGTCTCCTCAGGCACACTTTGTACGCCATCTTCCAAACTGCCTTTGTCATCACTTTTGTTCTGTTCTTCTTCCTTGGGACGCAAATGCTTCCTGAGCAAATAGTTCAACTGTTCTGTCAAGATGAGAGTTTTGTCTTCCTCTACTTGTGTCTTTACTTGGAGCCCCTTGCTGGCACAAGAATAAGACCTATTGCACTTAGGATACGGCGCCAAACTCCTGACGACAGAGTTGGGGATATAGCCGTCAGGAGCAACCGGCCAGGTTATTTTGTGCGGGCGGATCCGCTGCTTTCTGACATCGGATCTCTTGTTTACGTCCCGCAGTTTGGTAGGTGTCATCGCGAATCGCAAGCAAAGTCCGTAAAGAAACAGCAAGCGAACAATCACGATCTAAAGTCTGCCATGAATGGCTAGATTATGCACAACCGTCTGCTGTTATGGCGTCATCGCATCAGACGTCAAACATTCCGAGCGCGCGCTTGTTAAAAAACAAACAAACCGACATTGTAGCTAATCTTTAAAAGTAAACAACACGTTTAGGACAAAATTATACTTTTGAACACACATTACTAAAATGGTTTGATACATAACGTTGAATGAGCAACCTGGAGCGCTATAAGGTTAATGTTTTGAAACGCACCAGAAGGAAAACAAAGGAAGAGGGGGAAAAGAATGCCGATTTGGTCCGATATTCCGGTTTTCTCAGAAACTGTCAATTAAGCTCGCTAAAATTATTAGCTATTATTATTATTATTGTTGATATTATTAGTAGCCTAGTAGGCTAGTAGTAGCCAAGTAGGTTAATTAATTTTAGGCTACTGTTGTTGTTGTTAACGCACAGAAATAATTTGATTTCTGAAGCTATCAAAATAATGTGATCTAATTTTATGATTCGTGGGTTACATGTGTTGCACGGAAACATTGAAATTTGATGATGATGATGATGATAAACGAAACAGTTCTTAAAAGTCTCTTTTGTAATAGGCTTTATATGTTTTTGCAATATTTTGTAATAGGCGGCCTATAAAGCATGTATCAGGAACCTATACCAATCAATCAACCAATACAAATA
Organism: Hypophthalmichthys nobilis; assembly: GCA_037950665.1. Taxonomy (NCBI): domain Eukaryota; kingdom Metazoa; phylum Chordata; class Actinopteri; order Cypriniformes; family Xenocyprididae; genus Hypophthalmichthys; species Hypophthalmichthys nobilis. Next base: position 29,327,315 of record CM075473.1, read on the forward strand.
TGCAGTTTTTTGATCGTCTGTTGTCCAAAAAGGCCAATACGCAGAAACCAACAAAAGGTTTGTCTTCACATAGATAGTACACAATTGGAACATTTTTATTATTTTTTTTTAAATGTTACAAAATCGTTAGATGCAAATGTAATCATAAACAATTAGTTACAATATGCCTATACTACACAAATTCATGCATATATTTTTAGTTTGGACATTTTAGAGCTCCGTCAGTTTGATAGAATCGCGGTATAAAATCACTGACGCATGCATCGTTTCTTTTTTGTTTAATTTCCGAGTATTCAAATCAATCAACAATTTATATAATCTGTACTAATATACACTTATCTTTTTATAAAGAAAGACTTTACGAATAAATACTGGTATGATAGCTGACTGTCATCAGATTTGGACTTTGAACAGAATTAAGAGTTTACTCAATCATTATATTTATATTTAAATCCCACACTGCCCCCTGCAGGCGTCAGCTGACTATCACGGCGAAGATGATCAGTCTCTGTTGGCACCATGGATGGCGCTATGGAGATAGATAAGAAAGCAGGAATGGAAAAACTCGTTTTGACTTTTACTCATTCGCTGGATATGAATTCTTGATATCAACAATTCATTTTCACTAGTTAAAATGCTAATTCTTGATATCAGGAATTAGATTTCTAATAGTACACTCTAAAAAAAAAGTGCTATATAGCACTAAAAGTGGTTCTTGGCTTGTAATCATAGCACCTTTGTCAAATGGTGCTATGTAGAACCCATAAGAGGTGCTATATCGCAAAGAACCGCTGAAGAACCGCTGAAGAACCATACAGGGGCTTAACAGGTTCTGTATACGGTAGCGGTGCTATATAGCACCTCAGTTATCCCAAAGAACTGCTGAAGAACCACTGAAGCACCAAGATTTGGTGCTATACAGCACTTAAAGTGGTTCCCCTATGATTAAGAGCCAAAGAACCACTTTTTTTAGTTTTTGATATCAGGAATTAAATTTCCACTAGTAAAAACTGTAATTCTTGATATCTGTAATTGTATTTTCACTAGTAAAATGTCACCATAGGCTGCCATTCAAATACAATTGTTAATATCAAGAATTCATATCCTGTGAATGAATAAAGGTCAAAACGGTTTGCCATATTCTTTATCTTTGGCGCGAGGGTGGAGGACGTGGAGGCTATATGGACAGAAAAAGACTGAGAAAGTGTGAACGGATGGAAACAAGGTCAGAGCCAGAGATTTGCTGTTATTTAAAGTTTGTATTTTTCGCTATTACATTTCATTTTGATTGTTTTTCGAGTGTATACTGACACATTTATTTACCCCATCACAGCACACTTATAATCAGTCAGTCAGTGTGGTTCTGCTGCCTCTCGTAAAGGCTACACCACCCCAACCAGAGAGTCTGCTTTTAATAATAATAATATTAATCACTGCAAGCTGAAAAAGAAGTAATTCATGTGCAAGACAGATATTTCAACTTTATTTTGACACATCATAAATAATTTCCACCACACTCATTTATTGCAATACATGCTGATGACAGCAGATGTTTTATAATTAGTAATTCGGTGTATTGTTCCCAAGTACAATAATTCAATATTTTCAGAGAATAATAATCTGCATAGAAAGGCAAAGCCTTAACAGTCAAGCTCATAACATACTTGTTATTTTTCTTGGTAACACAAAGTAGCTACAGACATTTTCATGTTATGATGATATATGGATCTGGGAGTAACGTCTGTCTAAAAATATAATTTTATATGAAACTGCTAAACAATGTACATCCTATTAGAGTAACATACAACATGTAATCGTTGCAATGCAGATGGTAAATGTTTATTTAGCTTTGAAGACCTAAATAGGTAATCAGTCTTAACATGTTTATTGAGTTGATGATGGCTTACACTTACAGTAACTGATGTGTGACCGTATATAGCAATGACAGAATCAATTCATGTGTGAAAGCAGATGTAGAAAAAGTGTGGAAATGTTGCAGTTCTTGACATTTAAAGTGCCCCTACTATGGATTTTTTGAAAATTACCTTTCATGCAGTGTGTAATGTGAATGTAAACAGTCAGAAGTTGTAAAGCTGAAAGTGCATCATAAATAAAGTTATTGTCTCTCAAAAGAAAGAGTCGACTCTGAACCGCGTAAACGAGTCGTTTGTAATTCGAAATCCATTTCCGTGAAGTTCACACGTCACAAGTTAACAAATTTGCATAATGCCCGCCTATGTTCTGCATGGACATCCCGCGAAAACTTGAACCCAAAAAATGCGTTCTGTGTGAACGAGCCCTAAGTCTGAACCTCGAGCTGAGACTGGAACGTGGGTTGCCTTGTGCACAGCTATGGCATATGACACAGCGCTGCCCACAAGCCTATTGCTCCTACATAGGTTTATTTTTATCAGTTCTTTTATCTTTGGGTCGTTATATTTCTCACAGATTTCTGCTCATTCTAAATCAGATACAGATAAAAGTAGCACAGTAAAGATTACATTTATATTATTCTACCTGGCAGCATCTCTCTACTAATAGTGAAGCTGTGTGTTTTAGTTACTAAGAAATATATGCTAGAACTTTTCAGTTTCTAAGCTGTTTTATTGATAAATAAACACAGAACAGTGTTGACAATACATTTCTGCGCTACTGAAAGATCGCGCACATACAGAATCAATCTGCACATGATGTGTGCAAGTGTAGCAGCGCAGTTTAGAACGGCGATTAACATACCTGTACAATAAGCTGTTTAAAACGTGCAATCACCCGATCAATATTGAGAAACCAGATGGTATAATCAAACATATGTTGTGGAGCGCTCTCAGAGTATGCATTTATTTGTCATTATCTGTAGGATACTGAGCGTAAAGGTGGACTTCAAAGATTTTTATCCTGTTGCGCCCTCTATAGGCCATGACCAGCGACTAGTCGACATCATGCTTAAAGCGTCATGGCAGAGCGTTTAAAGTCGACTAGTCGGTGCAACCCCTAATATGAATAAATGAGAAATATACACATCGGTTTGTTGATGGACATACACTTGTTAATGCTGATGGTGAGGTACAGTTACAACATCTCATAATATATGTCATACTGAGTAGTGTATCACAGAAACGTCCTGCTCAAGTCGTTCTTGTGATGGAGGTTCAGGTTGAATAACTAGTTCTTCCAATGTTTCATCATCGGACTCGTGCTTGGATTGATATGGTAAAATCGACCCCATCGTTACTGTCTTTACAGTGTGTACAATCGCTGAATTTTAGGACACCTCCGGAGCTGAATCAGTTCTGGTAATGGGCATTTGGAAGGATTTAGAGACAATAATTCATCCGACGAGTCGTTTGAGTATCATTGAAAAATGTGGTGATGTGCAATGTGTATTATGAGAAAATGAAAGTGTTTTTTGACCTTTGATGCATGTAAACCTTTTGTAGGAGACCTTCAAAACATAATTAGGAACCTTTCAAATTGCATAATAGGGGCACTTTAAGCACTTGCAGCCTGAATCCCCAGTAAAACGTCTCCAGCAGCCTATTTGGCACTGAGGTCCACCACGAGATGCTGGTACGCCATGGTCTTTCCTTTAAAACTGGCTGCTAACAGAATATCCTTATTGTCAACAGAGACCAGGCTGAACCCTCGAGGTGCGAGCATGTTTAGTTCCTGAAAGGGCTGGAACCTTTGAGTGAGGTCATCCCACAGATAAATCCGAGAGAACGAATAATCGCTCCCCAGCAGAAGGTACTGCCTCACTCCAACGCTGAACGGATACACGGCCATTGAGCCACGTGACGGCAGCGTTTGAATCTCCACAAAGCGCTGGTTGTCCCAGCGCAGGATCTTCGAGTCTCCTATGAAGCGCGTGAGGCAGAGATACAGCACTTTTCGTATCCAGAAGTGCTTCACCATCTGTACATCGCCTGAATCTGTGATCTGCGAGTGGTAGACGAATTGGCGTTGGCTGCGGTTCCACTGATACACCACCGGGGGCTGTGAGTTGCTAGAGAGTATGAGACGAGGTTTGCCGTCCACCTCGAGGAAGTCGATGTGAGTGTCTCTGTGCCAGGGATGGAGAGACTGGTGCGAGTAAAAGCCGTTACTGTTCCAGCGGTACAGGCTGGTGGATCCGGCTTTGGAGCTGTCGACTACAGCAAAGTACCAGTCCCCTTCAATCTGGAAAGTCTCTATGAAGTTGGGTTTACGGACACGAGTGGTGTCGATGTCCTGGATTTTGACGAAACGCAATGGTCCTTCCTCCCATCTGACAACAACAACAGGATGTCATAGTAATCGACGATGATAAAATATTTACATGAATTTATTATATACATCTAACTCATTAAAATAATGTACTAATTAAAGGTGCATTCAGTAGTTTGGTGCTAATTTAAAAAGTTTTATTGAATTGAATTGAAAGCATTTATTGTCATTGCATTTGCATACAACGAAATTAAGAGCACTACTCCTGACTGGTGTTTGAAAAACAAATATACAAACATATATACATTATGCATTAATAAATAAATTTGCTGCATCCGAAATCGCAAACTGTATAGTAGGTACTACATTTGGTCTGAAGCTTACTTCATGACTGTTAAAAAAGTACGTTCTGTATAGTATGAATGTGTGTAGTATGAATGAAATTCAGACATACTACATCCGCCGTGTTGTCAGTGTCATGTGACCTACAGCACCAGTTGCTTCGCTTTACTGTCATTCATAAATCCCCTCCTGTGGTCTCATGGAATAGTAAAGTGTCCCTCAGATGCGCTACTGTTTATTTGGACATACTACTCTTCTGGCGTACTGTTTTTTACATACTACATAGTAGGGAAGTATGTGATTTTAGATGCAGTGAAAGTCAACTAAATGGTGTGAACTCACATGAGATGAAGTCTGTACTCAAAAGTTTTCTATTAAATAAAGTAGGGCTGCAACAACTAATCGATAAAATTGATTATTATCAACAATGGAAATAATCGACAACAAATTTGATTATTGATTAGTCGAGTTTGCGCGCTGTGCTCAGGAAACCACCTGCCAGTCACATCACTTTACAGTCGTTAATAACTTATTTCAATGGACAAAAGTCCCACGAGTATTTACATTTATCATATTCTGACAACAATCGTCTTAAACTTCAATAAACAAGTGGCGGTGGGCACATGCGCATCAAACAGGATGTGGAATAACATTGTTTAAAATAATAGATTAAAATTAAAAAATAATTTTTAATGCATAGTAATTTTTTTATTTTTCGAAAAAAAAAAAAAAAAAATCAACAGATTAATCGATTCTCAAAATAACCGTTAGTTGCAGCCCTAAAAAAAAAGTGTGGGAAATGAAGCGATCTGCGCATTTCACTAAACGTCGGAGAGAATCCTCACACTCATTGGCTGAATTCGGAACCACATACTAGCATACTAGTCTTGCTACTTTTACCATATATTTCTATGACGGAAATAGTAAGAGTAGTATGCAGTTGAATTCATTGTTTGTCTGCTGCCTCTGTAGAGTGTAGTGATGAAAAGAGCGAAAATTATAACGGAATATACTTTTTGTTGGATAGGCAAGAGAATGAATCACTGTGGTATTGGTACTTGAAGTATTGAAGAACAGCGATGGTGACACTAGCTAAAAAACTACTGATTGCACTTTTAGTTAGTAAAAAAAATGAAAATTGCAATGTTATTTCTTTAGGGTAAAATCTGATAACAGACAAAGTATATTCAGGCAATATTTGAGTGTCCACAATAGAGTAGTGATGGGAGACATGAAGATTTCAATGCGCTCGAAACACTTCAGGCTGGCAGCACCTGCTGGTCAAAAAGGTGTAAACGTAGGGGTGGCCGATATACCGGTAGGCAAGATGGACAGGTAGAAATGTGTCTACCAGTAGAGATTTTGGACTATCATCTCTATTGCAGTTATGCTCATGTGACGTTGCTGTGCTGAACGGTCACAAATGCTTATAGTTTGCATGCGTTTTAAAAACAAGTGATTTTTAAAAATTGAAGCGCAATAAGCAGCGAAAGAGAACTCATTTCGCTATATATGCACGCGGTCTTAGATGGTTTCTGTCTGAGAGATGTCTTCCAAACAAAAGATACGTTTCATGAAGCAGTGTTTCAGTGTTGCCCATCACTACAATAGAGTCCATAACAAAAAACGTGCACATAGACATACTTGTAGATGTGGGATCCTCCAAAGAGCTGAGCCACAACCATGTAGAGAGTGTTGTTGATAACCACAGGCTTACAGTAGACCGCAGAACGAGCTGGAATGCACATAAAGTACATTTAAATCATCACGTTTTGATAATCTTGTCATTCTTTGAAGAAGTATACTTATTTTGATGTGTTGACTCGCATACTAAAGCACATGTAAAGTACTTTTTAATTATGATTTTAAAGGTGCACTATGTAATATTTTCTGTCCACTAGAGGTCGTTAGAGGCCTATTCAAAACAAAGGCGTAGCTTGATGACGCCAAGTTTAAGCGCGGAATCTTGGGACATGTGGTCTCCACCTCAACGGACGGTGGAAACAATCAGGATAGGACTCGGGAAGAAATCATGTTCATGGATGCGATTATTAACGTTACTGTAGTATGAAGCACAGCAGGACCGAGTGTTGTGGAGCTGAACGAGGCCGCTGGAGCGATTGCGCAACACACGCCTCACGAGCAGCGGGACTTTTATTATGCCACAGTCGCCGGCGCCGCTTCCGCTTTTCCGGTCATGAGTATGAGGTAACAGCTCTGTTTATCATATTAGATACATTTGAGAGTGTTGAAAATGATGTTATAACGTTACTCTGTGCGTTCGCTCGGCGGCTGCTGTGAGACACTTGTTTGAGACACACTGCAGTAAGATAGATCAATTTTAGAATATCATATTAAATGCTGGATGGCTTGTGTTGATAAATGGCATGCAATTAATTTTAAAACGTATTGTATGACAATAATTAGTTTTCTGTCTATAAATATATCAAAACAGGTGTTCCATTGTCTATTAAAACATGTAATATATTAAAGCGTCTTTGGTGTTTCCATGGTTTCTACAAAATAAAACCGGAAACCGAGGGTAATGCGGGTATGACGCAATTGACAGGCGACTCCTCACACGTCCCGGAGCCTTGGTTAAAATTGCAATTTTCTCACGATTTAGAAATAGTTGGAAACATTTGGGATATTGTAAGTACTCAACTGAACACAATATATAACACTGGCCTAGTGGTTTTTGGATATTTTACTGCAAAATTCTTACATATTGCACCTTTAACTGTAGTGTGCGATATTACATTTAAAGTTAATATATTTTATATGTACTAAATTGCAATTTCATCATTACAAATGTGCAATTACAAATATATTTAAACACGACATGCAAATTTCAAAACAAATGACATTAAAGAATATTTTAATTTACCATAAAGACTGAAAAGATTACATTGAGATGTCACTCTTGTGAAACAAGATTTTGTCTGAAAGGTTAGAAACCACTGCTTCAGAGAATATCACCATAGTTCATTTTCTTATTTTTTGAATTGGTTCTATCTATTAAATCAAATAATAAAAAACAAACTAATTACAGCTGACTTTTGACTTACATGTGATGTTGTAATGTGTCTTGAAAAGCATGTTCACATGATCCCAAATGAACACGGTGCAGATTCCAATGTTGGGCTGAGCGAAAACTATGTACTGGTCATTGTTAAACTCGTATGACTCCACAGACAGAGACTGGAATGAGTATATCTCATATACTGCAAAATCTGGATTAGAAGAACATTTCATATTAGTCAGTGTATATTGTAACTGCCATTTCTCATTTTTCACCCTTTTAACCCATTTAATCCACCTTATTTTAAATGGTCCTGTGGTGTGACATTTTTTTTCTTCAAAAATTCTTCAAAAAAATGTATTTTTTTAATATGATGATGTATAATAATTATATAAAAATTGGAAACATTTTGTTAAATAATTTTAGATGTATTTTAGCAACACAGGACAATGCAGAAACTGTTTGAAATTTCATGTTAACCACCCAGATACACTACATGGCCAAAGGAATTTGGACATATATTTTCAAAATCAAGACCTTCTAATAGATGTTGGAGCATGAATGCAGGAGGGTCTGCAACCATGTTGCAAGAAAGTTGAAAAATTCATAAAAGTTTCAAATTCAAAAAGAATATCCTGATGAACAAAACATGTAAGAATTATCAGGGCTCAGCAATAAGGACTGCCCGATGGCCCGGGACCAGCAAGAATGACACTCGGGCCAGTGCTGCATCATCACGAAAGTTTACACATGTTTTTAAGTCTTGCCAAGTGCAAGGAGACGCAAATGAGAACTCAGAAGTTTTTTATGTGTGCGCACATCCTAAGTGCTCAGAAAGCCGTGTCTCAGACAGCGTGCAAATATTGCATTGAGTTCTCTTATACATCTTGCACTTGAGCGGTCAAATTCACACAAAATTATGTCAAAATGCCTGTCTTGGTGAGTATCCTAGTAAACATAGTCAGTCATGGCTTAAGTGAACGTAAACAACTGAGAAAGAAAACGCATGTGTGTCAGTATATTGGATCCTTGCATTAGCTCTTAAAGTGACAGCAGCCTAATATTGTTAAACAACAAAAGACAAGGAAAAAAATCACTCTTTGCTCTTGACTGAAAAACTTTTGTAACTTTAATAAAGATTAATCTATATTTAATTTATTTGAAATTTATATTAATTAGTCTCGTAGTTTTTGCTGTGGTATCAATTGGAATCGAGAATTGTGAAATTTGACTGGTATTTGAAATTTGGTGTCATAACCTTGTTTATTAAGGTTGTATGGGTCAAACACAATGGAAACAACAACTTTTTTAATTAATTTATTACTTTTTTGTGGTGGGGCCAGTGAAAATTTTGGCAGGGCATGTAAAAGTTTAAACCACTGGCCTGACCAGACCGGTAGCATTCAGACCTGGTCATAAATTTTGTTGGTCACAGAGCTTACTTTCTGCAATAATCTAAAAGCCAATGGAAAAATTATATATTGGCTTTTTCTCTAGGGAACCAGGGTAATGCAAACTTCCATGTTGGCCAACGTCATCCCTGCGGTACTCTGTTGTACAAATATATGGTGTTTTCAGTTGAATTAAAGGGTTAGTTCACCCAAAAATGAAAATAATGTAATTTATTACTCACCCTCATGCCGTTCCACACCCGTAAGACCTTCGTTCATCTTCGTAACACAAATTAAGATATTTTTGATGAAATTCGATGGCTCAGTGAGGCCTGCATAGCCAGCAATGACATTTTCTCTCTCAAGATCCATTAATGTACTGAAAACATATTTAAATCAGTTCATGTGAGTACAGTGGTCCAATATTAATAATATTAAGCAACGAGAATATTTTTGGTGCGCCAAAAAAACAAAATAACGACTTATATAGTGATGGCCGATTTCAAAACACTGCCTCATGAAGCTTCGGAGCGTTATGAATCTTTTGTGGGGGTTTTTTGGTGCACAAAAAATATTCTCGTCGCTTTATAATATTAATATTGAACCACTGTACTCACATGAACTGATTTAAATATGTTTTTAGTACATTAATGGATCTTGAGAGAGGAAATGTCATTGCTGGCTATGCAGGCCTCACTGAGCCATCGAATTTCATCAAAAATATCTTAACTTGCGTTCCGAAGAAGAACGAAGGTCTTATGGGTGTGGAACGACATGAGGGTGAGTAATTAATGACATTATTTTCATTTTTGGGTGAACTAACCTTTTAAGGAGCCTGGAATTTGAAGGGGGTGTCCACATACTTTTGACCATGTAGAGTACATATATTTTACAGACTTGCATATATCAGTTGCAGATCTCAAATACCATGTGCTAAGAGTGGCTGAGTGGCCTTACCTGCACTTATGCAGTTAAAATCACGTGGTGTGAGGTCATGGATGCGTCGACCCTGGAACTCAAAAGGGCTGGCGCAGTATATGGCTGGAACGGAGGTGTTGGTCTTCTCCATCCAGTCAACCAACCACTTGATCTTACAGTCACAACGGAACGAGTTCCCTCGCAGGTCTCTGCCAAGAGTGGAGAGAAGAATAAAATGATACACATAAAAAATACATATATTTACCTGTTTAAAGAATAACTCTGATGTGTGAGGTATTGTAATGGGTTTTCAAACTGTGGAAAGTTTGAGAGAATATTCATGCATATATGTTTATTTAAAAATAAGTAGTTTTAGATTAAGTACAATCAATGCCAAATAAAAGCTACTTGTTTTATTTTGTAAACATTTTGCCTTTATAATATAACACTATTTTTCACACACAGTATAAAAGGCCCATGAAAGTATATATTAGTAAGACCTTCACAGGGGAATTATCATATTTGGACATATGGTACATACAGGTCTGTGAGGATGTCCAGGTGTTTGAAGAGATCTCTGGGAAGAACCTGCAGGTTGTTGTTGGATAGAGACCTGACACAGCAAAAGCAGGAGAGAAGTTAGATTCAAATCAGAGACACAACATGACCTATTTATCATGTTGGACTGCAGATTCATACCTCTATTCAATCTAATCTAGAAAGTACACATTGGGCTCATCATAGGAGAAGCAGTGTATGAATTACAATTGCTCTTTGAATATTCAATTCATTTCTTTAATGAATAGACTGATAATTGACTCATAGAAGCAATACATACAGATGTGTCAAAGACTTCAGTCCTCTGAATGTGTGCTTTGACAGAGCTTGGATGTCGTTGTTCTCAATAAATCTGTAAGCAAGTAGGGTGAGAAAAGAATATAGGAATTAAATTAAGCATTTAAAGCACGTAAATGAACTCATTTGTCAGACAGCCATATTTGCAAATAAGATATCTGCAGGTAAAGTCTTTAAAAAGATTTAGGTGCCATTTAGGATAGAAAGATAAAAGATCAGGACAGGGATATTAATCAAATGGCAGCGTCTCTCCCTCCCTATTTATTGTAATAAACAGTAAGGACGCATGCTGCCTGTTCCCTGATGGATTCAAGAGTCACAGCGTTCAGGAAGACGATGCCTGCCTCCCTCTGCAAACCTTGCCGCATTTACTTTGTTTAAAGCTTTTAGCGTAATGACCCTGAGGTTGTGGGCGTTTTCATTAATGCTAAAAGCTTTCTGCAATAGCAAGTTCTTCTCTCTCTCTCCTTTATCTCATTCACTCTCTTTCTGCAGTCATTGAGCTGCCAGTGCTTTCGTCTGAAAGACAACGCTAGCTGAATCTTAAGAAGAATTCACAGGAAACAGCACAACTTGCATGAAGATGAGAGATGCAGACATGTACACACACATTTCCCATTTATCTCAGTGGCCTTATTTAAATGTAACGTCCTTTAAGAGGTGTCACTGGTAAACACTCTGTTTTTATATGAAATGTTTGCAATTTATATGTTGCTTTAAAAAAATTATTTAGATAGAATTCACTAGTACATTTGAATAGCCGTTAAGGAAGAAAAGTACTTTTTGGCATCTACCAAATGACCTGTAAAGGACTTTTCAGCTTTTTCGTTTATAGAAATGACCACACAATCTTTGGTGAATCGATATGAATCTGGCACATCCTCCAACAGGAGCCTTATCTGTTGATTCAGCATTGTGAAATGCAAAATATAGAAAAAAAGGTTATTAAATTGTGGAGAAGGAAAGAGAGACAGATAGAAAGGACGACTGGAAGCAAACAAAGGGTACTTATCACAGTTCCAGAGAAGGCAAGAGAAGCTAGTGTTTTATTCCATATAGCTTTTTGTTGTTGGGAAAGCTATTGTGCCATATGAGAAACATTTTGTATGAACATTTCAAAAAACCCTGAGGAAGATGCTCTGGAAGATGATCTTAAAATAGAAGAAGAGGAAATTAATTCTACTTTTAACAGAAACCATAAGTTTAGCTCTTTCTTGCATTTATGTGAGCAAAAGCAAGTGAAAATATCAAAATAAATCACACTTAAACACAGCAGAAGATATCCTGAAACATCTAATCTGTCCATCTGTTGGACAAGCCATCCATCCATCCATCAAGCATCAAGCAAGCATACTTACAGGTACTGCAGGTGTCCAAGACCAGCAAAAGCATCATCAGAAATCAGAGAGAATGTGTTTGAGTTCAACAGCCTATGCAGAAAGAAAAGAGAGACAAAGATAAGATAAAGATAAGAGTTTGCACTTTCACTGAGCTATAGATTACAAAACCATTTCTGTCATGACAACTCTTGGAATGTTTGGCATGTAATGGATATGACAGTTTTGAAATGTTTGGTCTTGGCAGAATAGATCAGGACAGGGCTTGCTACTGCCAATACATACACGACACACTGCTGTGAGCAAGTAAGACATGCTGCTGCTGTACAATATAGTGTACATGAATTACCCATAGCAGATCTAAACAGGTGGAGCTGGGGAAGGTGGAGGGTTTCTGAAAGTGCACTGCTACAGCAAATGCTACCCAAGTATTTAAGGGTTGAGCAGTGAGCTTATTGGCTACCGATACATCAGAAACCAATCAGCTGTGCCCTATAGAGCAGGGGTTTTCAGCCTTTTTGGAGACACACCCCCCCATATTATTAATAATAATATTACTTAATATGCCTGAATACAGTGTGCAAAACCCGTTTCTACACACCGGACGCGACCGTTGTCATGTCGCGCCTTGCCGCAACACCCACCTTGAGGATGTCTACACTGGACGCAACAAAAGCTGTGTCTCATTTTGAAGGCTGCTTCCTCCGGAGGTCGCATTTGAATATGTCATTGAGGCGGTCTCATTTAAGAAAAGTAACCGTTAGATTGCAAAGTAAGAAAGAAATTACAGTATTTTACATCTCAAGAGGAACAACAGTCACTTAATTAAGGTTACTTTCCTTAAAGGGTTAGTTCACCCAAAAATGAAAATTCTGTCATTTTTTACTCACCCTCATGTCGTTCCACACCTGTAAGACCTTTGTTCATCTTCAGAACACAAATTAAGATATTTTTGATAAAATCCGATGGCTCTTGCCAACAAGATCATTTCCTTTTTCAATGCCCAGAAAGGCACTAAAAACATACTTAAAACAGTTCATGTGACTACAGTGGTTCAACCTTAATATTATAAAGAGACGAGAATACCAAAAAAACAATATCTAGTGATGGTCGATTTCAAAACTCTGCTTCATGAAGCTTCAAAGCTTTATGAATCCTTTGTTTCGAATCAGTGGTTTGGAGCGCCTAAATCATGATTTCAGTAAACGAGGCTTCATTGTCATAAGTGTTTCGAAATTTCAATAGTTCACGTGACTTTGGCAGTTACGCTCCAAACCACTGATTCGAAACAAAAGATTCGTACAGCTTCGAAGCTTCATGAAGCAGTGTTTTGAAATCGCCCATCACTAGATATTGTTGAATAAAGTCGCTATTTTTTTTTTTTCTGGTGCACAAAAAGTATTCTCGTCGCTTCATAACATTAAGGTTGAACCACTGTACTTGCATGAACTGTTTTATATGTCTTTAGTAGCTTTCTGGGCATCTTAAAGTGTTAATTGTCTTGCTGGTGATGCAGGCCTCACTGAGACATCAGATTTTATCAAAAATATCTTAATTTGTGTTCTGAAGATGGATGAAGGTCTTATGGGTGTGCAACGACATGAGTAATTAATGACAGAATTTTAATTTTTGGGTGAACTAACCCTTTAAATAAGACATCCATGCGCTTTAGTGTATGTCAGAAATACCGGTAGAACGAGGCATCAGTTTACTGTCGGGGATTTTGTGTTGCATCACGGTGATCGCGTCCGGTGCAGGGTTAGTTAAAAACTGAAACATTAACATATAAATATCAACTTCAGAGTCACGGCTGAGCTTGATTTTCGTTCAGTTTAACCTTAGTTTTGATCATCTCGGGTATTCTTGATTTTGCAAGCCACCAGTCCATTTTATGTTTAATTGTTTTTGCTCAAATTCAGTTGCGCCAAACCTGCTGTAACTAGCCAACGATTAGCTGGGAGAATAGTCAAATTGCCCCCTCTAGTGGATGACTCAAGATTTGCTAGTAAAATCTCACTTTTACAGCTGTTTCACTCGAGAATTTCACTTTTGAACTAACAGGTGTTAGCGGCCCCCTAGGGCCCCACAGGTTGAAAACCCCTTCTATAGAGAATGATGTGATTGAGTTAAGGACCTATGAGCCTGCGGCATCTAGAGTTTCATGACAGAACTTTGTATTTCTCATACATTTTACACACGTTTTTTACGGAGCCCTGCACATGACATGCGGACAAAAATATACATCATGGCCACAAATGAAGAATGTGCTCTTAAGACTCCAAAGTGAAATATTATGGTGCTCCAACTGTGCTTAATTACTAATGCAACTAAAGAATGTTGAAGAAATGGGACATTCAGTTTGAACACGTTAAGCTCAATGGACACTAGACAGCATCTGAAACATGCTATTATTATAAAAATCATTTAAATTTTTAGAAACAAAATTGACTTGTCCTTCAGTTGGTAACAAAAATTATGTTTACAGTAATGCACTTACAATGGATGGGAATCTACAGTTACACACAAAAACGTGACTTACGTCCCAAAAACGTCCCATAGACTTCCACTGTAAGATCATTACTGTAAAGATGATTTTTGTAGGTTTTCACCAACTGAGGGCTGATTGAGGGGAAATATTTTCAACAACTTTACTAATACTGCAGATTAGAGAGCTGCACAAAAGCTTTTCGATATTGTGTGCAAAAATGTTCGGTTGTTTCAGAGCTGTGTCTAATAGATCACAAACATTTGAAAGCAGCACTGAATCAGTAAACAAATTTGCCTGAAAGCATTGCCTGAAAGATCAACATGTAAATCTAGTATCACTGCCTCTGGAAATTATGAAGCAACAATAAATTCCTGTGGCTGAAATGTCATCTTGCCTACTGGTCTCAAATATCAGTCAGACCAAAGAGCACCCTGCTTCTTGACATCTGACTATATGCAAATTATTTCAGCAAGGAACAGAACAAAATGTACAGATTTGATTGCTGCTGACAGTGGATTTTCTGTCACAATAATACCAGTTTTTTTCCTATAGAAATACAGTTTAAATATATTATACATATAATACATACTAATACATGCTTATCTGATATTGCAGAATGTGTTTAATTTGTTTACTGATTCAGTGACGGAACTGGCATGCTGTCATTTGAAAACAAACTTCTCTCTTGTGTCTTTCTCACACACACACAGTGAGGACAGAAACGCTGTTGTTGTGTGAGTGTGGGCAGTCTGAAAAATGGAGGGTCTGTCACTGATACACATCACACTACACACTGCTCAGACACGCAGCTGACAAACACTACAATTCTCACTCTTTTTTACCCTTTCAAACACGCACAGGCCATAATAAGAAAATGCAGAGGAGGATTACTGTGCATCTAGTACTCACAGGAACTGCAGTAGGTGCATGTGGGAAAAAGCTCCTTCAGGAATCTCTGTGAAGGCAGCGTTCACCATAGTCCTGCACAGAACAGCAGAAACCATCATCATCATCATCAGTGTTGGGCACGTTACTTTAAAAAAGTAATTAGTTATAGTTACTAGATACTTCTCATAAATAGTAACTGAGTTACATCATTATAAAAGTAACTAATTACCAGGGAAAGTAACTATTGCGTTACTTTAAAAAAAAAATCAAATATGTCAATTAACTTGGATAACCCCAATATTAATAAGTCTAAAAATAAATTATTATTTGTTTAAGTAGGGCTATGTTATGCTTTAAATTCATCTATTTGATTATGAAAAGTGAACAGCATGAGTAAGACCGGATACATCATAAAATGCGCAATATATCGTTAGACATGGAGTGGGTCAGACATGATTTTGACCACTTCATTAAGTTTTGTTTTGTAGAAAGCCTTTCTTTAAAGTGAATTTCATTTTGTAAAAATTGTATCTTAATTTTAATCAATGTTTCATCAACCAATTGCAAGGTTTAATAAACAAGAAGCAAATATAGCAGGGAGGCGCGGGCGCGATTACTTGCACGTGAACTGGAGTCTCGCGTCTTATAGGCTAAATGAAGCGAAACTCAGCGTATAGGCTGCTTGCCTCACAGACATGAGAAATATAGCTATAGAAAGCTTTAAATGTCTACTTTTAAATGAAATAATTCAAAACGAAAAGAAATAGGCTACTCTCTGATTATGTAATCCGAATGAAATGTGCATTTTAAGCGCGTCCATGGAGATGATGAGAGTCAGCAATGTCAACTTCATCTTTGCAGCCGACACGGATTCAGAAAACATTAGTTTATTAATAAACAATTAAAATGTCTCCTTGCTGTTTTTGTCACATTCATAATCATTACTTTTGCCGGTTCTTTATGGCAAGCTTTATGTGTGCGCTTGAGTGCTATATAGCCTATATTACGTAAATGCTCATTTAAGAAATCAACGTAATATAAATGTGATTAGTCAACTAATGGCTTAAATGAACAACTACTAGTCGACTAGAAAAAAAACTTATTTCACATATTTTCGATCCAGCATGTCACAAAGGGTATTCTGGTTTGAGCTTGCGCTCCGCTCGCATGCTCTGACACACACACACACACAGAGTGAGAGAGAGAGAGCATCGTACATTATTAACAGTTTAAAATCATATTTGTGTATGACTAACCTGTACTATTTCTTTACAACAAAACACTCTGCAGGTCTATCATCTCTACTCACACACCAATCATAATCAGTTAGCATGTGTCCCACCCCAACACACACACTAGAGAAAAAACTTTGCAGGTCCTATGGCTGAGCCTACTCGGATGAAAACCGCTTCAGTGAGCTCAATTATAGTAACGCGGCATTTTTGTCAGTAATGGTAACGGCGTTGTAACGGGGAAAAAGTAATTTGTTTGATTACTCGTTACTGAACAAAGTAAAGCCGTTAGTAACGCCGTTTATTTATAACGCCGTTATTCCCATCACTGACCATCATCATCATCATTATCACAAATGCAGTTGCTGTTACTATCATCTTAACCCTTCTGTGTTGAAAACCCTGCATGTAACACCTTTTGTGTTCCAGGTCAAAAATGACTGGTCTTTTAAAAATCGCTTGTAAATTGCTTGTTATGCTATATTATCACCAAATATTGGATTCAATCTTTCTTTCAGTTCGAACAGGTTTTTCATTACTTTTTGGAAATGATTAATCGTTGATCTGAGCTCATGCACTATGTTTTTGAGTGAAAGAAGCATTATTTGTGGATAAATTTGTCAATATTCAACAAAATATGGAAACGAATTTGCACTGTTTATCACACTAGTGTGTTTTAATGTTTAACCAGGAAGTTTGTTTTGAAATGCTTTTATTTTGTACAAAATGGAACAAAGTCAGGCTTGTTTGGGTCAAGCATAAGCTCAGATAAAGGAGGCCTATGATCAATCAGATCCAAAAATAAATGCAAAACCTGTCCTAAGTAAAAGAAAAAGATTGAATCCAATTTTTGGTGATAATATAGAGTAATGAGAAATTTATAAGCAATTTTTGTAGGCCGGTCATTTTTGACCGGGAACACCACAAGTGTAACAAGGTGGGGGGAAAAATTTGAAAAAATACTAAAAAATTTTTGGGGAAGTAGTTATACCCTAGATTAATAAAGTCAGTAAGTTTTAGTCCAATGCAATAACATTAACCAGCATTTTCGGGAAAAAGAAAATCCTCTCTGGGTCAAAATGACCCGAACACAACATGAGGGTAAAGTAAAAGCTCATGAGTTCAGAAAAATGTTTATATAACATCTGAAAATCTCATTTCAATAGACAGCATGTTGATATGTAGTTTCAAGGGTGTCATGTCCGGTTGCTTTGTGGTTACTTGGCTCAAGTCAAAAGTAGATGCACCAATATATCGGCCAATAATCGGTATTGGCCAATAAAAGCACTATCGACTATCGACCGATAGTTTAAAAACAGCCAATAGTCAGGGCTGATATACTGTGTCAATTAAAAGAGGGCAGGAAAATGCACTGCATTTGGGCTTTGTGTAAAGAAAATGCTAAGAAACCAGTTTGATGTTCAATATTAATAGTAATTAATTGAATTAATAACATTCAGAAAGTTCAGAAATATTAATTTAATTTTCAGAATTTAGTTAGTGTTAATATTAATTTGAGTAATGTGTTTGTTTATAACTGATACCAGTTACTCTGAAACAAGTTGATGAAATGAAAGTTTTTATTTGCATTTCTTTCAAAATCTAATAATTAAAAATAAAATTATTAATTATAATGAAATTATCATTCATTTAAAAGGAGGTATAAAAGGCAGAACCCCCAAACTATCGGTATCGTTATTGGCAGATATCACTCTGAATAACCGGTTATCGGCATCAGTGGAGAAATTTAGTATTGATGCATCTCTAGTCAAAAGCGTCCACCCTCAAGTATAGTATGTCCTTAGATTGGGATCCCTACCTCAGTGTAAGCATATTGGGTTGTTTTCGCCCATTTAATTGTCCTCCAGATGGAACTGCTTGGAAGAGTAATAGCACTTCTATAAAGCCGCATGACTTAAGTTATTATTCAGGAGCAAAGCATAAGCAGTGTGGGATGAGTACGTACTTAATATTTAGAACTTTGGATTTAGGGGCTTTGAAACATTTCTAACTGTAAGTATAAAACTTTATTTTATACTTTATGATTAAACATTATGATGAATAATTCAGGAAAAGCACAACTTTTTCCCAATATAGGCTATACATCATTAAAAACAGTTAAAAGTCATTTTAATCTAATTTTGAGCAGTTATGTTTGGCCTTTTTTTCTTAAACAGTTGCTCCTCACACCTGAAAGGATCTCACTGTTTAATTGTTAGAAAGTAGGGCACAGATCTTCCTTCCCTTTTATATTCTCAGTCTGAAAATAAGGGCACCATTCCAGTGCAGAACTCTATATATTACTCATCATACATGAAAACTTGAGAAAATCAAAGGCTTTTATCAAAACTTTCTTTAGACATGAATATCAGTAAACTCAATTGAAAACCTGGTAATGTAAGTCTTCAAATAGTATTGAAATACTATGATTGAAAACATCAGTGAAATTAATATTGTATATAAAAGCAAAAACAGACTGAGGCAAAACCTTGAAAATCAATTGATGAAATAAATGGTATCTGCGGTTGTGTTCTCTCAGAGAGAGTCTGCGGGTAGTAAATGTATATGTGGTGACGTTTCTGCGGTTGTGTCTCTCCAGCAGATGTAAGCTGACTTCACCCCAGGAAAAAGAGCAGCATACAGAGTTCACCTCATCTTCTATCAGCTCAGCAAGCTGACTTTCTGTTCATTTGCCCAGTCTGTTTAAAGGAATAGTTCACCCACATATGAAAATCTCAGAAAGTATAGTCTTCTCAGGCCATACGACAGATTTGTGTGATGATCAGACTGAAATGAAGTCATTGTGCACTAATAATTTCCCTTCCCCTCCACTGCAGCTAAATGTCATGAGATGAAAATGATCAGTGAATAACAAATATCAGTTTGGAATATATAGGGCAAAATATAGACTCAAATCAACTGCTTTGTTATGTTTTTTTTTTCTTCTTTCCTTTTTGTAGTTTTACAGGCTATATGAACTGTCACAATGTAGAAAATACGACTATATTTTTTTGTTAATACAAATACAACTGTCCATTTTTAATTCAGGTTAACTAATGCAGTTACCTAGGGGAACCTTATTGTAAAATATTACAGCTAAACCTTTATGATGAAAGAAACGACGACGCCATTAGTCAGGTGACATAATGATCAACTTAACCTATAAATCATTTTATGAAATCCATAAATCCATGTTATGCTGCTGAGAAAAATGGTATATGAGTGAAAAAGCATTATATGAACAACTTTTCTCTACTTTTAATATAAAGAAATAAAGGACAGAAGAAATAGGTAAACATGATCTTTTCAGTACTCACAGGGAGATGATTCCTGGTGGGAAGCTCTTGGGAATGGCTTTGGTGTCCACGCAGAAGGCACTGTCTTTGGTACAGGAGCAGGTGGTTGGACATCGTGGGGTTTTGGGAGCTTTGCGGGCCACCGTGTTCCCAAACATACAGAAAAGCAGCAGGCAAACAGACAGCCGCCAATCTGGCCATCGTAGAGTCCGCCTGGGCCTTGCTTCCACCATCTTCCACCTTCTCTTCCTCTGAAGAAACACAGGCGGCTGGAGAGAGGGATCTGATCCTGTTTTTTTATCCTTTCCTTATTAGGAAAACTGCTAGAGAAGAAGCTCCAGGGTGTGAACGGGAGAGGAGGGGAGGTGTTAGGCACAGAAGCGACTGACAGAGGGAACAGAAAACGAGTGGGCAGTGACTGGTGTTCCCTGGGTGCATGTATGAGTGTGTATTTGATTTTCTCAGTATACTCTGCGGTGTTCTCGTCTCTCTCTCTCTCTCTCTGTGGTGCAGCTGTCAGAGCATAGACTGCAGGAGCGTGTCAGCCAGCGCTGCTCCGCACACACTCAGACTCAGCCCAGAGTGCAGCAAAGCTGACACTGAATTATTAACAATCGCATGGACTAACACTTAAGCAGAAGCAGGGAACACAGCAGAGAACATAAGTGGGATGGAGGGTTATGAACCAAGATGAAGAAGCAGGGGTGATGGACAGGTCAGTGGAGGTTACACTAAATAATGTACTACAATCCTCTTGTTTACAGTAAGGCAACTTTCAAGCAATCACATCTTCTAGAATCATCGTGGACACATCCGTGCACACACATTAATGAAAATACACTAGTCTTCTAGACTAATGGTTCCCAAGCATGTTGCAGGGGATCCCCCAAAAGTACTATGTCCATATTATCCAGATACATTTGAAAACATATCTTTTTTCTCTGTTTTGGCCTTCCAATTATACTGAGCTTTTTGAAGAGAATCTCTCCCGAGTGGATGAATTTGAAAATGCAGTTTTCTTGCTGTGGTGTGAACTGTAAATATGGAGGTATTTAAAAACTATGATGCATGTTTAGTCATATCATGCATATTGGACCTATAGATATATATATATATATATATATACAAAGTTCTGTCATGAAACTGTAGATGGCGCAGGCTAATGGGTCCTTTAACTCAACCTGCTTGTAATCACATTGTTATCTATAGGGCACAGCTGATTGGTTCCTGCTGTATCAGTAGCCAATGAGCTTGCATGCCTAACCTTCAAAATACTTGGGTCGCATTTGCCTTAGCAGTGCAGCTCGTTTTCAGAAACCCTCCACCTTCCCCAGCTCCACCTGTATAGATCTGCTACGGGTAATTCATGTATGCTATTTTGTACAGCAGCAGCATGTCTTACTTGCTCACAGCAGCGTGGTATGTATGTATTAGTTAGGGATGCACCGATACCATTTTTTAAGGACCGAGTACGAGTACCGATACTTTTTTTCTAGTACTCGCCGATACCGATACCGATGCCTATACATTTATTAATTTCTCTCTCTCTCTCTCTTTTTTTTTTTTTTTGGTGATGTTGCAGTTTTCCAAGCACAACACAGTGAGACTAATGAAAGTAGGACACCTTCTTTATTATTACTCTAATGAAAAAAGTAATAATTTTTATGTGCTTGTCACAAACTTAAAGAACAAAAATTTCACAGTGTCCAATAACCTTCAAAGGGCATAATTACCAATATATATAATTGTTGTTATATAAAAAGAAATGTACAAACAATACAACAAATACTATAGAGAAACATATTAAATAAACTTGTTTTTCAGATACAGTAGGTTTATTTTGTATACATTTATTTAACATCTTTTGTTGTTTATTAACATTAATGACTAATATAGGCTACTTTCCCTTTAAGACCGAATCCATGGATACTGACACATATCCTGTTTTCACTCCACACGATGGACATTTTGACAACTATGTGTGCATTTGACCATTCAGGCGCAAGGAGAACTGATCGTGCTCTGTCTGAGAGAACTGGGATCACACGCAAGAGAGAGCTTCTGGTCTGTGTCATTCAGCGTGATTCCACCTATCCCGCCTTCACTAATCGATAACGAATTGTGATTGAAAGCATACAGTTCAAAATGTGTGTGTTGTCATCATTAATTTTGAAGTATTTCCACACCTCTGAGGCTGACATTGTTTTTGCTGCTGCCGTCGGTGTCTCTGTGCATGGAAAATTCTGTCAGTTACATCACGTGAGGTATCGGTCTTTGGTATCGGGGGTATTTTTACGAGTACATGAGCTTGGTATCAGTGCATCCCTAGTATTAGCAGTAGCAAGTCCCGTACTTGCTCTGCAGTAGCAGCAATAACCTACAGCAGCAGCAGCTATAAAAGCAGCAGCAGCGTAGCAGATCTGTTCTGCTAAGACCAAAGATATCAATATTGTCATACCCATTACCATGCTAGGAGCTACGCAGTGTCACAAGCTTGGGCCTGTGTGCTGCCAAAGCCACCGCCCATGCCATTGGCTGCAATGGCCTGCCTAGTGGTGCTGAAGTGCCACTCATAGCTCAGTCCCACTAAGATTTAGGAGGAAAGGGTTATGTCCGACTAAGGCCGATCACCCTCAAAGTGTGCCTGTCTTCCAGCCCCTCTTCCATCCCGCTTCAGTGTGAGATGCAGCCTGTGGCACTTAAACCATTTGCCACTCGACTCTGGGCATGGCAGTCCATGCCCAAAGTGGCGAGATGGATTTTGGGGATAATAAAACAAGGTTACATGCTTCAATTCGCTCGCATTGGTTTAAATCAGTTGATCTGAAAGAAGCTTACTTTCACATCTAGATAGCCCCCTATCACAGTTCTCTCTCTAGTTCCACGGACCTTTATCCGTGTGATCAACTACCTCAACGATTGGCTACTTTTAGCCCAGTTGAGACAGGAGCTATGCGCCTACAGATCCCTGCTCCTCAGCCATCTGGAGAACTTGGGTTACAGGGTCAATTTTGGCAGGAGCTCACTGCTCCCCAGCCAACACATTGCGTTTCTGGGGGCGGTTTTCGACTCAACTCAAATGCAGGCTTGGCTCCCTCAAGAGCGCACCTTGAAAATCAGGAGAAGCTACAGGGCCTTATGGCAGCAGCCTCCTCAGTAGTTCCACTGGGCCTGGTTTACACTCCAGCTCTGGTTTAAAGGCCATGTCCCGCCTCAAGCATAGCACACAGGCCAACTCACTCTCAAGATGACCCACGGCTATGTCAAGGCCTTGGTCCCTTGGACATATTCCTATTTCTACTTGAACGGGATGATGCTGAGCTCTGTTTCCAGGAGAAAAGTGGTTCTGATAGATGCCTCCAAGATGGGCTGGGGCACCCTGTGCGATGGCAAAATAGCCTTCGGCTCATGGGCGACTTCTATGATGACATGGCACATCAATCGTCTGGAAATGATGGCTGTAATTTTGGCCTTCAAGGAGTTCATGACAGAGCTCAGAGACCATCATGTCCTGGTCCACTCGAACAACAGGATGGTGGTTGTCTTCATAAACCACTAAGGAGGTACCAGGTCTCGCCCTCTACACAGACTGGCAAACTGACTTCTCTTATGGGCACAGGCGAACTTCCACTCAGTGAGGGTTGTTCATGTGCCGGGCTCCTCAAACATAGGAGCGGACATGCTGTCACGCGGTACTCCTCCCCCAGGTGAATGGAGGCTCCACCCCCAGGCGGCCAACACGATATGCCACACCTTTGGTTGCGCGGATATGGATCTCTTCACGACAAAAGAGAATTCCCACTGCCAGACATTCATCTCGAAGGAGATGGATGCACTGGCCCAGAGATGGCCTCACTTGCGCCTCTACACAACTATTCTTACGTTTCTGCAAAAGCTGTTGGACGGTGGGCACGTCCCCTCCACACTCAAAGTGTATATGGTGGCCATCATGGTGAACCATGCCCCAGTGTCTGGCCAATCGATTGGGAAACACGACCTGGTCATTAGATTTCTCAGTCCCGTCTTGGGATCTCTCCACAGTTCTTAGGGCACTCCGAGACCCTCCCTTTGAGCCCCTGGATGACTGACCTTCTGTCCCTCTCACTTAAGACTACCCTCTTGCTGGCTCTAGCTGGCTCTAGCATCAGTCAAGCGAGTTGGTAATCTGCAGGCTCTATCTGTGGAACCTTCCTGCCTTGAATTCGGCCACAACAACTGTAAAGTGGTCCTTAGGCTGAAAAAAGGCTATGTGCCAAAAGGGCTCTCAACTTCGTTCAGAACGCAGGTGATAGCACTGTTAGCTCTGCCACTCACAGAAAACGAGCTGGCACCCCATCCACTCTGTCCTGTAAGGACCTTGAGATTGTACATCGAGTGCTCTGGCCAGTTTTGGCAATCAGAGCAGCTCTATGTTTGCTTCGGAGGCCGCAGCAAAGGGCTTCGGGTGTTGAAGCAAAGACCATCCAGATGGATTGTGGACGCGATAACACTGGATTATAAGTCTGTGGACTTGTCATGCCCCCTGGGAGTCAGGGCCCACTCCAATAGAGGTATGACCTCCTCTTGGGCATGGTCCAGCAGAGTTTCCGTGCAGATATCTGTGTGGTGGCCGTGTGGTCCTCGCCCTCCACGCTTATCAGATTTTATAACCTAGATATCCCTGTTTGAGAGTTTGAGACTCTTATGGATCGTGTAGCAGGCTCCGACCTTGTCGATCAAGCGCCCCCTAGCTGTCGGCTGTAGCATGGTGCTATTGGATTAGTTCTCCATAAGCGTGAGCTAAAAAGCCGACATTATGTGAGTGAACCTTATCAAAAGAGAACATTATGGTTACTCACGTAACCCTGGTTCCCTGAGATAACGGAAACGAGCATCGCATAGCTGCCGTGCTACTACACTGCCATGCTACCCTCTTCTCAGTCGAAAGATCTGAAATAGCGGCGTTTCTGAGTGACTTTATAGGCAGTCAACCCCACTCATTCTGGCAGGCTGCTGTGCTGTGCAACTGCACAGACGTGAACCAATCAGGCTTCAGAATTCGGAGAAAACAGGAGTTTTCCCCTATGAGCATCAGCTAAAAAGCAGACGCAATGCTCGTTTCTGTTCCTGCCTGCAGTTCCTGTTCCTGCCTGCTATTCACTCTTATAGTCTTGTTGAAGATAAATGTTACTTTGTACAATCTTAATATTATACTCTTAAAAATATGACAGAAAATTTTCCTGCAGCAAAACATGACAATTGCATAGTAGACCATACATGGAGTGCAATCTGGAAGCACCAGAGAGTGGTGAGATATTTTGCTAATAAAATGATCATGTCAGAAGAATGGCATGAAAACTTGATTATATCTGGTCTCTCTGTACATACAATTTACGCATGTGCAGTAACGTGACTGAAACGTTTTCAGTGTGGATGAGCAACTTTTGGAAAACACTTGTGTGGACAGAGAGAGTTTTGAAATATATCCGGATTAATGTGAACATAGCCAGATACTCATTTCAGATCTTGGACTCTACTAATGAGCTGATGAGTTGAATCAGGTGTGTTCGACAAACAAAATAAGCAGTGTTAAGGGGCGGTCATACTGGACGCTTCAAAATGTAATACAAAAAAGTAATCCAAAAGTAATCAAGCAGTTTAATACATGATCGCTTTATGAACAGATTTAACTTAGGCTTTTATTCACATATAAACACACATCGATGCACATGCGTAGAGCACATCAAATATGGTAAATGGAAGCACATTGGGTGAACTATCCCCTTAAGACAAGCATCATTATTACTATTGCTCACACTTAGACCTATGGATTTTACACCTGATCCTTTAACTCCTGTATTACAATTTGATATGTATCTCATTCTGCACTGTTTGTGCCACGGGCATGCCTCAGATCACGTGGCTTGTTGAGGAGAAGTAACCATTAGATTAAGGCTGGTGGATGATAAAATGTTGAAAGGGATCCCATAGACTTATATTGAAGAAGGGATCTGAGCCATTTTTAGAGATGCAATTCAATTAACATTTATTTGTATGGGCATCCCGAAGTAGAAACAAAAAGCAAATGGAAAATAAATAGTGTAGCTGCTGCTCATTAAGCAATAGATAGTCATGCGCATATGATCTGATATAACTGGAGTGCAAGGTTATAAGATGCATTACGTGACTGCTTGGCTTAAGAGTTGTGTCTTTAATCGATTTTTAAACTGGGATAATGTCTCTGAGCCCCGAACATTATCAGCAAGGCTATTCCAGAGTTTAGGAGCCAAATGTGAAAACCTCCTTCAGTGGACTTATATATCCTAGGTACTACCAAAAGTCCAGAGTTTTGTGATCTTTAAGAGCGTGATGGATTGTAGGGTGATAGAAGATTGGTGCCTTATAGGTCAGTAACAATACATTGCAATCAAAACGGTACTTAACAGGTGATAAAATTAGGATAATATGATCATATTTTCTTAACCTGGTAAGAACTCTAGCGGCTGCATTTTGGATTTATTGTAATTTGTTTATTGAGGATGCAGGACAACCAGCTAGTAATGCATTACAGTAATCTAGTCTAGAGGTCATGAATGCATGAATGCAATGAACTTGTCTGCCTCAGAAACAGATAGCATGTTCCATAGCTTAGCAATGTTTCTGAAGTGAAAGAAGACTGTTTTGTAACATATGAAATATGATTTTGGAAAGACAAATTGCTGTCTAATATAACACCCAGGTATTTAACTGTAGAGGATGAAGAAACAGTACATCCTTCTAGATGCAAATTGTATTCTAAGAGAAGAGACTTGAAGGTACTAGTAAGGTACTAGTTGAAGAGACTAGTAACCACCCAGTATAAATTACAATAACTTATACTTAGAACACCTTAGCTGCCACATAGTCCTGGTAACCAACCAAATCACCCTTTTAATCATTGATATTCAACAGCAATGGCTTTTACAGGAGAAGAGAAGAGATGATATATCAGGACATGCTGCAGTGCTGCAGGATTGCAGAATAAAGCTACTGACCCCATTTTAAAAGCAACATTATAGATCTGCAATCCACTCACACCTGTAGAAAATATAAAATCTCAGGCCCTGTTTCCACCTGGTTTCCGTCTCTTTTGTCCTCTTTCAACCACTTCTGTCCTGATTTATTCGAGGGGAGGGTCTATTAGCGGGTAAATGTAAGGGCTTTTTCAGAGCTTTTTCTTTCAAATGAACAAAACAATCTCGCGCAATTTACAGCAGCTTTCATTTCTGCTCTGACAGACACAAGACCGGCTGAACGCTGTGGGTGTGTGCTAGAAATCAGAAATGGTGAGAGAACATTGTGCTGGTACGTTTTTCGTCTTCAAACCAAACAGGTCTTCAGCTGACAAAGTTTAAATCCCGTCTGGCTAGCGCGTGCTTACCTTACGCATTAGGTCAGTAGGTGGAGAGTAGACAGCTTTTAGTGGATGTTTGAACACATTCGACCACATGAGCATCTACACTATGAAAGCAATCAAGTCGAATGCGTTTTCGACTACCTCTGGAAGTGGTCGAAAGTGGACAAGCTCAAAACGTTTTAGACCCCATTTACACCTGTATTTAGCGTCATCCACTTGTGATCCAATCGACCAAAACAAATCTTCATACCAGGTGGAAACAGGGCCTCAGTTTGCATTCTGAGCAATAGAACACTAACACTAATTACACAGTCTTCCACATTGATTTTGTCTAATATCATTGTCAATTTAAGTATATATATATATATATATGGGAAAGTCCAACTGTTATAAAGTGACACTCTTTTTAAGATTTTAAATCAAACATGTTTGAGTGATCAAAAGTGTTCAGAGTGCTTATTGTGATATGTGAACACAAGGGGGCACTAGAGCATTATCTCAATTCTTGATAGTTGAGGGTTCCTCTGCTGAATGAAGAACTGGCCTGTTTTTCTTTTTTCCCTCCACTTCCTCCTCTCTCAGTCACTCTGTTCTTGGCAGGGTGGCATTGCAGTAGCAGGCACGGCTGTCACCAACTGACACCACACACACACCGACTCTATTCAGCCAGCACACGTCACAGGTGCACAAACCAGTCTTTTTTTGTGAGTCATGTTCTCACTTCCGAGAAGCCCAGGGTGAAGTGTGGAGATATTGTACCAGGGCTGCGTTTCCCAAAAGCATCGTAGATCGTAGAACCATTGCCACCAATGGTCTGTACAATCAACTTAGCTCATGATACTTTTGAGAAAGGCAGCCCAGGACATTGTGAGTAGAGAGTTGAAATGAAATATAAATGTGTTTCAACGTCCTCGCTTTTTCGCACTGCACCGTCAGCAGTTTTCCCACAGGCATAGCATTACCAGCTGTGCTTCTGGATCAGGGCCCTTTGGTTCACAAATATCTGATTTTATGGTCTTGTTTTGCACTGGTTCTTCGAACAGTGCTGGATAAAAAATGCCAGATTTTCTTTTCCTTTCTTTCCTTCTTTCTATCTTTCTGTCTTTGTTCCAGGTAAACTAAATCACTTGTCATGTATGCCTGCTCTGTATGAGCTTTAATTATCGTGAGTCATGACTTCCGTTCTATGGAGCGGTAACCTGTCAGGGCTTTATGCTATTTGGAAAGCTATCGACCACCATGAATCACTCTGCTCATGCACATTAAACAGAAAAACAGCAGATAAACACTCTATTGAGTTTATATCCCAAACCCACTTCCTGAGTCGATTCTTTTGCCAGGCTCTGTGAAAGAGTCTCTGTGCATGTTTCCCTCGCACATCTGTTGGAGTTTCTCTATCTTTAAAGTTTGGCTGATGTAAGACTTAAACAGGAAAGTCCATGCATCCCAGTTTTTTATTTTATTCTCTTTTTTTGGCTTCTCAAGGATATGCACTCGGAAGCGGCTATGAGTCAATTGCTTTTATATCCTGGACAGACTAAATCGACTTAAAAGAAAGTGGCTATTACCTTAACATGCATCTGAGAAAACTAGTCAAGTGAAACCTAAAGTGCCATGGAGAAAAGCCTTTTACAAGACTACTGCTACGGGCAGGTCCAATGTGTGCTGGA
This sequence comes from Hypophthalmichthys nobilis, assembly GCA_037950665.1. Lineage (NCBI taxonomy): Eukaryota > Metazoa > Chordata > Actinopteri > Cypriniformes > Xenocyprididae > Hypophthalmichthys > Hypophthalmichthys nobilis. The sequence continues at coordinate 29,356,332 of CM075473.1, forward strand.
AAACAGCATGGAAATCACTGGTACTCAAACTTTTGTGGTTACTGAAATGTTGTAATAAAATGTTGTTTTCCCTTAGGCCTATGTATTATCTAGGATTAAAAATATTTATTAGCCTAAATGTTGTTTTACACACCCAATTTTATTTTTAATTAGTTAAAAAAAACCTTTAATTTGATGAGAAAACCTCTTTGTAATTCAAACCCTAATAGGCTATAAACTCAATGTCAGTTTATTGCGATTAATTGTAAAGTGTTACCGTCATTTTTAATGGATTTTAGATCTGAACATATTTTGACTGTAATTATTAGGCTACGTGGGAGCCACATTATCAATGGGGGATCAGATCTTACTGTATCATACTCTATCCTATCCTTACTATCTATCCTTTTTTTTTATTATTGCCAATGTGTGAACAGCTTGAAATGAAACTTACAAAGCGAGACCATTCCCGACTTCATAGGTTGTCTATGAAAGCCTATAGACTGATTTTTATGTAACATAAAGGACTCGGGACGTTTTTGCCGGGAAAATCTAAAGGATTTGACGTTACGCGCGCTCCCGAGAGCCTCCCGAGACACACGAAACGAATGCTTATACATTGTTCGAATAATGTCGAAAGAGCCATTCTGTACAGTAATATCAATGTGTCAGAAAAGGAATTAGTTCAAACTATAGTCTGATATGATATAGTCTATAATCTCAAATATACTTTATAATCAAACTACCATAACAGTGTTACCTCATCTGTCGACGTGATGCCAGATTGACAGTGAATTGCTGAGCTGGTTAAAACATATCCACATCGCTCTGATCAGATGCCTTCTTAACTGCTGTTTCCTCACCGCTGTCGTTTTTGTTGTGTGTTTTATTATTGAGAGGAAATTGTCGCTATGTTCGTTAACAGTATATTGCTGCATAGGTATTTCCAAGCTTATTTTTACTTCAAAACGAAGAACGAAAACGAACTTTGCCGTGAGTATTGAATCAGTATTTCGTGTGCTGTGCACGACTCACGAGCGCGAGCAGAAGCAATAAAGCTGCTGGATGCAGTTCACTTAATGGCCAGCAGTGTCGCTAATAACAAGGGTTTCTGAATTCTATATACAGCCCCTTTAAAGAGTTTGTTCACCCAAAAATGAAAATAATGTCATTTATTACTCACCCTCATGTCGTTCTACACCCGTAAGACCTTTGTTCATATTCGTAACACAAATTAAGATATTTTTGTTGAAATCCGATGGCTCAGTGAGGCCTCCATTGAGAGCAAAGCCATTGAAACTCTCAAGATTCCATAAAGGTACTAAAAACATATTTTAAACAGTTCATGTGAGTTCATGATGTGGTTCATTGTTCATTGGTTCATGATATCAATGGTAATATTATAAAGCGATAAGAATACTTTTTGTGAGCCAAAAAAACAAAATAACGACTTTTCAATGATATCTATATGGACCGATTTCAAAACACTGCTTCATGAAGCTTCTGAGCTTTATGAATCTTTTGTTTCGAATTAGTGATTCGGATCTCCTATCAAATGGCTAAACTGCTGAAATCATGTGACTTTGGCACTCCGATTCACTGATTCGATTCGTAAAGCTCTGAAGCGGTGTTATGAAATCGGCCCATATAGATAGGCTATTGTTGAAAAGTAGTCATTTTGTTTTTTTGGCGCACAAAACGTATTCTTGTCGCTTAATAATATTAAGATAGAACCACTGAACTCACATGAACTGTTTCAAATATGTTTTTAGTGCCTTTATGGACCTCGCTGAGCCATTGGATTTCATCAAAAATATCTTAATTTGTGTTCCTAAGATGAATGAAGGTCTTACGGGTGTGGAACGACATTAGGGTTAATAATTAATGACATTATTTTCATTTTTGGGTGAACTAACCCTTTAAGGCTACAAGTAAAATATTGAAAACAGAAAAAACAAAACAATCTTCATATGTACCGGAAAGAAAAAAAACCCTTAAACTTCCTGTGTGTACCAGATTCTATTAAACCACATTACCTTTAGGGAGTAGAGAGGAAGATCGAACATTTCTGAACTGATTTATGTATTTCATTGACAGTAGGTTCAGCCCTACAGTCTTCCTGAGGAAGATTTGTGTCCTATTTTGAAGCTAAACAATAGGAGTGCTGTCATGCAATTTAATCTAAGCCCAATTCAATTACAGAGGATACAAAGACATAAGCTTCAAGCTTCGGTGATATGATTAGAGAGATTGAGGCAGACATCAGTCGACTGAGTCATTTCTCCCTTCATTACACAAAACATGAGGCCCAGATTCAAGTAACCTATCAAAGCTGCCCTCATTTACTCTGGTCTCTATCTTATGATTGAAGTAAAAGATGAAGTAAGGAGACAATTATTAATAATTCTGTGTCAATATTTTGTACAATGCCAGGCCTATAGATACTGTCATAATTTGTTTTTCAATTTCCAGACAGAAGTAAAAATCTAAACTTTTTAAATGTCTGGACTGCCATAATTTTAGGAATCATGAGAGAAAATATTAATCACTGAAGGAACTATCAAAAGGCAAAAAAGCTCACTGCCACATCATCATGATCGTGACACTATTAATCTATTTAAGATTCAGAAAGTCTAAATGTAGAATGAGCCTCAAGCCAGACATTTCCAAATGTAAAATGATATAGTGTTTTTCTCTCCCAGGTATCGTTTAGTCTGTTCAGACAAGAAAAATAAGTTTAGCCAAAGGGCTAATGCTGTATAACAAGCTGACAGGCCAAAATTATATAGCCCCGCCCAGTGCATGCGAGTATATTGCGACCAACCTGCGGAGGAAATCTGATCCAGTGTGAGTAGGGCAGTGCACAGCCTCAGGGGAACAGGTGCATTATGGGCGAAGAGATCTATTATTCCTCTTTTTCCCAAAAGTACTGCAATTTCAAATAAATGAAAAAAAAAAGAACAAATAAATGAAATCTTCTGATAAATTCAACATCACATAAACAACTTGTAAAATTATTCTTGGAATGGAGACTTAGTTATTTGATCTTGCAAAGGGATCATTGCAAAAGAAAACCTGATTTCACCAAGAACACATGTTCCTGGATCAATATCTTTGTTGATCTGGAACAACATTCCAATCAACCAATCAAATTTAAGGGACAAGTTTACAATTTAAGTCAAGTTTAGGCTTACAACCAGGATTATGGGTGTCTACATCTGTGTTATTCACCTATCATTTCCCTCTGATTTTAGTGTTAAGCAATGGTCAGGGTTAGGATAGGGAAAGGGATAGGACTGTTTTTGGACAGGAATGTTGTTCCAGGATCAACAAAATATGTCTTACTTGCCGACTCGCCAGCACAAATCCTCTTTTGGCGTTAAAAACCACTGTCAGGATTTACTAAAGACACGCAGTGAGAAATTAGATGCGGAGACATTTATTTATGAGCCTGACCTTATTGCATATGCATTTGAAGGAGTTTCTCTTTCAGACCAGTAAAATTTATGGGCAGAGAGTATTTAAATTAATTACGAAAAGTGATAATCTCACAGGAAAACGTAAAAATCTATGATTTTTAGAAAAAAGTAAGCATGAAGGTTCACCCCTAACTCCACTCCTAAACCTTACCGCCACTGGGGCATAAGCAGATCGTACAAAATCATACAAATTAGCCAACAATTTGCCATAATATAAAAGAAGTTACCAATTGCCATGAGATTGTGTTGGATTTACTAAGGATTGTGGTAGTCAATTTCAGTGTTGGGGAAAGTTCTTTTAAAAGTAATGCATTTGTCAGGTACTGCTGCAGGAAAACAGGCGAAGGAAGACGAAGATTCTCAAAACACGTAGTTTAACGTGATCAGACAGGCAACAGGTAGCAACATGTACATAAAGACGATACCGGACAAAGAACTGAACTCAGGCAGGAACTTAAATACACAAAGGTAAATGACAAACAGCTGTGGAGATGATTAGTGTCCATGGTGACTGATGAGTGGCGGAAACAGAGAAGCACATGACAATAAAAACAAACAGAACATGAGAGTGACCGTGACAGCATTACAATATCGGCCCTATTTTAACGATCTAAGCGCATGGTCTGAAGCGCACGGCACAGGTGCACTTAGGGCGTGTCTGAATCCACTTAGTTTAACGACGGAAAAAATGGACGGTTCACCCGCCGCATGGTCTAAAAGGGTTGTCCCTATTCTTTTAATGAGTCATGAGTTTGTTTGTCAGAGTCTCAACTCCCATTCCCTTTAAAAGCCAGTTGCACTCGCACCATGACGGATTCGCTATTTACATGGCGTAATCTGCAAGCGGAAAAACTGAACGCTTCTCCAGAGAGGAAACGGATCTGCTTGTGCGTGAGGTTAAAGAGCGTGAGGAGACCATCTACGGAAAAAGCCATATTCCACCAAAGAATTTTTATCTTTATGCACACAATTGTAATCTTTTACATTGTAATCCTTTTATTTTTAATATTTGGCATGTTTGTATGCTGCTATGTGTCCCTGTGTGTGTAACAAACAGAGTGTGTGAGCGTTGTGCACCCGCATATAGGCGCTTATTACTAACATGCTCATTAAATAACAAAACAAATATTGTAAAAACATTGATAAATAAAGTGAGATTAAATACATAAAGTACATTTGTGTAATTTAACATTTAATTATTGCAGGTTCACGTAATATTCTGAGTTTGTATTTCACTGTTTTTTTTTTAATTCATTTTAAGGAATACTGAATGTGGAAGTGAGATGAGTGCATTGTTTATTCATGTTCATTTATTCTAGATCTACAATAACCATCATGTTTACACACAACACCTCTGCACTCACTCTCGATTTCTCTCAACATGGGGACAGGAGAGCTGTCAGTAAATACATGGGAAAACAAAGTAACTCACGTTATTTATTTGAAAAAGTAACAGATATTTTGTTGTAAATTTAAAAGTAATGCATTACTTTACTAATTACTTGAAAAAAGTAATCTGATTACGTAACTCACGTTAAAGGGTTAGTTCACCCAAAAATTAAATTTCATGTCGTTCCACACCCGTTCCACAGACCTTCATTCATCATCTGTTGATGCAGTGCAGCGCTTCTGTGTTTGCGTCTGAATGCCGTCTCATTATTGGTCGACGCTGATCATGTGAGCAGCACGACACATGCGTGTGATGCTGACGCATGAGTTGGCCAATAATGAGTCGTGTTCTGATGTAGAACCTGGAAGTTCTGCAATGTGTCTTCAATGTAAACTGTGTAGGAGAATGACAGGTTAGAGAGGAAACTGTTGAATAAAGTCGGTATTTTTGTTTTGTTTTTGTGCACAAAATGTATTCTTATTCTTCATAACATTAAGGTTGAACCACTGCAGTCACATTGACTATTTTAACAATGTTTTTACAACTTCTCCAGACCTTGAATGGGGTCATTTCGTTTCTTTCTATGGGAGATTAAAAAACCTCTCAGATTTCATCAAAAATATCTTAATTTGTGTTCTGAAGATGAACGAAGGTCTTACAGGTTTGGAATGACTATTTGGAATGAGTAATTAATGACAGATAACTTTAATTAATAACTTTTCCTTTAATGCATTACCCCCAACACTGGTCAATTTACTGGTACTTGCGCCATTATTTACAGCCCAAAAAAGTATGTCTTTGCCTGATTTTGAGCACTATTACTTACTAATTCATTAATCAGAGTTTCTTGTTAGTTAATAGTAGTTACTAGAGTGTTAATAATGCATTACTCATTTGTTCCTGTGTGGTTATTCATTAATAAAGGATCAGTATTCTAAAGTGTTACCGGATTTTCTACTCCCGTCTGCACTTTTATTAGTTTGCAGCCACACGCTAATTTGCACTGTTTAGTAAATCTGGCCCTATATGGGGTAAGTTGTCACAGTGCTTTTTTTTACAATCTTTTTTTGATTTCTCTTTTTCCACTGTTTTATTTGTCATGATTGCTCTCTCTTTTTGTTTTCCACTCACTATTATTCTGAAGGACAATACAGGATTTAAGATTGATTGACAGGTTGAGTGCCCTGTTTGCCCTTTCTGTCATTTTTGCACCAGTGATTCAGTTCCACATGGACTCCAGTGAGCAGTGCAGCCACACACACACACAGCTTAGTCATGGGGTCACTGACCCAAAACAGACCCCACCTACAGTTAAAGGTCAAAACCCCTACATCTGCCAGTGACATTCTCATATAGAAATTTAGTGGACAGCTGAGGAAAGTAGCCTGTACCCGGCCCATTGCAAATGCTATTGCAGATCCAGTTAGTTTGTCTGTCTGATATACATCAATAAAAAAGGTAACACTTTACAACAATGAACAATACTTTTACAGCATTTATTAATATTAGTCAATGTTAATCTCAACATTTAATGCATTTTAAGATCAAAAATTGTATCTGTTAACATTAGTTAATTCACTGTGATATTAACAAAGGTAAATCAATACTGGTATTTTTTTGGCATAAGCAATGTTACCAAAACACAATAGTTAAGAATGAGCTTTTTCCGACACAGAAAGTTATTACATTTTTTTTTGTTTGTTTGTGATCACAAAAGGCATTCATCTTTCTTTTAGTATCCAAACATGATTTAAAGTGCTAATTATTAATCTTAAGATGTTTCAAAATATAACTCTGCTGTCATTCATATGCTGTGAATAACAGTCTAATAATAAAGCAAATGCCATCATACACCAGAAACATTTTCTGTACATGCAGTAAAACAGTAAATACTGTATATGTGGGCTTGTCCTCATGTAATTAAAGAATAAACAAGAAATCTCTTTCATGAGACCTTCATTTAGAGAGCGATCTGGGTCTGTTTGAAGATTAGAGATCCCTAAATACTCTCTTTATCTCCAAACCCTACATGTTTCTTTTCAGAGAGTAAAGATATCAGAGACGGCGATAAAGACCCTGAACTCCACCCACTAAAGATGCTCGTTTTAGACAGAGATATCAGACTCTCCATGGACATGTTCAGATGGCCTAAATGAGGTTATACATTTCTGTTGCTTGCAGTTACATCTTGGTTCATTAATGTTATAAATACAGAAATCATGAATGTGTCCTTGTTTGGTTGGGTGAAACATTTGTGACCGAATGTTGGTGTAAAGTAGACGTAGGAGACACAATGTCAAGAACGGCCCCACATAAATCAAGTCCTGTTGAAATAAATAAGTAGCAATAAATCTAATTTAGTAAACAGCACCCAGAACAGGAGCAAATATTTGTCTTTCTACACAGTAAAACCTCCAGTGTTAAATGAACACTGTCAGTGTTAAATTAACATTGCCAGTGTTTATATAATCCACACTGGATTATATAAACACCGGGTGACACTGGAAGTGTTAATTTAACACTGGATGTTTTGCTGTGTATAAATAGGGTTTGAATGGGTGTTCGAATTACTTTATATAATTTACCACACTTCAAAAGTTTGGGGTCCATAAGACTTCTTTAAAGTGTTTTTGAAAGAATATGGTCACCAAGATTGAATTTATGTGATCAAGAAAACAGTAATATTGTGAAATATTATTACTGTCACGTGTTGTGGCTGTAACGAAGTTCACGACGATAGAGAATCCAAGAAACAGTCTTTAATAAGTAAATTCAACAGGAACAGGAAAACTCAAGAGTAAAAATACACAACCACATACAACACAAACAAGACCGAACAAAGAACTGACTGAACTGAAGGCTTGTATATACAAGGGAGGATATTCAACAGAACAGGGAACAGGTGTGTAGGTTTTGGGCAGTCGTGGCCTAATGGTTAGAGAGTCAGACTGGTAACTTGAAGGTTGTGGGTTCGATTCTCAATACTGGCAGGAAATGACTGAGGTACCCTTGAGCAAGGCACCTAACCCCCAATCACTCCCTGGCCACCACAGCAAAAAGGCTGCCCACTGCTCCAGGTGTGTTTGCAGGTTTACTCATTACTCCTAATGTGTGTTCACTAACTGTGTGTGTGTTCTGAGTATGGGTTACTATACTTGGCCTACACATTTCACTTTCACTTTAATTAATTAACAACCATGGGAACTAACAATGACAGGGAACTCAGGCAAAACGGGAACATATCAAAACCAAATGAACTGACAGAACACCAGTTTTTTATTTTAATATATTTTAAAATGTAATTTATTCCTTTGATCAGAGCTGAATTTTCAGCATCATTATTTTGTAGTTTAAGAAACATTTCTGATTATTATCAATGTTGAAAACAGTCGTGTTGCTTCAGATTTCTGTGGAAACCGTGACTCTTTGTTTTCTAGAATTATTTGATGAATAGAAAAAAAAAATTCAAATTGAAATTTCCAAACTGTTTACACCAATTGTAGTATTGACTACAGTTTGTTACCCAAGTTATTGTTAACAAATAAGCTGAACAAATATACGTCTGGGAAATATTAATTATGAATTATGAAAAATATAAGTTTATCAAACCAATATTTGGTGCCGCTTCTTGCAACCGCCGTAACCATTCTGGCATTTTATAAACAGTTTTTTATTTATTTTTTGTTTATGGAATCAAAGCCGGGCATTTGCATTCAAGTGCAGCTCCTATATCTTTGAATAGGGAAACATCAAATCCTTCAAAGCTGTTCACCAAGCTTTCAATTAAATTTAATATTTGAAATCACCAATGAAATCTGACTAAAACTATCTCATAAATATTGTTTCTAAACACTCGAATCATGAAAAAAAAAAAAAAAAAAGAATTTTTCAGGCGGGATCAAGCTAATGCGCACGCGCAGTTCTAAGCTCGCGTCAGACTGTTTCTGTAGAAACCGGAGCTTCTAATGGCCGCTGCAGTGACGCGACGGTTTTACCAATCGGCGATTGGCTCTTACTCTTATTTAGAAGGCGGGACTTATTCCGCCATATTGCGCGTTGTACTTTGTCCCATTCATAATAATACGAGTGCACCGTCTGTGTCTTTCCATATAAAGTCTTTGATGGAATCTTATTTAACCCGCTGGTCCTCTTCGTTTAGGAGTCACACTTAGCTTCTTCACGGTCTTCAAGCCTTAAAATATAACCCCTTTCCACCCCCAGAAAACGAATGAAATATATCGTTGTTCAAAAATACTTTTTAATTATTATTTCGAATTTTGAGGGTATTTTATGATACAATGCAATATTTATAAAAAAAAAAAATTATTTTCCCCGTTGAAAATAATACACCGTTTTTTTCTAATATTTTTCTAAATTATTTTTCAATTAAAGCAGTATTCCATGTTAAAATAGAGACAAGGCTTTTAACATCTAATGGGAATAGAGAAAGAAAAACATTTGTAATGCATTTACATGTAAAAATGTAAAAACATTTGTGGATTTGGATTTATACTTACTTAGACATTCTCAAAGACTACTTTTTGTCAAGGTTTAGATTTTTTTGTTTGAAGTGTCGGTTTTTACATTCATTTGTTTTACTACAGTCAAACCTGAACACAGAGGTGGACATTTTTTTACACATAACAGCAAAATTCAATAAAAATGTAACAAAAATGAATAGGTATGTTTTATTACAGCTTAATAAATCTGGTTCTGATCTGATTTCAACCTCTTATTTGAGTCTTTAGGCTTAATTTTACCATATTGTTACAGCCAGACCAGTTCATTTGTGTGTATAATAGTGTGTTGTGTGTGTGTGTGTCTCTGCATGTGTGTGAGTGTGTTTGAGTGGGTGTGTCTGTTTTTTTACTGCTTTGTGGCTGAATTATTGATTTTATTTCACACATTTGCATAACCTTGCTCTGTCAGGCTAGCTCATATACAGTATATGTGTGTGGGAGAAGGGGGTTTGGGGGTTGGGTGAGTCTATTTTGCACTCTTGACATTTTAGAGTGTCCCCCCTTCATTGCTATGCACTTTTTTTCTGCACAGTGACTAATTTGTAGCTTGTACCACCAAAAGTTTCTCTGAGTTTTAGTATTTTTTTGTATTTCCCATTCATTTCCCATGGCGGTCATTTTTTACCGCGAAGGAGCCAAGTGTGACTATTTTTTTACGACCCGTTAACATATCCAAATATCATGTCAATGATTTTATTTGTGTGTTCACATAGCTAATGTGACAAAAGTCACCAAGTTTCATCCCATTCGGATGAAGCAAAACCTAAAAGTTTTCGGTCATTTTTGAAGACCGAAGACCAAATGTTTGAAAACAGAGAAGATGCACTGACCCTTCTTTTTAAAAAAGAAGAAAAAAAAGACACATATTCAAAGACACACCCTCTGTGTTTCGGCTTTATAATTCCTGAATAATTTAAAAACATAGTCTATCGTTAATAAGCAACAAATACACAGCTAACATACTGATTACTGCTCTAATACTATTAGGATACTCTGACTTTCTTGGCTAGTAATTTGACCCCAACATGTGCACTTGCCCTCTCTGTGACACTAAATGCTTGGAAGTACACAGCTTACATTGGATTCCTTTCAACTTTGTGTGCTGAAGGCTGAAATTCTGCTGACGTTGTTGAGTTAACACTTACAGGCTCTAACACAGCTGTCCTGGACCTGCTGATGTCTCCACTTCCCACCATCTGCCCGATGTGATATAATACAATTCACTTAACATCCTCCACATCCACCTCCGCTATTAACTCACCCCGCTCTCTTTCACTCAGGAACATAGATGCTCAAAAGGGTTTCTTGTCGTAAGAGACAGATGCCTGTCGTCATTTATTCATGTTGTTCCATTATGACTTTCTTTCATCACAAAAGGTGAATTTTAGTAGAATGTTCATGCTGCTCTTTTCCATACAATTAAAGTGAATGGCGACCAGAGGCTGTCAGGCTCCAAAAATGACAGAAAGCACCAATTAAGTGGTGTTCCACACACAAAGCTATCATATGACTTTGGAAGATTTGAAATATAGTCCATGAGTCATATGAAATACTGTTATGATACTATTTTTTGGTGTACCTGGGAAGGGTTGCAACAGGCATTTGTAAGTTCTTACTTAATTTGAAACGTAAAGTCCACATTAGAGGCTTGGTAACTATAGTTTGTAACATTCTTAATTTGGTTGCACCATTTGTTCTTAAATTCACCATGAAATCAAAATGCACAATTTTAAATTTTAAATGGAATATTGCAGTATTTATTATAAATGATTTATCCATGCACATTATTATTATTTTACATTAATTTGCCTTCGTAATCCTTAATCAAAATAACTTTCAACAACATCTCTTCGCTGATGACATGTTTACTGGCGCGAGGGCGGGGCAAACTGTCACTTATGAGATCCACCAATAGCAAAGCACAACCATCCAATCAATTCCCTATGGATAAAATCAACCCCTACCCTACATTTGTTCTTGTTCCAGAAGCTGTTTCACAGCTGTTACACAATCAAGTGTGCCACACAAATCCTGAAAAGTGAAGCCAAAAAGTTTTGATCGCCCCCAGGTGTCTGGATGCAGTATAGCTCATAATCCCCGCCCTCTTCAATTGAATGAGAATTGAGACAAATTAAACAATCGAATAACACTTCAAATAAAGGTTGTCATTTTAGGTAATTTTTATCACGCTGATGTAAATTCAAGTGTTTGTTTTTTAAACAAGTTTGGGTTAAGTTAGTATTTGATGCTAGACCTTATGTAGGCTACCAGAGAAACAAGTGTGCAGCCATCTTTAGAATTTTGTCTTTTAACATCTGTTTTCGCGGTAGCTCTGTACATTTCTATGGCATCGATGTTGTAGAGCAGGGGTGGAGAACTCCGGTCCTGGAGAGCCACAGTGTCAGCGCCATATTTGGACATTGGCGGCTTCACTTTTCTACAAAGGTTCCATCTTTTTCTACAGTCTATGGTCGCAATAGAGGGTATGCACGTGACGTCACAGTCGACCGTTATGACTGCGGTTACGCCCACTGAGTGGCAGCATTGGTTTTCATCGTGAATGCCGCGAAAAACACACAAAACATCCAAAACGGGAAAGAGCTTTGTGATTGACTGTACAAATAACTTTGACACAAAATCTGAGGTATATATTTAAAGACTGCCGATAGCTACAGAAAAAAGAAGCAAACAGATCGCTGCAATTCACAGAAACAGCTGGACTCCAGGCAGAGAAACATGGATTTGCAGTCATCATTTTGTGTCAAATTGTTGGATTTTGAGGTAAAATCATACCGTATATATTGTATTGTTATATATTGTGTTGAAAACTCATCAATTAAATATTTACCATCTTATATTCCGCATAATTGGGTGTTTTTAAATAAACACTGACAAAAAAACTATACAGGGCTGGACAATATGACGATATATTTAACACTGATATAAGTGATTACTCGGATTTAAACCTACTTATATTGCTGTTTTATAAAATATTCACAGGCAGATTTGCTTTATGTATTTCCCCGGCGTCGAAATCAGGCACATATAAATGTCAGTAAAACACGATTCCTGGCTGCATGCCAATATCCATGGATTAGGTTTATTTGACAAGTTGTAAGGAACACTTTCGAGTCCAACCTTTAGTGTAATCGTTTGTTTTACTCACGTTTTCGCAGTTTCCCCTATTAAATCCAGTCATGCAGCAGGTTCTTTTGCCACTCAGTCTAGCTGAGGGAGCGCGTGCCGGCGGGAAAGTGACGTCGATGCATACCCTCTATAGGGAATACCAGAGCCGTTAAATATGAGAGTTGCGACACTCTTTGATCTCGCCGCCACGCTGTCACGTGGTTCGTGTAGCTCTCAATAGTTCCAAACAAATCCGCGCTGTCAAACAGTTTGAATGGGTTTAAGCGGGACAGACAGCTGTGGCTATATTTGCAGCAATTATCGGTAAATATTGACGCGTACTATAGCCTACATTGATTATTACGTTGACACTTACATTACATACATATAATAGCCTTTTTTCCCCTGGGGTGTGGCGGAAACACAGCGTTAAACAGTTTTTGTGTTTAATTTTGGAGGGAAGAGGGGCTGCTCCCATAACGTAAAGTACATTTACAGCAACTGCTGTATTTGCAGCATTTTTTCGGTAAATATTAACTTCCTTTTCATGCCGACTTTAAGGCAGAATGTAGCTAGTAGGTAGTAAGCTTGTAAAATTAATGTGGAGTTGCATAATATTAAGTTAACCTTTAATGTTTCAATAGCAGCCTTTAAAATCTTGAGCAGAAGTTGTGTTGAATTTAAGTTTATCTTGTTAAGGTTGATTCTAACTTATGTTCCCTCACGTTAACTTATGATAAAAGTACATTTCCAGTGATAACGATACTTAATTATTTTATATGTAAATAACATTCCCAATCTGTATTTGAAATCAATAGCAATAAATAATACTGATACAAAAAACAAGAAATGACATTTATTTATGATTTTATTTGGCAAGCACATGGAGGATGCACAAAAAAGTTCTGTTTCGATCGGGTTTGTGTTGAAGAATTCACAATGTTCTCTCTATTAAAATGTAAACAAGAGTAAATGTCAACACCACATATGTCTAAAGAATTTATGCAATTGAATCAATCTGCTCTTTTATTCCAACCATTACTCCTGGTCGAAGGCTTCTGTGAATATTTAGTTTATACGTAGAGTAACGTTTCAATGAAGTTTAATGGTGCAATGCAAAAATATTTGATAGTGCCCCTTTACATCGCAGCTTATGCACAGCTAATGCAACATAACTCTGGTCACCATTCACTTTCACTGTATGAAAAACAGCAACATCATTGTGCCTAACAGCTCCTTCTGTTTTCCATGACAGAAACTTTCATTGTAAGGCATTCAATTTCAACTCAGAATAAGAATTCAACACAAGCCGTTGCATATAAAACATAAGCTGATACATTTTATTGATGCATTTTGAGCTAGAAATTTGGTGTTGACTAAACGGCAAAGCGACAATCCCAATCATAATGCATGCCTTTGGAGAAAACAGACTTACAACCAGTGTTTCAAAAGTCCATATCTGTTGACCCGCGTTGTCTCTCTCAGAACAAAGCAATGTTCCACAAATTAAAATTTACTGCAGCTGTCTCATAAACATGACAAACAATGTTGAATTTAAACTGCTGTATACTCTGCAACCTTCAACCATATTCTTTGAGCATATAAATCAAGACTGATACTTTTGTCTTGGCTGCAGGAGCGTGAGCTGGTAGCAGGAACAGGGTTCACTTGGCTGAAGCAAGTTTGTGTCTCTAAGTACGTGTAGTGATGCATCAGCCGCTGGCAGGGAGCCAGGTGCACTGGAAACAGTGTCTGCCGTCTGATGCATTCGTAGCACAGCACCTGGCTAAGAAGGGTCATTCACACTGCTATAAATAAGGAGCTAACGGTTACTCTCGGCTTTCAGCAGGAGAAGGCATTTACACTGTTAGCTACGCATTATAATATTTAATCACCCCTACTAACCTGCAGTCAATTTCACTGTAAACACAATTTATGTTGTAAACTCGTCAGCGAGAGTGATGTTTACAAGGTTCTTTATGCGGCATGAAAGGTTTCGTGATTCGTTCGTCAACAGCCTTTATTGGATGTAATCCTTGAAGAGTAACATATGTGTTACCCCACTTGATTTTAACGTACGGTCATTTCATTACATGGAGCGAAACATTTATAGCATCTCTCTATTTTGGGCGATATCTAATTCATTGAGAATTTCCTTTTTTTCCTTTGATCATTATAAAACGTATCAAATCGGACTCGCTTAAGACATGAAGAGGAAAACCATAAGAACCTTTTCAAATACATATATTTATATAGCTTAAGTCTGACGCTGTACTGAGTACCATCAGGAAGAGAGCAGCAGTTGTGAGACACTTGCTGCATCAATGATACAGGACAACAATATTAAGTAACAAAACTGGCCATCTATCAGCTCTTAATAATATAATTTCATCTACAACTCTCATCGCCGTCGCTTTCACAAAAGCTACACTTCAAAAAAGTTCTACATAAACGCATCCTGGTACAAAAAAAAGCAACAAAATTCAAATAGTGTAATAAAAATAAGGGTAGAGTGTAAATATATATTCATATTTATACATTTCTAGATGTATTTACAGTTAAAGCCGTCAGTCAGATAAACGGAGTGCCCGTTGTTAAAATACATTCGGGCAGACCATTTAGTGAAATACATTTTCTTAAGAATTTGGTCTCGGAGGCAAAATAAAGGTCCTTGTTTAACACCGATAGAAAATATAAACACTCCCAACATCCATCAATCTGTCCCGCACACAACGATGGCGAGCTTTTCTCTAATACAGATGACAGAGGTGGATATTTCCTATTGAAAAGTCTTGAGAAACATACACGTACCACTTTCTGCTCAAGTGCCCTATAGCTTTATAGCAACAACAGGTAAAGGGGTCAGTGAACGGCCGGTTTGTTCTCTTCCAGCTGTGTGAAACAAGCCGTTTCATTATGTGATGTCCATCCCAAGCGCTTCAGCTCTGTAGTGTGCTGTGTGGCAAAGCATTGACTCCATGAGTTCATGAGTTGAGTCCAGCCAGCCGCACACTGAAGAGTGACTGGTGGAAGGTGAGGGAGCTCAGCGCTTTTTAAACGCCACTCCACGGTTGGGATGTGGGGGGAGTTTGGGCAGGCAGGGCTCATCAGCACCGGGGTCATGGGAGAACACAGAGTCTTCACCTGAAGAGCATGTAGAGCTGCGTGTGTCTGGGAAATTTGGAGAAAACTGGTCCAGAGACACAGACAGGTCCAGATACTCCTGAAAATGTAAAACATACACAACATGTATTATTTTTAATATTACTGTTAATACAACAACAACAACAATTATTATTATTAGATATAAAATAATAATAATAAAAATCAACAACAATAACATAGTTGTCCTTGTTTATTATTATTATTATCTTCATTTTAATTACCGACCAATAATAATAACATAATAATAATAATAATAATTATTATTCTTTGTTAATGAATTATTATTGATATGATTAATTACTGATTAATAATAATTATTATTCTTGTTTATTATTATTATTTTTAATGACTGAATAATAATCATAAAACAACAATAATGTTCTTGTTTATTGTTTTTATTTGTAAATGTATTATTGATATTAGTTATTTAATAATAATAATTGTTTATTATTATTAATGAATGAATAATAATAGTAATAATAATAATTATTATTAGATAATGTATTATTTACTGATAATGTTATTATTATCATTATTACTATTATTTGTAAATGTATTTTTATTGATTATAAATTATTGAAAAATAATACTAATAATACTAATAATATTATTGAATAATAAGAATAATAAATAATTATAATAATTATTATTATTATTCTTTGTTAATGAATTATTGATATGATTAATTATTGATTAATAATAATTATTCTTGTTTATATTATTATTTTAATGACTGAATCATAAAACAACAATAAAATTGTTCTTGTTTATTGTTTTTATTTGTTAATGTATTATTGATATTAAGTATTTAATATTAATAATTGTTTATTAATGACTGAATAATAATCATCATCATCAACCTCAATAATAACGTTGTTCTTGTTCATTGGTATTATTTACAGATAATTATGTTATTATTATCATTATTACTATCATTTGTTAATGTATTGTTATTGATTATTAATTGTTGAATAATAATAATAATAATAATAATAATATATTATTGAATAATAAGAATAATAAATAATTATATTAATAATTATTATTCTTTGTTAATGTATTATTATTAGTAGTAGTAATGGCCAAATAATAATAATCATAAAAACAATATCAATAACAATGTTGTTGTTCTTGTTTATTGATATAATTTAGTGAATGTGTTATTTATATTAATTATTGAAAAATAGTATTAATCATCATTTCTATTATTATTTAATATTAATATTATTTTGATTATTATTATTGACTGAATAATAGTAGTAGTAGTAGTAGTAGTAATAATGATAATGTATTATCTGTTTATTATTACTAATGAATGAATAATAATCAATAATAACGTTCTTGTTCATTGTTATTTACTCATCAATAATAATAATAATAATAATAATAATAGTTATTACTGTTATCACTATTATTTGTTAATGTATTTTTTTATTGATATTATTAATTGTTGAATAATAATAATAATAATAATAATAATTACTTGTTAAAGCATTATTGATATTAATTTCTGAATAATAATAATAATAATAACAATAATAAAAATAATAATTATTATTATTAATAGGTGAATATTTATCATTAATGTATTATTTGTTTATTATTAATGACTCAATGACAATAACAACAACAATTATTATTCATTATATATTTATTTATTCATTATTTTTATTCAATATAGTTACTTATTTAATATACCTGGAGCTATGCTGTCACAATTAAACTTCACTGGAAAAAAAAAATTTTTTTTCAAGCACAGCTGAAATGTCATGCGAAGTATTGAAAGCTGATTTGTGGATTATGTTCTGATTGAGCTTCTCACCTGATTGGACGTCATAGAGAGGGTGCGGTCTAGATCTTCCACCAGCTGTTTGAAAGTGGGTCTCTGAGATGGAACGGCATGCCAGCAATCTCTCATCATCATATACCTTCAAGAGGAACACAGTGTTAAAAACCATCCTAAGATCTCTACCATCATGACAGAAGTCATATCGTTACAGGATCAAGGGTCTTACAGTTCATGGGTACATGTGGAGGGCCGGTCCATGCGGTGGCCTTCCTTTAGCAGTTTAAAGAGTTCCTCGACAGGAACACCTGGGTACGGTGAGCCGCCAAGAGTAAAGATCTCCCACAGCAACACCCCAAAAGACCACCTAACATGCAAAGACACCATCAGATTGACTATTATTAACAGACAAAGGTGTTATGCATCTGAATGAGTTTGAGAGAATATCTTTAGACATACACATCACTCTGATGGGTGTAAATGCGGTCGAACAGAGCTTCAGGCGCCATCCATTTCACTGGTAAACGACCCTGTGGAAACACAATTACTTTATTCACTAACTCATCACCTGTTTGAGATTATAGATCAAAATCCCGCTGGGAATGAAATTGTAATTATGACTCAAAGTATGTGTTCAAAGAAAATCAGGGCCTCTTAACTATGACAAGAATCATCTCTTAAAATACAATAATTCAGATTAGCATCAGTTAATTAGTACTCACTGACAGAACAGCAACAGAAGTCCAGATTAAAAACATTTGGTATTTAGTAAAGTGATTTTTCTTATGTGTCTCAGGGTGTGTTCACACTTGTAGTTTGGTTCTCTTGGTCCGGACCAAGAAAGAAAATGATACATTTAGTCCTGGTTCACTCACACTCACACAGACACACACACACACAATATATGTATATTTTGTGATGGAACTTGTCTAACATCCAAACCAATGCTGTGTGCTGGGCTAAATGCGCTCGCTGTATGTTCGTTCATGTGATGGTATATGATGGAGCTGACAACTCATGACGAGCTTATAAAATGTGTAAAGGAGTCAAAACAGCAGCAGGAATCCCTCCGTCACACACAAATGAAGATCTGCTGCGAAGAGATGCGGTTCTGATGTAAAAATATGATTTCTTCTAATTTATATAAAATATATATTTTACAAAACTGTTTTACTCTAAAACCGCAAGAAAATCAAAGCCAAAATCTAAAATCCAATCAAGTTGTTTTTAAAATTTTAAGTTGACATCTCAAAAATTGAGCTTTGAGTAAGATTATGTTTGGGCGCAGTACCAAACTTTTCCACTAGCATCCAGGCTCCATTGGTAATCATGAAACCATTTATTTCCATAATGTTCATACAATTTATGAAACTGACATTCTATTCAGAAGTAGCGGGACGGTGACAGTTAAGGGGTTTTTATACAATCTTTATACAGTCACTTTATTTATCTGTTTATTTAGTGCTTTCAGAGTAATCAGAAACATCTGTTTTGTTTGCAAACTAATGTAATGTATGAATGTGTATTTTTGAATAAATGTAACATAAAAATGTTCACTAAAACATTATAAGTAAATTAGCCAAATAAAATTCATGTATGTATGTATTGTTTTGCCTTTTGATTTGTAACTCAACATTTTTATCTCTAATATTGACATTATTAATATTCATTTAAGAATGATGAGTTAGAATAGCTGTTTCTGCATGTACAGTATTATTTTGATATATTGATGATGACGTACATATTTATGTTTTTGTGTTTAATTAAAAAAACATTTGCTTGACAATTGATATTGACAAAACAGTTAATAATTAAAAAAAGCTGTATCCATATACGTATGGATCCAGCACAGCTGACTCTATTCTACATCAATAGAACGCAATTATGACGAGTGCTGTGCAGCAGGTATATGAACATTCTTATGTAGAATTGTTTTGGCGATTGTTGCAGTTGGTGTGTTTGAAGCAGTTAGCGATCTATGGTTGTTAACCCTAACCGTGATAGGCAACATCGTGACTATGATGAGAAAAAACAGGTATGCTTGAGCAGTCTGTGCATATTAGGGTAGGATCTTGTGATATCATGTCCTGTTTTTGGTTGGTTTAGATGTCTTTGGTCCGTGTTGAGTTCATATTTCAGTCAAACCACACCAGAGAGCGTTTGAAAGTGGACCGAGACACATCTTTTCAGGGGTCTCAGTCCTCTTGTTTGGTGCGCACCAGGGTTCGGATGGCAGAGTTCACACTTATTCAAATGTACTGCACTAACAGAGCAATCGCACCAGAGTTCATTTTAATTGAACCAAACCTGCCAAGTGTGAACACACCCTCAGTCTGAAATCTTACATTGGTGGTCTTCTTGTAGTAATCAATATGATGGATGTCTCTGGCCAGGCCGAAGTCTGCTATCTTCATAACGTTATCTTCAGTTACCAGAACATTACGGGCAGCCAAGTCTCTATGAATGCACTACAACAGTGAAAACACACATGTGCATTAATCAAGGGAACAATTATAAAGTCATATGTTAACTGAGAACAGAATAGAGTTTGAGATGCCAACCTTCTTGGATGCAAGGTACTCCATGCCACGAGCCACCTGGTAGGCGCAGGAAATCAGGTCTTTGATTGACATGTTCTCCACGGGCACCTGGTCAGGGTTGTAGCAGTACTCCATCCCAGGTGGACGGCGTACACGCAGATACTCTCTCAGATTCCCCTTTGCAGCGAACTCCACGATGACGTAGAGCGGACCTGACAATGGCCATATGAAACAGTCACATAATTCATGTAGGAAAATAACAACTGAATACAATTAGTGATTGAACGATATGAGTTTTGGGTCACACTTTTGTGTGTCCTTTATTTCAGTGTCCTTGTTACACATGTTACATGTACTTATTGTAGTGATAACAATAAATTATGCATAATTACATGCAACTAACCCTGAACCAAATCCGCTGTTTACGTTCAGCACTTCCAGGTTCTATGTCAGAACGGCAGCTCAGAATTGGCCAAAGCTGATCACGTGAGCAGCACGACACATACGTGTGATGCTGACGCAGGAGCCGGCCAATAATGAGTCGGTGTTCTGACGTAGAACCTGGAAGCGCTGAACATAAACGGCATATGAGAATGACAGGGGACAGATGAATTTGTTGAATAAAGTCGTTATTTTTGTTTTGTTTTTGCGCACAAAAAGTATTCTCGTCGCTTCATAACATTTAGGTTGAACCACTGTAGTCACATGGACTATTTTAACAATGTCTTTACTACTTCTCTGGACTATGAATGACAGTAATTAGTTTGCTTTCTATGGGGAATTAAAAAAAACCTCTTGGATTTCATCAAAAATATCTTAATTTGTGTTCCGAAGATGAACGAAGGTCTTGCGGGTGTGGAACGACATGAAGGTGAGTAATTAATGACAGAATTTACATTTTTGGATGAACTATCCCTCTAAGATTTTTGTGGAAACAGTGATACCTATTTTTTCCAGGATTCTTTGATGAATAGATAGTTCAACATCATTTATTTGAAATAGAAATCTTTTGAACATTATAAATGTCTTTACTGTGGTGGCCTTACAGAGATCACAGTTTTTGATACATCAATGTGTGATTCAATAAGAAAGTTAGGTTTGAATAATCTAGCATGTGAAATCACAATAGCTGGACTTATGACAACCTTTTGAAGCCAAAAAGCAGTGCGTCTAAAACAGATTGTTTTTGAAATATGATTTACGCCCGTACTGCATTATCTCTAAATGTTTCCCTCCGCCCATCTGTCTCTCTCCCGCCTTCTTAATTCATCCTTTACTCACCATCTTGTGTGCAGGCCCCCAGCAAGTTGATGATGTTCTTGTGTTTGCCAATAATCTTCATCATTTCCATCTCGGAGATGAGGTCTGACAGGTCCTTCTCTGTGGCGTCGGCTATAAAAGCAATATTGATGAAGACACATATATCTTAGTATGACAGGTCACGAAACCTTCAACCTCCAAGCTGTGAGGGACAAACAGTCTATGAGGGGGGTATTTTATTCATGCTTTCCTTTTTCATTTATTTCCAGTGCGGACTTAACATTCAAGACGTTAACATGAAATAGCATTTAGAACATATTTAATTTGCATAATCTGATGCATTTCCCAGTGAAACGGAATTCTCTGTAAAAAAAAATAATGTAGCTTGAGACTTGATTTTATTGGGTAGTAAAAAATTAGGCTATGCTATTACTGGGATTTTCTATAGAATAACATCACCGTAATCGTCTTTACCTTGATTAAAATTCACATCCATCAAAACTTTACTAGCGAGACACTGGTTTGCTTTATCCAGCCGAGAAACGTAGTTTGCGTATCATCTGGCCATGCACCTTACATTAGCACTGTTTGGACTGATAGTTTGAATGCATTCGCTTACTGAATAACTGACCTGAAAACTTTCCCAGAGTTTAGTGCCTTAAAATGATATATACACTACTGGTCAAAAGTTTCTGAACGGTAAGATTTTGTAATGTTTTTAAAAGAAGTCTCTTCTGCTCACCAAGGCTTTATATGATCCAAATACAGCTAAAACAGTAATATTGTGAAATATTTTTTAGAATTTAAAAAAACTGTTTTCTATTTGAATATATTTTTTACATGCAATTTATTTCTGTGTTGGCAAAGCTGAATTTTCAGCATCATTACTCCAGTCTTCAGTGTCACATGATCCTTCAGAAATCATTCTAATATGATGATTTGCTGAAACTTTTATTACTATTATCAACAATGTTGAAAATGGTTGTGTACAAATTTTTTTCAGGATTATTTGATAAATAGAAAGTTCAAAAGAACAACATTTATCTGAAAAAGAAATCGTTTGTAACATTATCACTACCATTCAAAAGTTTGGGGTCAGTAAGAGACAGAGAAAGTTTTTTTTGGAAAGAAATGAACACTTTTATTCAGCAAGGATGCAGTAAATTGATCAAAAGTGACAGTAAAGACATTTATAATGTTGCAAAATCTTTCTATTTCAGATAAATGCTGTTCTTTTGAACTTTCTATTCATCAAATAATCCTGAAAAATAGTTCACAATATTACCGTTTTTGCTGTATTTTGAATCAAATAAATGAAGCCTTGATGAGCAGAAGACTCTTCTTTTAAAAACATTTTTAAAAAATCTTACCGTTCAAAAACTTTTGACCAGTAGTGTAAATAAAACTAAAATGAGTGTTTGCAAATGTTTCCGGCCTTTCACTTACCGTAAAGAGGATAGGAAACAGACAGAACGTGAATCAGAGTAAACAAGCTGCTCTGGTACGGTATGTGACACCAGAGCTCAAATAACATGCTTCAGGGTCAAGGTGGAAGACAGACGAAAGCTCAGTAGACCATCAGATTCCTCATGAGATACCAAATTCCAGACAGAGTTTGCTGGCGTATTTCCCTTTTTACACCACACACACACAACAGTCAGCTAACAACGGAGGCAGAAAACACTTACATTTGAGCATCTTGACAGCCACTTTGGTGACACGACTGGGTTTATCTTTATCCATCCCCATAGCCTCAGCCATCATCACCTGCCCAAAGCAGCCCTCTCCAAGCGGCTTCCCAAGAACCAGCCTGAGACACACACACACAATATCAATCACTGACACCGCACACTTCACCAGGCCATTTTTGTGCATATATACATCTTTAGTTAGTGAATGATGAGTGTGTTACCTGTCTCTGTGTACCTCCCAGCGTGGGTCCTGTGGCAGTTCATACTCGGAGACCCCTGAGAGCATAGGGGAGCCACTGGAGGACAGACGGGAGGGGCGGACCAGCATCCCACCAGAGTGCATCGATGAGCTGGAGTCCACAGACACCTGTACGGAAATACTTAAAACTTACTCTCCACACAACGCAGCAACAGAAATACACATGTGAAGACTATGATGTTGTGTGCTCATGGGTGTATGTGAGTTACTTGCTCAGGGGGGCATCTATAGACACTGATGCAGAAAGACGCACTGATATTATACAACAAACATCAGCAACTCGGAAAACGGATCATAATCAAAACGTAAATTATATGAACCAACATTCAATCAAAAATGAGCTCAATAAATTAGTTGAAGGAAATGAGAAAATAAGTTTGACATTTGAAACCTGCACAAAACCTTGAGTTTAAATTAGGCATTAAATTCTTTTAAACATTTTAAGTCTTTTAAAGCCATATGATAGCTTTGTAAGGTGTAGTCATATTCACCATTGTCTGGTGAATTTTTGCGGATCAAATAAAGTAACTTCAACAGTAATCAACACAATCCCAAATTTTGCACGAGGGTGAAAAATTTCTCCATGCAGGTTTTGCAACGGGTTCAAACTGGTCAGGCAGATTCACAGCTGCTTGGTTTGGAAGTGCTTCATACATCTCCAGACTACTGACAATAGATTTTAGACCTTTTTTGCCCATGAAATTTCACAATGTGACTGCACCTTAAAAGGTGCAATATGTAAGATTTTCTGTCCTATTCAAAACAAAGGTGTAGCTTGATGACGGCAAGTTTGAGCGCGGAATCTTGGGACATGTGGTCTTCACATCACAGCCGGTGGAAACAATCGGGATAGGACTCAGGAAGAAATCATGTTCATGGATGCTATTTTTAACGTTACTGTAGTATGAAGCAGAGCAGGGCCGAGTGTTGTGGGAGCTGAACGAGACCGCTGGAGCGATTGCGCAACACACGCCTCACGAGCAGCGGAGCTTTTATTATGACACAGTCGCTGGCGCCGCTTCCGCTTTTCCGGTCATGAGTATGAGGTAACAGCTCTGTTTATTATATTAGATACATTTAAGCATGTTGAAAATTATATTAGAACATTACTCTGTGCGTTCGCTCGGCGGCTGCTGTGAGACACTTGAATTAAGCCGGAAACCGAGGGTAACGCCGGTATGACGCAATTGACAGGCGACTCCTCACACGTCCCGGAGCCTTGGTTAAAATTGCAATTTTCTCACGATTTACAAATAGTTGGAAACATTTGGGATATTGTAAGTACTCAAGCGAACAAAATATATAACACTGGCCTAGTGGTTTTTGGATATTTTACAGCAAAATTCTTACATATTGCACCTTTAAGGAACAGAGAAATTAAGTTTTTATTTAGAAAAAAAACAGAATTTTTTTTTTTTTTAATGAAATCTAATGTCTTAAATTAAAGAGGCAATATTATGCCCTTTAACAAAGTTTTGATTTTGTTTTTTGGGCAATATTAGAATAGGTTTTCATG
The DNA here is from genome assembly GCA_037950665.1 of Hypophthalmichthys nobilis. NCBI lineage: Eukaryota > Metazoa > Chordata > Actinopteri > Cypriniformes > Xenocyprididae > Hypophthalmichthys > Hypophthalmichthys nobilis. The sequence continues at coordinate 29,381,043 of CM075473.1, forward strand.
CTTGAATGTTAAAAAAAAACATTTTTCACATATATGACATTGTTGCAGCTCCTCTCTTCCCAGTCTGTCAGTAACTCTCTGGGCTGCGTTTCTCAAAAGCACCAATGCACCTATGATCAACTCACACTCAAAAAAATGAATTGTTGGATTTACTTAAAAAAGCAGCGTCAAGTGGTTCCATGCAACTATACTGAGTCGTGTGTACAGATATCAATTTAGTTGTATGAACAAAAGAAATCCAAGTAAAGCTAACAACATTTCTTTGAGTAAATACAAATCATTTGAATCTGTCAGTTAAATAATATTTATATGTGCAGTTTACTTAATAATGTTATGTTTATTACGTAAGGTGAACATATTTATTGACTTCATCTACCTCATTAAATTAACTATTTGCTCTACAAAATGCACTCAAAAAATAACTCGTTGAACAAACTCCATCCTATAAATATGCATATATGAGGCTCACAGCCTAAACACAGGCGCCACTCTTCTGCATAATGGTAACCACAACATTCAAAAACATTACAGAAACTCCTCTAAATGTCCAACATAACTGAACATTAAACAATAACATAAACTAACAACATCTTTCCCTTTCCTGAAAAACACATAAAAATACACTTTAATAAAAATACACTCCTAATGCAGTCCCTTGCAAAGCATGCTGGGAACTGCTGATCCACTGCGCAGTTAGCTATGCCAACATTAATTTGAGTGTTTCACTCAGCAATGTTAAGTTGACTGAACAAACACTTAAGTAAAGCTGACAATACTCATTTTTAGTAGAAACAAGTCAGTTAAATTAAGTTCATGTAGTTACATGAGTTTAAATAATTTGATAAAGAATAGTTTGAGTGAAACTAACAACAGTAAAAGTTTACTTTTTGAGAGCAGCTCACAATGCTTTTGAGAAATGCAGCTCTGTTTAGTTCCTGTCTTAATGAAGCCCCTCCTTCTGAAAAGAGCAATGTGCTCTGATTGGTGTGAACGTGTTTGTGATTGGTCAAACGCTTTGAGTGTGTTTGGGAAATGTCCCGCCCCTTACCATATCCGTGAGTTTCAACACACTACAAACTAACTCAAATTTTATTTTGCAAATGCCTTTGGCAGGAATTATTTAAATGAGGAATATTGTGACATGTTCGTTCCCTTAAGAAATCTTTTTCTTTTTTTGAGAAACAATTTCAGTAACAACAGCCCTACAGTAACATTTACAAACTGTTGAAATATGATGTTTCAATGTTTAGTGGTAAAGAGATCAAACCCCCTATCTACTTTCTGTTACCTGTCTGCGCAGGGGGATGCTCTTGGCCAGCTTGTGGACAGCCAGCTGGCTGTTGAAGTCACTTTTCTTGGCTGAGCTGTGCATTTTGGCCAGCACGGCGGTCACCACCATCACACAGATAAGGAAGAAGCCCACGCAGTAGATCAGTACCTCCAGGTACGTCTGGTTTGGCAGTTGAGTTGGAGGAATGGCTAGATTTTGAAAGAAGGGAGCAATGCAAGATGGCACAATGGAAGGGAATGAGCTTGTTGACTGCTAAAGGTATGATTATGTGTTTATTTACCTTTATGTGCTAACAATGACATATCCAATCTATATAGGTGCCTGTAACAGCAGAGCTTGAATCTTTAACAATCACTGCAACTGACCCTTTGCTAAGTCCCGCCTTAATGTTACTGAGCAACTGTTGCCATACATGTTATCAGACAAGCTTTTGCTATTAACAAGCTTTTGGAAACCATGTGCTTGAATAACTTTAAATAGAATTTTACAGGAATTATCCTAAGATATTGCAAAATGTTGTTGCTGGCGCACCTATAATAGTGACACAAGTCCTATTTTTAAATCAGTCTCCCCTCATTCCCAAATGAACATGTACAGTGCTTAACAAATTTATTAGGCCACCACCTAATGTAAGGTTTGTGCCACAGCTGCCCTAAACTAACAGTATTGGTGATTACCAAAATCATTTTTTATGTTTCTGTAATAGTTAATCCACAGCAGTATGTGTAAGCTCTTTAATCACAGTAGTGTTTCTAATGCTAAAATATAACTTTCTTGGTTATTATGTGTGAATAAAAACTATTTAGTTGTTTCAGTTTCTTATTTTCCTAATAAATGACAATACAATTTTTAGTTTTACACAAATTTTTGACAGATTCCTAAAATATGTGTTCTATTTATTATGACAGGTGGTCTAATACATTTGTTAAGCACTGTATACAATCAGTAAAACACCTACATTTGCACCAAAGTAAATTTATTTAATAATTATGGAAGACAATGTCTGCTACAGAATAAAACGATTCATAATTTATAGAGTTTATACCTCACTATTTTGAGTTAACATCTCACAATTCAGACCTTCTCTTAACTTGATATCTCGTAATTTTGCCATTTTTCTCAGAATTGACTTTATTTCTCACAATTCTGAGTTTGTCATTTTGATTTAACATCTCGCAATTCAGACTTTACTTCTCAGAATGTGTGTGTTTATTCCATGCTTTTTAAATATAGCAGTAGTAACCAAGGTGGAGTGGAGCTTAGCAAAAGGTCAGCTGGAGAGAATATTTTGAACCGTGACTCTAATGGCCAGCCTGTCTAGCATTGGTATGAATATGTACTCCGCTTCAATATTGTACACATTCCTGCCAAGGTTAGAGCATCTGCCTGTTTAAGAAGCTTTAAGAATATCATATTAGCAGGATACCTTTTTTTTTTTTTTTTGAATGTACATATGAAATTCTTTATAATTAAAACCACAAACACACTGATGCACACACACACATGCACATGCACAAAACAAAAATCCTCTAAAAACCAATCTGGAGATGTCGTTGTTCACGGGAATGGTGCATTGCAATGAACACAAACTCCTATTGTAGCATGATAATTACTTCTTTCATGGATCAGGTTTCATGGCACATTCTTCTGCTTATGTGACTAGCAGAAGAAGGAAACCACTGCTCATGATACTTGGCAGCTCTCGCTACGAGATTAGGCCAAAAATGGCCTTATGTAAACTCATATGAGACATTAAATTTGCAACACAAATACAAATGTAAATTGAGAGGAATGGCTTATCTGGGTGGGCAGACAAAATCTGAGCGGGTATGCATTTCAGCTAAGTATAAATGGAGAGCTAGGTTATGGGGGTAAAATTACATGAGAAGTCTGGCTGATACAGATATTTCCTATGCTATTTGGTCGGTGTTTGTCTGCCCCAAGGCTCTGGTTCTTTATACGGAGCTTCTTTCACACAGTTCATGCACACAAAAGATGTTATTGTATCATGTATACATTTCACACAGCACACAACAATGCACATGCAAATGCATCTCATTGACAGATCACTTCTCTTTGCCTTCTCTTTTAGTAACTAAATGAACAATCAAATATGAATATTGTACTGTGAACGCGAAGCTCAAATGCTCTTTTGAGTTATTATATTTACATAATGTGTTTTATGACAAGAGTAGGCCCATAGTTTGCTGACTGCAACATGCAAATGCAAGAAGACCAACATTCAACATCGAGAATGAAATCCTAATTCTTAATGTTGAATGTGTTTAAGACTTTGACCGACAAGCATCTTGATAAATCGAATCTATTTAAACAATGAATAGATTCACCTTCTAGGTGAGGTATTTATCAAACCGGAGCCAAAGAGGAAATGATGTCAGCATAGTGCTTATGCTTAAAATCACGCTCTTTGGGATGCTTGTCCAGTGTTCAGGCACACAGAAATGTTAATTGGAAACAGGTTAATCTTGAAAAACTAGGAAAAGGATTTTATAATATAAAAATGCAAAATGGAAACAAAGCTTTGCCAAACCACTAGCCACAATGTCCCATCTGTTCTCAGTTGTTTTTTGTTATGCATTACGTAATTTATTTTGACGATGAACTACAGTTCTTGGAGTACATTGTGAGAATGATTAGAGATGTTCGTCAAACATTAGGATTAGGAAACATTTGCGGTGCACTCAGTAACTCTGCGCAGTCAATATATATATACACGTACAGATACCTAGTAGCGGGGATGCAACATTGTGTGCAAAATCAATCATTCACCTTATTTTACATTCCTGTTCCTGTCCTATGTACTTACTTTAACTAGGTACTAATTCTGAACTTAACCCTAAACTTAACCAATTTTAAATCAAAGTAGTAACTTATATTGCTCAGTACTTTCTTGTTTAAATACACCAAGTACACATTAAGTGCAATTGTTTTCTTTACCACTGTCATTATTTATTCGCAGTCGGCCGCTAATAATTATTATGCAAATGAATAAATAACATGGGTAATTGGCTGGTCATGTGATCTCAACATGACGCCCCCATGATGCGATCCACTAGAATTAATCAGCTTTTATAAGGCTACGATTCTGAGTCTTCAACTCATTTTAGTGTAAATGATTTTCAAAAGTAATGTTCCTGTCTTCGAGATAGTGGAAGGTTTGGCTTCGCTTTGATTCCACTTTTTTAAAGAAAGGCAAGAAACATGCCATTTTGACATGCTTCAACTGACATTTCAAGTGTCAGTCAACACCCAGATGAATAACAAAACCACAAAGCAGACACACAGGGGGTTGAAGAATGGTGCGGTTCACAAAGAATTGTTATTTGTTATAAAACCACTGTATCGCTTGTAATGAAAGTAAATGAAAGAGCTAGTGTTTACTGGCCCTGGCAATGTCTTAAACCTCCATGTTCTGTTTAGAGACTCTGATGCTTTTTTAATAGCTTAAAGAAATAGACGACATTCACATGTTAAGATTCTCTGACACACTACACCTAATGGTTTATTTATATCCCAAATTCACTCTAAGAAAATGCTGGGTTAAAAACAACCCAAGTTGGGTTGAAAATGGACAAACCTAGCGATTGGGTTGTTTTAACCCAGTGTTTGGGTTAAACGTTTGTCCAACCTGCTGGGTAGTTTTATTTAACTCAACTATAGTTTAAAAATGACTCTATTGCTTGCTTAAACTGAACCCAAAATATGTTGGTAATTAACATTTATTAATATATTTAATAAATGAACATTTATTAACAAGTTTAATGAATAATTATTAAACAATACACATTTATTAAATTGCTTATTAATAAATGTTCACCTTTTGATTATTATTGTTGCCTCTAGTAATTATGCATGTGATTTTTTATTTCCAACATATCTTGGGTTCATTGTAAGCCAGCCATATTGTAATTTTTAAACAATAGTTGGGTTAAATAAAACTACCCAGCAGGTTGGGTTTAACCCAACCACTGTGTTAAAACAACCCAATTGCTGGGTTTGTCCATTTTCAACCCAACTTGGGTTGTTTTAACCCAGCATTTTAAGAGCGATAAAGGTTTCTTGGACCTCAAAGATAAAAGCAGTAAGGTCAATTTCAACAGAACATTAGGAACATTTTCAACAGATTTTTATGGAAATCACCGCAGTTATGTGACCAAATTCAACCCACAGTGTGAACTGCCGCTATTAAGCCCAAAGTATACCTCAGTTTTGACGCAAACGCTTGGTGTATGTGTACAGCTGAACACCCAGGCTTTCAAAGTACACTCCATTTTATAGTGTGCGCAATAGAAAGTTTCATCCTTGTTCAATATTTTCTTCTCAAGTTATGACCGATAAAAATGTCTTTGTACTCGTTTAAACTGTGAACAAGTACGAAGACATTTTGAACATGGCCGTCTATTGTTGTTATATGTTGATATACTTTGGGCTTTAGACAGGGAGAAGCATCAACCAAAAAGACCACCACAAGAACCAAAGATACCTTTATAGACAGTCAACCATGCAGAGTGATGGGAGTGGCCGATAGAGTTCCCAGCCAAGCAGGTGTACTCTCCAGCATCCTCTAAAGACACATTCCTGATCTGCAGTATCTCCATCTCCTTATCCGTAGTGTTGACGCCTGCCGTCTAGAGAAAAGAACCACAGGATGAAGCCGGAGAGCTCCAGGAAAACCCACCAGAGGAGAGAAAGAGTTTTTGGATAAAGAACGGTGAAGATTTGACAACATGGAGTAAGAGAAGGGTGCTGGAGAAACACCCTTCACCGTCCTTAAAGAAAGCAGGACAGCTCCCTGATTGGAAGTGGATCCTTCGATGACCCTGCTGACAGATTTGTGGTTAGTTGGAGAACGGAGCACACGGCTCCAACCGCTACAGACCCAACACCTGAAGACGAGGGTGACATCCACCCACCTCCATCTCCACATGCACAAGATGGGCCACATGGAACATTACCCAGCAGAGACTGTACAGAAACGCTCACATACATACGCATTCAGAAAAGGAAACAGTAGCATTTAGATTGGGAGGTGAAACCAGTGGATTAGAAAGGCTAGTCAAAGAATGTGTGACAAAGAAAGAGAAATAGAAAAAGTGAAAGAGAAACATGTCAAAGGTACTGGCACTTTGCTTCAGGCAATACTATAGTATCTATTGAATGTGCTATTCCAGTGTGTCATCACATCAAGAAAATATAAAAGTGCACTATTACGAAAATGTTGCCATATACAGAAGTGGCCAGTGAGTCCTGTATGCTAGAATTTTTGTGATTAATGGGGACTGTTTAAAAGGCTACACTAAGTCCACAAAGCTTTCCCAATTAAAGGGATAGTTCACCCAAAAATGAAAACCCTGTCATCATCAAGTTCTTCCAAACCTGAACACAAAAGAAGATATTTTGAAGATTGTTGGTAATCAAAGAGTTGATGGGCCCCAATGACTTCCATAGTACTTTTTCCTCATACTATGGAAGTCAATGGGGCTCATCAACAGTTTGGTTACCCATATTTTTGGGTGAACTATCCCTTTAAGGTTTTATGCCCCCACATCATCCTCCTTTGAAATTAAATTGCACATAACATGATTAATCGCAATTAATTACAGAAAACCATGCAAGTTATTGGTATCAAAACGATTCTCAACTCTTGATAAAACAATTATTGTTACAACTGCAATTACTACAATTAATAGTATTATTAATACAATATTTATTATTAATTACAATTATTATTAATGCAAAAATTAAAATGATTAAAATTACTAATATCATTGTTATTCTTGATAAAGTACAGACTGCGGCTGTTCTGCCTTTATTACACATTATTTATTAGCAGTATGCAACCAAAAGTTTGAAAACCAATAGTCACAGATGAATTACCTCGAAAGCTTTTTATTTGCTTATAACTGTACAGTTGTATATAGAAGTGTTCACTCCATGCTGTAATTACCGTAATTACGAGATTTGAACTTGTAAGAATCCTTGTAGAACTTGTAATTACAACTTCTACCACCTGACTGCTGCAGATTAATTTTTGCCATTGACAGTTTTGCCATAATGCATAATTCTGAGTCCGAGGATGTGAACAGCTCAGAGTAGGATGTCACAGGTTGTCATCTTATAATTACCGTAATTACAAAATGGCGTGAATGGAGCATTTGTCATGATAGACTAATAAACTTGTGAATGTCATGTGATTTGAGTCTGCTTTTATTGCAGTTTCTTTTTTTCAAATATACAAAATATTAAAATAAAAAATACAATACAATACAATTTGTTATACGTTTACTTAAACTTGGTTAAGTAAATATATATAACTCAAGGTTATATGGCTTATATTTAATTATGAGACTTACATGTAGAGTTTACAATAAAGGAGAATGTTTAATTTCTGCTTTGACATCGAAAATTGTGAAATGCCAATGGTATTTGTGGTATTTATGAGGAAGAAAGAGACTGCAGAATTTAATAGTCATTGAAACAAAGTAGTCCTGAAAAAAAAAAAAAAAAAAAAAAAAAAAGAGCAAAGTGGATTGGGCCAGGTAAAGAAAAAGCCCTCGAGCGAGGTGAAGGAATTTAGACAAGCACATCCTCAAGGTGCCACTGAAACGCTTTTGAAGTGCAAGAGAGTGCAAGTAATCTTCAGAGGGCATGAAACACACCCTTATTAGGAGGGCAAAGTGCTGCACAGAGATGGAGAGGAAGAAACTTCCAGTGTAAACATAAGCCAAAGTACTTCCAGTTGCTCTGCTGGGATTTTCCATGGCGTCATTTACGGCACCACAAGAAAATAAAAAAGGAGCGACGAAGTGGGAAGATGTGTTACGGTCACCTAAGAGCCTGATAACCGCTGTCTCTACCTCCGTCTAAACATCTACTTCTGCCTCTTTCTGCACTGATGTATCTCTGTAGCAGGGGCGTGTGTTACCTTGCGAGTGTTTAACGACGGTGAGCCATGCTGATTGGTTGGCTTGGCCTATATAATTGGCCACTTTACATATATACTCCCCACTTTCTTCTTCTGTCACGTTGTACAGCGTCAAGACCTGTGTGTTGGAGCTGTTGACCCCAGAGTGCTGTGGAGGTCAAACATATGTCAGAGGTCAAGCACAAAGTCAAACATTAAGGTCACTGTGATCCCAGCTGTCACTGAAGGACACCACCTGCCATTACGGCTCTTATGAAATGGATTATGACAGCCTGCCAAGAACAAGGCTCATATTTTCCCCAAAAGCTGTTAGTCCTGCTCCATTTGCTGGCATGCTCGGTCCATAGAGGTGAAGTTATATGGTGAAAGTTACTTTGAAAAAGACTTGGACAAACAATTTTGGACACACACTTTTAAGTGCAACAGAAAAGGCAGAGAACTTTGAGGAACTTTTGGATTTCTGATATTTAAAGGAACATTCCAAGTTACAACTTAAGCACTATTAACAGTATCAGTGGCAGCATCGATTACCACACGGACAAATAAATGTTTATATACACCTACCGTGCAAGTTTATAGGGAATTTGGTTTACTCCATAGACTTCAACTGTTTTTGTTTATTTTTTACAAAATGTAGGGTGGTGTTGCTATTGTTAACTAAACCAAAACTTTTAAAAAAAATCGTTACGATAATTTAAATAAAGCTAAAATAAAATTAAAAACAAATATTAGATTAAAAAAACTTTTCAAAAAACTTCAAAGAAAATTAAAAATGTTGAACTGAAATAAGTTGAACTTGTAGTACTGAAATTACTAAAACTACAATTGAAATAAAAATACAGCTAAATATAAATATAAAAAAACTAATACAAATGAAAAAAGCACATCAAATTTACTAAAACTAAAATGAAAACTAAAAATATAAAAAAAAAAAAAAAAATTATAATTATTAGTCAACATTATAATAGTATATAAATAATTCTCAAATAGCACTTATATGGGACCAGTTTAACTCCCACTATTCCCCACTAATGACGGAATATTCCATCATTTATGATGCAAACGCTTCCCCGCCATTGACGGAATATTCCATCATTTATGACGCAAACGCTTCTCCGCCATTGACGGAATATTCCATCATTTATGACACAAACTCTTCTCCGCCATTGACGGAATATTCCATCATTTATGACGCAAACTCTTCTCCGCCATTGACGGAATATTCCATCATTTATGATGCAAACGCTTCTCCGCCATTGACGGAATATTCCATCATTTATGATGCAAACGCTTCCCCGCCATTGACGGAATATTCCATCATTTATGATGCAAACTCTTCTCCGCCATTGACGGAATATTCCATCATTTATGACGCAAACGCTTCTCCGCCATTGACGGAATATTCCATCATTTATGACACAAACTCTTCTCCGCCATTGACGGAATATTCCATCATTTATGACGCAAACGCTTCCCCGCCATTGACGGAATATTCCATCATTTATGACACAAACTCTTCTCCGCCATTGACGGAATATTCCATCATTTATGACACAAACTCTTCTCCGCCATTGACGGAATATTCCATCATTTATGACACAAACTCTTCTCCGCCATTGACGGAATATTCCATCATTTATGACACAAACGCTTCCCCGCCATTGACGGAATATTCCATCATTTATGACACAAACGCTTCCCCGCCATTGACGGAATTTTCCGGCTTTCCATGGTTTTACTGTCATAAGGTAGAGGCACTATTACTTATCTTCTGAAAGAGTATAGAATCTCTGGATCAAAACACAAACAAAAAAGGAGGAGAAAAAAAGTGATAAAAATATTGCTTCTGCACATTTAGTCTTTAGAAAAAAAAATAAGATTTTCTCAGCTTTTTGTTCAAAATGTTGCTTTTTTATGAAACTTAACCACATTCAAGTGTTCCTAAAAAAGAATGCATGAAGCTAGAATAAAATGTTGTTTTGTTTTGTTTGTTTGTTTGAAAGCAGACTCTCTGTCCTTTCTTTTGACATACTGCATGTTCAGATATTCACACAAAAAAATATTCTGGGGGCCCTGACATTTTTGTGAAAATTATAAAAAATGCTGGCAGTGGCTGGCAACTTTTTTAAAATGCTAGCGGGGAAAGAGTTAAATTATTTGACTCATGATTAAATATTGTAAACTTTGACGTGTCACTACATTATTAATATAGACAAACAGACAAATAGAAAAAACTCAAACACTTTTCTCATGTTTGACCAAACATTAGGAGCTTGACTAGTAAGAGGAAATGTTTTTTACCTTCAAGATCCGAACGTACGGCAGTCCGTCAGGGCCGACTCTGCTGCCGTTCACCTCAATGTGTTTCAGCCACTGGATGTGTGGCTGAGGATCGCTGAAGACTTTACACTCAAACTCCACATCACTTCCCACCACTACTGTACGGTTAGCAGGCAACCCGGCCTGAAGGATCGGCCTGTGCGGCGATCGCTCTGTATCACACACAAACACATTATACATGTCAGTGCGGTAGAAATAACCCTGATTAACATAATTTTTAATTTCTTTTCCTCTCTTAAAAAACTCAAAATGTGAATCTGCATTATGGCAAACGGGTTATTCAACAGATGTTCATTAGTCGCTAATCTCACAGGGCCTACAGGGAGCAGCCTATTTAACATGCAGACTAGAAACTCATTATAATTGCTGTAATTTGGTGGAAATGAGTGGAAATGTTATTTTAAGCCACAGCCCATCTCTCAGGCCTTCTGACCAAAAGGCGGCAAGTTTAACTCTACAGATAATCATATGAAAAAAGAAAAAGAAAAATGAACGCGATTAATGTGTCCATTTTCTTTTGCTCAAAATCACGCACATGAAATCCCATCGCAATTACATCCTCTGAACTCCTAAGTAGGAACTTCCCAAGAGGACTTGATGGCATAAATGTGTGAGTGTCGTGTGTGAGTGACAAATTCAAATGGTGTCTTCTCATGAATGTGCATGTAGGGTGCAAATGATGTCACAGTGGGCTCCGTCTACATGGGTGTGGCACTGATTTATTTGCTACTTAATGAAGGCATGAATCAAGTCCATGTCAGCCAATCAGTGTTTAAATTACTTTATTCCAAATACACTGATCTCATCTTGAGCCACTAACCGCGTCTCTAACTCATCCACTGAATCACGTAAACACTTTATATTTGCAATGGATCATTTAACACGCAAAATCAACAGAGTACACGTGCCTGTCCTTGACAAGCACGTACACACAAACACTCGCACGGAAAATGTAAAGCCACCCGTTACTTTTCAGGGAAGTAATGGTAACCATTAGTGGTGCTGCGCCAAAGCATTAGCTGCATGGTGAACAACACCCATTTGCATCTGATTGACTCGAGTAAACATTGCAGTGGTTCTGTGACCCTCCCTTGGGGATCATCTGCCTGTGCTAGCTAAAAACATGAATCGATTTAATCAAAAGGGTTAGCAATAAATCATTGCAACTGATCTGGTGGGGAAGGGAAGACCAACACAAATTTGCTCACAACCAAAGAATAACAAAAAAGTGATGATTTACCGAAGATTTTAAAGATTTAATAAGTGCAATAATAATTCATGCTGCTATACACTTGTGCAATAATAATAGTGTTGGTTACTCTTGCATTAACATTTTATATGGCTTTTTGCCAATATTCTGAGCAACTTTAAATATTTTGTATGATGCTTCAGTTTCCTTAGCTTCTTTATTGAATTTATTGTATTGTATTGTTATGCTAATTATTCATATTTATTATATTTATATCTTGTATATTATATCTTGTATATTTATATCTTGTATTAATTTAACTATTTTATTTTAGTATATGTATTGTTAATTACTTGTGTTGTTTTATTTTAAATTGACATTTTTCTCTTGAATTTTTAAAATGCACCTTTGGGGTTTTCATAAGAGTAATTTCGTTGTGTTACACAATGATAATAAAGTACTTGAACTTGAGCTACATCAAACTAACTTTTAAAATGTAGAGGTAAGACAAGAAATATGACTGACCGACTACGTCCAGCTGGTAGGTGTGATTGATGCTGCCATATTTGTTTTCCACCAGGCAGGTGTAGTTTCCTTTATCTGACGGTACCACCGACTCCATTATGATGGTCCACATGTGCTCTCGAACCTGTGTAGTAAAATGAAAAATGTAAAAAAGTGTGCAGATTCTGTGTGCACCTAAATGCATTTAAATATACCACAATGTATGATTTATTTAGAAAAAAAAAAATTAAATTACTTGTATGGAGGCACAGAAGTGAATCTGATTCAAAACTCTTCAATTAAAGACTTCTATACACAAAATCTTTTTGCAGCCCAACATATAAAAGCAGAAAACTGCTAAATGCATTAGAGGGCTGATTGTCTTTTAGGATCATTTCAATGAAAGGCTGAGGAGGTTTAACAGAGTGAGTTGGCAGCAAATCCCCATCAGGTCAGTTTAACATCAGTCAGGCACAAGAACAGAGCCGTGGAGAACAGCTTGTTCTATGGTGGAGAGTGGGAAACAGGCCACTCCATGTCCACTAACACAGAGCTCTTCTTAAGCCAAGAGCTCTATAAACTGCCAGCAAACATCAAACTTCAGTCTGCTGAAAAACATATGTCTGCTAAGCAACATGGACCTCTACAGTTCAGCTGCGTTTTTAAAATATATATATTTTTATTAAACTATTTCAAATATATTTGTGTTTTGTGTATAAAATACAGTACTAAGCAAAAGTCTTAGACACATTAGTATTTTCACCAAAAAAAAAAAAAAAGAAAAAGAAAAAGGTTTTATTTACCTTAGCCAGTTATTTACACCAATCAGGCATAACACAATGAGCACTGACAGGTGAAGTGAATAACACTGATTATCACGGCACCTGTTAGTGGGTGGGATATATTAGGCAGCAAGTGAACATTTTGTCCTCAAAGTTGATGTGTTAGAAGCAGGAAAAATGATTTGAGCGAGTTTGACAAGGGCCAAATTGTGATGGCTAGACGACTGGGTCAGAGCATCTCCAAAACTGCAGCTCTTGTGGGGTGTTCCCGGTCTGCAGTGGTCAGTATCTATCAAAAGTGGTCCAAGGAAGGAACGGTGGTGAACCGGCGACAGGGTCATGGGCGGCCAAGACTCATTGATGCACATGGGGAGCGAAGGCTGGCCCGTGTGGTCTTATCCAACAGATGAGCTCCTGTAGCTCAAATTGCTCCAGAAGTTAATGCTGGTTCTGATAGAAAGGTGTCAGAATACACAGAGCATCACAGTTTGTTGCGTATGGGGCTGCATAGACACAGACCAGTCAGGGTGCCCATGCTGACCCCTGTCCACTGCTGAAAGAGCCAACAGTGGACACGTGAGCATCAGAACTGGACCACGGAGCAATGGAAGAAGGTGGCCTGGTCTGATGAATCACGTTTTCTTTTACATCATGTGGATGGCCGGGTGCGTGTGCGTCGCTTACCTGGGGAACACATGGCACCAGGATGCATTATGGGAAGAAGGCAAGCCGGCGGAGGCAGTGTGATGCTTTGGGCAATGTTCTGCTGGGAAACCTTGGGTCCTGCCATCCATGTGGATGTTACTTCGACACGTACCACCTCCCTAAGCATTGTTGCAGACCATGTTCACCCTTTCATGGAAGCGGTATTCCCTGGTGGCTGTGGCCTCTTTCAGCAGGATAATGTGCCCTGCCGCAGACCAAAAATGGTTCAGGAATGGTTTGAGGAGCACAACAACGAGTTTGAGGTGTTGACTTGACCTCCAAATTCACCACATCTCAATCCAATCGAGCATCTGTGGGATGTGCTGAACAAACAAGTCCGATCTATGGAGGCTCCACCTCACAACTTACAGGACTTAAAGGATCTGCTGCTAACATCTTGGTGTCAGATACCACAGCACACCTTCAGGGGTCTAGTGGAGTCAATGCCTCGACGGGTCAGGGCTGTTTTGGCAGCAAAAGGGGGACCAACACAATATTAGGAAGGTGGTCATAATGTTATGTATGATCTTTAGCTGTAGTGTGTCAGTAGGAAATATCAGATTTGTGTATGCACAAGGAGTGCGACATCGAGTCCATCTGGGATTACATGAAGAATCAGAAAAAACAGACAGACTAAATCCAGAAAAACTGCGGCAATGTCTCCAAGACGCTTGAAGAAACCGACCTGCAACGCTACCTGAAAAACTATGTACAAATATATCTAGGACAAAAGCGGTTTTAAACGCATAGGGTGGTCATAACAAATTTTGATTTGATTTAGTTTATATGAGTTATTGAATAATTAAAATCTATTTTATAATATGTCAACTGGCAAACTACAGCAAAGGATATAAATAACTGGCTTAAAACCTTTTTTAGTTTTTGGTGAAAATGCTAATGTGTCTAATACTTTTGCACAGTACTGTATATTTATTATATCAACATATGGCAGAGATTTACAACATTTTTGTTATTTGTGAATTATGTAGTATTATTTGTCTGTTTGACACAAAGTTGTCATCAGAAGTGTACAAGTCTAAAGTTATGGTACTAAATATTGATGTTTTGTCCTCTCCTTTTGTGTTCCATGAAAATATGAATGTCTTTGGAAAAACAAAGGTGAGTAAATGACAATAGGATTTCATTTTAGGGTGAACTAAACCTACAATGATCCAACAGACAGAGCATGCGTTCTCTGCAGTAACAGCTTATCTCGTTACTGTGGCTTGAAGAAATGAGCTTTAGGTTGGGCAAAATTAATAAGAGGTTATGGTTTCTCGGCCTACTAAACCCCAGATGTGAACTACACTCACAGTCTGCCTGACTTCCTTTTTACAAACACTTAATGCAAATGAACAATTGTGCCAGACTCTTGTTAAACAAAAGAAACCACTAGAGACTGGGAAGAGTGCAGGGGGGAGGTTACTACGAAAAACTGCAACAGGGCCCCTCAACGGAAGTCCTTCACACTCCTGGAGCTCAAAGACACGTTTGGATGCATTTATGCACGAATTACTATCGCTATGATATGGTACAGAGTCTGTGTCCACATATCCAAAAAAAAAAAAAAAAAAAAAAAAAACAACCATAGGCTATTCCTTAGTATACTCAAATGTTTAGGTCAATGCACATGTTACTGTGTGCGTGCATGTGTGTATGCATTGCAGTGGCCTCAAACACACTCCAGATGGTAAAGTGTATATGTGGTGAGGAGAGGAAGAGAACTAATGTCTCCCAGCTGGAAAACACCTTGATGAGAAACACAGATGCTACAGGTCCACAATGACACAAGCAGAGAACAGCGGACAATATCACTATAATGTCATGTAGAAGGGAGAAGAATGGACAAAAGGAATAAAAAAAAATAAAGAAAAATGTCATTATTTAATCAACCTCATTTAGATTGAGAAATTATGAAAAATCTTAAAACTCTTTTGGAAAAATCTTTACATTGTTTATTTCATAGCTCAAACACTATATTCAGTAGGGATGCACTGAAATTTTGGCTACCAAAAACATTCTGCCGAAACCCCTATTTTGGTTTTGGAGGGCCAGACATTGAATTAGCGCATCTCCGATGGCACGTTTCGACTGTGTTCAGCGTCTATTTCGTGCACTCAATGTGGTGCTGCTGAACAAAACTTTTGAACTAAATATTTGTAGCAAGCCTGCCATCCAATAATCGCAGTAGCTTTGCGCTTTGTTACTTTTAATATGAAGCAATGTCTCAACTTTAAAATTCTGATGATTTTATTATGAAATTCATACAATAAATGTGGTTTTGGCACTCTTTAATTTAGAGTAACGGCACTGTAGTGCCTCAGCAGCAGCGCTGATCAATAATCTCATGTCCTCTTAACTACTAGTTACAGCATGAAATGGGTGAACACCAGAAGGTATGTTAAAAGACACATTACAACTTACCGAAATGAATCAGTGTTTCAACAGGGGAAAGACGCCAATAAAATAAGCTTGTAGGCTCTACAATGTCACTTAAAGTTACATTTACCTCAAGAAAGCTTTTCAATGTCTATAAATACATTAGTTAGCTAGAAAAATATCTCTAGAGAAGAGCAGAAAATAAATATACATATCTAGTAATTATAATTTTGCTTAACCTGTTAGTGAAGTCTTCATTATTTAATGCATGTTTGAATAAATCTGTCGTGAAAACAAGTTATTGTCATTTAAATGTTTGTATTCACCAACAAACTGGAGTACAAACAATTCTATTACAAAGTTGATATAAAAACTGCCTTATGTGCATTTCAAATGTTTTTAAACTCAGTTTTAGCAATTTGAGTGTTGATTACTAAATAAGTTTGATAATTGATTATTAATTTATTATTTATTTTCGCATCCCTAATATTCAGAGCAGGATTGTCAAATGGAAGCTCAACTGTGATTGTTTGATGCGCAAGAACCAGTGAGGTTTGTTCTTGAGCTGCCATTGACCATATTTGAAGTGCTCTATGTATGTGCATTGATCAAGGTTTATACATGAATAAAAGCCTAAATAAAATCTGTTAAAAGGTGCAATATGTAAAAATTCTGTCCGCTAGAGGCCTATTCAAAACAAAGGTGTAGCTTGATGACGCCAAGTTTAAGCGCGGAATCTTGGGACATGTGGTCTTCACCTCAACGGACAGTGGAAACAATCGGGATAGGACTCAGAAAGGAATCATGTTCATGGATGAGATTATTAATGTTACTGTAGTATGAAGCAGAGCAGGACCGAGAGTTGTGGGAGCTGAACGAGGCCGCTGGAGCGATTGCGCAACACACGCCTCACGAGCAGCGGGACTTTTATTATGCCACAGTCGCCGGCGCCGTTTCCGCTTTTCCTGTCATTAATATGAGGTAACACAGCTTTGTTTATTATATTAGATACATTTGAGAGTGCTGAAAATGATGTTATAACATTACTCTGTGCGTTCGCTCGGCGGCTGCTGTGAGACACTTGTTTGAGACACACTGCAGTAAGATAGATCAATTTTAGAATATCATATTAAATGCTGGATGGCTTGTGTTGATAAATGGCATGCAATTAATTTTAAAACGTATTGTATGATGGAGAAAATGCTGTATTACTGTTACTAAAAATAAATCTGCATCTGATTATGCTATGTTAGCTACTTGACAAAATAGTGTTTTTCTCTGAGGCATGGTAAAGCATGGTACTCGCAAAAAAAAAAAAAAAAAAAAAAATCAAGAAAATTAGATTTAAACAATAAGACTAAACGTGTTGAGCTATATAACAATAATTAGTTTTCTGTCTATAAACATAACTAAACAGTTGTTCCCTTGCCTATTAAAACATGTAAATATTAAAGCATCTTTGGTGTTTCCATGGTTTCTACAAAATAAAGCCGGAAACCGAGGGTAACGCAGGTATGACGCAATTGACAGGGGACTCCTCACACGTCCCGGAGCCTTGGTTAAAATTGCAATTTTCTCACGATTTACAAATAGTTGGAAACATCTAGGACATTGTAAGTACTCAAGTGAACAAAATATATAACACTGGCCTAGTGGTTTTTGGATATTTTACTGCAAAATTCTTACATATTGCACCTTTAATCATGTGAGATGAGTAAATGATGAGAGAATCTTCATTTTTGCTAGAACTATCCCTTTAAGTTGTTAACTTTGATATAAATATATTTTTTGACAATGGACAAGAGATGCATGACAAAAATTCTCCTTTTGTGCTCCACTATAAACATTGTACCAAAAATTCGAATTATATGTTACCGTGCATAACTTAAATAACCGTGGGCCGAATTACAAAATGAATGAGTGTGAAACAAGTGAGCTGTGGCCAAAACTTAAAGCAGTACTCCTAAAAACACGTCACTAATGAATCAATTTAAATGTTACTTTGGGTTTGTTGATATTCCTGATCAACATGGTCAAATGAGTAAAAAGACAGAGTTGGTTTATCCTGGAGTTTATTCTCATCTGTCTGAGCACAATGAGTTGTGTAAAGTTGTGCAAAAGGACAGCCAAGCAATAGTAGGCCGCCTCCACCAGAAACCCACGGCTCCAGTGTCTGCCCTCCAGGCACGGTTATTCAACCTCTGTCATGCAACAGTGAGGTGTCTGGAAGACAGATCTGTTGAGAAGGAGGTGCCCTTTTAACCTCCAAATCAGAGTAGCTGGCTAGCAAAATGAAGTTTGGTAACCAATTTTTATCATATGAGTTTATCAGTGGACTAATTTCACACCAGCTATACTTGTGAGTATGACAGCGTTAAGGCATAGATATTTTAATAGCATCTCTGATTTAAACTGCAGATAGAATTGGGATGTTGATCCAGCACAGGTAGTGCCCTCACCTTGAATCCTCCTATTCGCTGATCTCTCTTAAACTCTTTGCCGTTCTTGAGCCACTTGAGTGTTGGTGTAGGGTTACCGTTGGCCTGGCAACGGAACTTGACAGTTTTACTGGCGGGAACCGCGTGGAGCTTCTTCTCCATCTTGTCAGGTTGAGCCCAGACAGGCGCCATTGCTGAGGAACAGATAGAAAGTATATATTGTGGCGATGATATAACATGTCTATTATTAGAGATTTTGCTATATTGTGTATATCATGGTACGTAAATATATACGCGTAGCAAAGCACAACTGACACTTTAGAGTGATGAAACGCAAAAATAAGACAAAGCACTGGACGTGCTTGATGTTAAAATTAGTTATTAAGCTCAATAAAACATGAAAAAGAACTCAGTGCATGCTCGCGCTGACTGGCACACTGCCAAAGTGCGCACACAGAAAGCTACCTCTCTTAGAAGGCGATCGCGAATTTGGGACGTGCTTCATGTTAAAAAGAGTTATTGAGCACAATAAGCTGTGAAAAAGCACTAGCACAGACTTCCACACAGCTGAAGTGCGCGTAGAGAAAGCAGCGTCTCTCGGCATGTGATAGTGAATGCAGTTCTCTTTCACGTCTTATTGCGCTTGAATGGTCGAATACACACACAATTATGTCAAAATGCCCACCGTGTGGAGTATTCATGTAAACACAGCCGGTTATGTTTCAAGTGAAAGTAAATAGTTAGGTGTAAACCGGATGTGTGCCAGTATATTGGATCCGCGCATTCAGTCTTAAAGTGACAGCAGCCTAATAAACCTGCTGCTCTGTGTTATTAATGTGAATCAAACAAGAGAGAAAATAACTTACTGCTCTTGACTGAATAACTTTTGTAGCTTTAATAGGAATAAAGTTATATTTAATTCATACATGCAAGACTATGCAGCGTTTTATTTTTTACATTTGATTATTCAATTTCTGCACTATTTCTACCAATTGTAACTGAAAAACTTAATTTGTTTAGTTAATATTTTTGTTATATTGTATTTGTCATATTGCTTATAATTAGCTTCTTTATTATTATTTTTAATAACAAAAATTAAATAAGAATAACTATATCGTGATATGTATCGTTATCGTGAAATAAGATTTTAGTTGTATAGCCCACCCCTACTGGAAACTA
This sequence comes from Hypophthalmichthys nobilis, assembly GCA_037950665.1. NCBI lineage: Eukaryota > Metazoa > Chordata > Actinopteri > Cypriniformes > Xenocyprididae > Hypophthalmichthys > Hypophthalmichthys nobilis. The sequence continues at coordinate 29,400,796 of CM075473.1, forward strand.
AATGAAACTACAATGTGAACAATATCAGAAGAAGGACCATCTTAGAACAGCAAAGCAACAATAAGAGTACGTTCCAGGAGAGTGACTGTACTAAGGTGACCGCAGATCAAAGTGTGCAAGATTTGGGTTGGTTGATGGTTTCGCTCCTTTTGACTGGCTTGATAGTGCCCTTGGGACTCAAAGACTAATCCATCAAAAGACACAAAGATTTTCAGTCTAATTAACTAAAGCTTGGCGCATTCCACAAGACGGCTGTGGTTTATAAAACAAAAATGTGCAATATTTCCTGTTATAATTCCTGCTTTGAAGGACAATCCTAACAATTTTGTTTTGTATTAACATTTGCATATCTGACTAAGTCTGAGTCTGACTAAGAGAGCAGCGGTGACTCACGAAGCAGCTTCTGGTCACTTGATAGCTTGGCCTCCTCTGAGGAAGACTCATCTTCATCATCATCTTCTGAGGAAATCAATCCATCTGACCAAGAACAGAAAATCAGGTTATGATTTTGTTGTTTTTGTGAACTATACAAATGTCTACCAATCAGCCTTTTTGTATTCAATCTGTTTCTCACCAGTAACGTTGACACTGAAGTAATCTGTATGGTTGCTGTTGGGTCCCTGAGCAAAGCAAGCATACAGACCAGAGTCGGCCGGCTCTACTGTTTCAATCTCCATCTGATCGTTGCGCAGACGGGTGTGCTCTCCGTCAACCAGTGGAACATAGTCCTTAGTCCAGGTCACTTCCTGTGTCTCCTCTTTACCTTCACAGCTCAGCTCCAGTTTCTCCCCTGGATACAGGGTGAACGGCGTGGGCTCAACCAGGGCTACAACTAAGAACAGGATGAAAAACAAATTTGTTAGGATAAGTTATAATATAATATGAATTCCTGAAAAAAATGTTCATAAAAATCATTGTAAATAATTCTAAAATTCCAATCCGAAATTTAAGATAAACTCCAACTTGTCTTAGATCTACAAAGGTAAGATGTTTAATAAATTATTGGGTTGTTTCAAATATTAAGCATTAGAACATAGTACTAGCCACACATAATGTGTGTGTCACTATTACTAGGGATGTGCACGAGTGACACCAATGATTGATAATGTAAACAATGATCGGCCATAATGCATTACGTGACTTTTTGCTGAGTTCGAAATTCATAAAAAAAATAAAAAAAAACTACAAAAACAACTCAAATAGCATTACTAGAAAGATGGAGCACAAACGAACGAAACAGACTGCTTCGTCTTGAGACAGGCCCTTTAAAAATATCTATTTAAAATACATGGCATGTTAATAAACGTGACGGCCAGAAAATCCAAACGTTTGCCTGTCATCCATCAACCTCAAATATGGCTATCATTTGAAACATGCATGTCGTAGCAACTTTACATGGCCGCTCACTCTAATGTGCGCTATTATTAGGCGCATTTCCAAATTTTTGTGTGGAGAAGCTGAAGTATAGCGTGCTTACTGCATGACGGGGCGCAATCACTTGCATTTTATCCTGATAACAGGACATACTCCGTCATTTTTGGTCATACAGATTAGACTTTTATTTGTGTAAACTCACAATTAACAACAAAATGTGCTTTTGTAAAATAAAGAAAACAAACAGGATGCACTTTCTGCTGTCTCAGCCTCCCTAAACTGGAGCACGTCACAAAAATGAAGCAAAACTCAGCGTATAGGCTACTTGCCTCACAGATATGAGAAATATATCTATAGAAAATTCGAATGTCTACTGTTAAACAAACCAATGCAAATTGAAATACTCTCTACTTATGTAAGAGAGTATTTCAAGAGAGTATATAAGAAATACTCTCTACTTATGTAATCCATATGAAAGGTGTGTTTCTTTCTATAGGCGCATTTACTATACTGCGGAGATGGCGAGTCAGCATCGTCAACTTCATCTTTGCAGCCAACACTCAACACAAGCTTTATGCATGCGCTTGAGCGCGGAATATAGGCTATATATTACGCCTATATATATTAAAGGCTCATTATGGTTTAGTATCACCCTAGAACACTGTCGTAATTGGCATCCGATAGATGAGCAAAAACACCTTCTAACGTCTATCAAAGATACCAGCTCAGTCACTGCTAAATCAAATCTGAGTTTGAATTAGTCAAGGGCCAATTGTCAGGCCAATTCTGAGATAGAGCTCAAATTTGATTATGGGATGCAAGGTTGGGGGTACCGCCACCTGAGCCCACCAGTTGCTCCTGGCGACCAGTAGAGACAGGAAGGGGGGGAGGGGGAGTCTAAATATAATTACTCTGATTCATTGTCCATCAACATTAAGCCATTCATCTGCACCTTTCCGGCAATTGGTTGTGCACTCTTAAAGGGGGACTGCTTTTTGTGGAGCAGTGTACTAGAGAATTATCCCTGTTGGGGGTCCTCTTTAAAAGAATAGACTGATGTTGTCAAAAAGCACATACTATCACCATATGCTAATTGTGACTCTTTACTAACAGTAAGCTGAGGTGAGATTTTCACATTTACAAAACAAATGACGACTGCTTCGTATTCAAATGATAATTGGATTAATTTCCGTTCAATAATAATGCATTTGACTTGCCCTAAGGGATTTGAAAGGCACCAACTGGTTTCCTGTAAAAGATGCACCAGGACTTGAGGATTGTTCAGAAAAAAGGTCAAATTTCCATGAAATCCAGCCACCTGCTGAAGAAGACATTTACACTATTGTTTTGAAATGTGAGTAAATCTTAAGAAACAATGCATGGCCTACATCCCATTGAGCCACTTTGGTAAAAAAAAAAGACCCCAAAACAAAATGTATTTGTAAAGTATAAGTCAGAAAATTACAAAAAAAATTCTTCTGAAAAGTCTCCCAAAGGTGTACAGCTGTGAAAAAGCATTTGGCGCACATTTCACAGAAGAAACCACTTTGGTGAAACTGGTACGCTCTTTTCTGACACATTTTTAATAGTAAGCAGAGTGCAAACGTAACCCAAGTTTCCTCTTGTCTAGTTCTGCTGTAGTAACTCCGCCCATCACTACCATTAACTCTGCTAATAAAGGAGAGCGAGCAAGAGGCCTGTAGCAGCAGGTTTTTGGGCTGGTATCCATGGTGACCTCAGTAGGGTCTAGTTAAGGTATTTCCTGCTTCGCATGTGTCTAACAGGCTCTTAATCCTGACAGGAACAGGGGCCAGGGAGGGATCAACTTTCCCCACCAAAACACAGCAGAAAAGAATGAAGGAAGAGACAAGAAGATGAGCTAGTCTAGTCTTATTTAGACAGGAAAAGAAGCTTAAAAAGAGGGCAAGTTTTCAAAGTTAGATTACTTTTAAAAGTCCATTTCTATATACTTATATAAAATATGAAATCTTGACTACAAAAAGCTATTTGCACCCACATTGCTCAAGACCTTAACTGACCTTTTGTGACAACATGCCCCAATAGCAGACTCTATATGGGGTAAGTTGTCACAATGAAATCCTGCTATTCATGAAACAGTAAATGTAGAAGGTAACATACGAAACTCTCAAACCATTGTTTTAGCCAATAAATACTGCAATTAATACATTTCTATTAATTTTATTTAACTTGTTCCCAACCTGACATTTACAGAAAACAGTTTCAACCATTATATTTTCAATCAATATGATAGCATTCAAAGACACTAACTTCTACCCTAAATAAGCACAGCCTCACTTGACCTCAGTTTCAGTGAGACAGAAATATTTCACATTACACTTGATGAATTCATATTACAGAGACACAACTGTTCATAAGTTCATGACAATGAGGTTGTAATTTCCTCTTGGAGTTTTGCATTGAGCAGAACAGATGCCGAAAACATTTTGCACCAGTCACCAGAGAAGCTGTTTACTGTGAGGTATCAAGTGAGAGTATTCCGCAATAATCACACAGGGAGAAAATTATACAGCTGCTTTACGATTTATAGTCATTAATCGACATGCTTCCTTCCAGGATATTAAATAGTGGCATGTTACCAAGCCATCAGTCACTTCAAAGCACAAAACACCATGCAATACAAGCTGAGGACATGCACCGGTGTGCAAGCTATAGAGTCCAGATGTTGTCTGGCACAACTACTGCACTGGAAATCAGAGCATTATATTGAAAAGAAAAAAAAAAAAATTATGGAGAAATGCATCATATTTGGTGTACAGGTTGCTTATGAAACGGTCAATCGCTATTTGGCTGGTAACATTTTTTAATGAATTCTAACAATGCAAAATTGTGAGAACAAACGTGAACGACACTGGAACGGTAATGTTACAGAAGGAACGTATGAATAGAAACGTTAAAATATTGATTCGGCTTTGAGTGAACCAATTGATTTTTTTCCCCATTTTTAAGACCTACATAACAGTAATATTTCGGTACTTTCACAAGGCAATTGGTTCAGTTAAAGCCTCAAGCTGGTGGAAAAAAGACATTTGAGTTACATGCGTGGTTAACAAAAGATTTTAATATGCGGTAGCCGGTACTGGTGCTACCTGTAAAATGCATCCAGAATCATATTTCTATGCCCTAACGTCACGTTATTAGATTTGTAGAATAACTTGTTGCAGCAAAAAATGTTTGGAATTTCACAAATATGGAAAATATGAATCCCGAGGGCTGTGCCTTCTCAATTCACATTATAAGTGAAACTCACCAAATTCAAACCAGCACCTGAGATGGAGTTTGTGTGGATCTCACATATAGTGAGAATCATCGTCCCATTAGCCCCATGAATGTTTGGAGTTTGTTTAACAGACATGTGTAAGTATGCAGCACTTGCAGACTGCACATTTATAGTTCAGCAGTCGCCTTATAACAGTTTTGGTTATATTATGATTAATTACACAGCCCTAATTATAACTCAACTAACTTTAAGAAAAGATGCACCCTGCCATGTCAACTCCTCATGGAACCTCAAGGCTCTTAATCTTTCAGAGTCTCTGACCAGGTTAGGTTGGATTAAAGTCCATATTTTTGGAAAAGCAACCCAGCTGGAATAGCCATTGCATTTTTCTTTCCTGCTGCAAGCCATTCGGGAAAAAAAATGATTGACATGCCTGAAAATCAAGTTAATTATGGTAAATCATGAAAGGGAATTTTTTTTTGGTGATGGACAAAATGAAAGGCAAGCGAGTGAGACTCGGGAATGGAAGAGGGGCCTTTCAGAGAGAGAGAGACTGGATACAGGAGAGGAAGCAATACAAGCAGAGAATGACCACAGGGATTTCCTTTCATAAGAGAGAGTGCGATGGTCAAGTACAGAGAGGAGGAAAAGATGGAAGTAGAAAGAGAGCCAGAGCAAATGCAAAAATATATATATAAATAAATAAAAATTTCAGACACAGACCAACCCTTTATTTCAGTGATCTGTGGGTGAGATTTATAGGAGGTTTAGTCTCAGTAACAGACTGGAATGTGCACCGTCACAAAGAATAACACACAAAGAAAGTGGAATGTGACTAGTAAGGGAATTGTTTACACCTGGCTCGTTTGGAGCGTTTTTTTTTTTTTCCTTGGTTTGTTTCTGATGTGTTTTCTCCCTTAGTTCAGTTCGTTTAGGCATATATGAAAACGGCAATCGTGTTCAGATCTGCACCAAAACAAACAGCCTGAGATCATCTGAGCAAGGTGGTCTTGGCCCGATTGAAAACAATCTCTGGGGTGGTTCGGTTGAGGTGAGAAAGCAAAGGACCAATGAACCAAGTGGTATCATAATTCATAATGGGAAGTGTGTTATATAAAAAGCAGCAGTGTTTGATTTTGTGAGTAAGAACATTAGTTAATGCAGTTGAAAACCAAAGAGCGCCTCTTCATCTTAAAATATTGTGTAATTGCACTTCTCCATGCACTGCAAGAATGCTGTCCCAATGAATCCTTGATTCCTGCTCTAACTGCATTATATATGAAAATATATATAATTTTCAAAATAATTACATATATAAAATTTATCAGTTGGAGCAAGAGGGTTACATTCGTATAAGTGTTTGTATGCGTCTCGAATAAGCCACAATAAGCTTGACGAGAGGACCGTTTTACTCACATGTGACTTGCATAAACACATTTTGGTACTCTTTGAAATGTTGGCTTGTGAAAGCAAACCAAACCAAAAAGAAAATGCAACACTGTAACAAATTAAGTCCCTGTTTCAGAACAAAGCAAATGATCTACAGGTCTGAAAATGCCCTAAGTTCATTTTGTGACCAAATTTGATTACTCTGACTAGCAGTCCATTACTTGTGATTAACGAAGGTGTTTGCTCAGTGTGACACCAAAAGAAACAGAGAAGAATACACACACACCTCTCCTACCATTAACTTGCCTTGTCTTATGCTAGCCTGCGTCAATTAAAGCCCACATCAGGACATGGATGCTAATGGCATTTGTTCACAATGGCCGCACTTGTACAAACATAATCACTGCTTGCCTACACGCAAATGTGCCCATGTACATGCACATGGTCTGCAGCAGGGGCAGGAATGAGATCAGCGTGCCCTGCTGAATCACAGCCATTGTTTACCCCAATGTATTAATCTCCTTCTAGATGGTCAGCGTGTTTTACAGAGAGTAAGATTGAGAGTAAGAGAGTGATGTGGCATCAAGTGTCATACATTAAAGTGCATCAATGGACATTAGCCATGAAAAACAGATGGAAACGCATATTAACAATATGTTTCTATATCCTTCAAGTAATTTAATGGGAATATTGGGAACACTATTGAGTGATAAGCAAACCAGTACACTGTATTTTTCAATATACTGATTCAAAACTGGTTCATTGAAAAAGGTTTGAAGTAGGAAATCAGTTTGAAATCTGTTGTAGCATCTGCGACTAGTTGGAGCGTGTTCCACAAATACACCTACAATACAAAAGTGTCAACAACAAAAGTTGTTGTTGTTGTTGTTGTTGTTAAAATAAAATGTTGAATTTGAAGTACTAAAAATACTAAAACTGAAATACAAATACACTAAATAGCTAAACAGAAATACAAAATAGTAATAATAATAATAATGACAAAAGCCCATAACAAAATTGCTAAAACTAAAATTTAACTGAAACTATAAAAATAAAAGCTCATTCAAAAAAAATGTATAAATACTATAATATAAATAATACTAAATTAACATTTTGCTATCATCAACAATAGATGGTTAATGCTGGTTATGATTAATTATATAAAGGCATGAAGTATCAAATTATGCAAAGGAAAAAGAAACTTGGGCCAACTAAAGACTTTTTCTAGTCGTTCATGTAAGCCAGGGGTGTCAAACTCATTTTAGGTCGAGGGCCGGATTAGAAAAAAAACCATGTGCGGGCCGGAAAAAAAAAAAACCTTAGTGCGCTGATAGTTGCATTAATATTAACCATATAAACAACAAATTAATTTGCAAGAAAACTAGTACACTGCTCCTTAAAACTGCATTTGTTTTTACAGTGAAAAACTGTTAGATTTTTAAAATGCTTTTTATATATTTTTTTATTAGTGATGCACCTATTTTGATTTTTCTTGGCCAAATCCATTTTTTTTTTTTTTTACAAGCAAATTAGTCGATTCTGCTACTGGTTGCAGACTTTTTTAAAGCAAATTTATTTGTTGTTTATTTGTTCAAAAAAATGTGTGTAGCTTTTTGATATTAGAGGCAAACACTGCATTTTTATCACAATCCCAAAAAAGATGTTATGCACATGAGCATGAGCAGTTGTTTTTAATTTAAATTATTGTATAATTTTAAGATTAACAGCAAAAACAGCATGGTCTGACTTTGTGAAATTATGCTACATAAGATACCTGCACAAAACAAAATCAGCAGACAGACTGAATGAAAATGCAAATTCACTCTCTGTCAATAGGTGGCGCTTACGGAACAGCAGTGATATAGCGTTTCCATGGTTACTGCTGTACACAAAGCAGTGCTGCATTTATAAATAGGCTACTACTTTATACGGAGATAAGAGGAAAAGCCTTCAAAACTTTTCTGAAGACAGTTCCCTTCAGAGATACACTGGGGTTGATATGAATGTAATATTTATATTATTCTTCCTATTTTTCGCGAACAGTGAGCTTGTGCATGGTACAGTATTTTCTCTGCTGGCGCGTCTGTTCTCCTCTTTGTGTCCATATTCAGCGTGTATCTGTGTTAACGTCCTTTTCACAGACATCGTAAATATTTCCACACAAATTAAATTTTGGGAAATTATTACAAAGCACTTTGTTTGCAAAGCCGGAATAAAGATTGACCAAAATAAACCTAAAAAAACGTTTGGATTTATGACCAGTGGACTAGTGCATCTCTATTTTTTTTAAAAATTATTATTATAGTTCAAATCATTCCGGGGGCCTGATTGGACACCTTTGTGGGCCGTATTCGGCCCGCGGGCCGTATGTTTGACACCCCTGATTTAAGCCATTAGTCGACTTATCGCACATTTATATTAATTTCATTACTTAAATACATACTGAGGTTCTATAATGAGCCTTTAATATATATATATATAGGAGTAATATATCACCTATTCCGCACTCAAGCGGACAAATAATGCTTGCTGCAAAGCACTAGCAAAAGTAATGATTATAAATGTGTTTGTAAAAAATAGTAAGGAGACATTTTAATTATTTCATTAATTAATTAGTTCACCTAAAAATTAAAATAATGTTATTTATTACTCACACTCATGCCGTTTCACACCCGTAAGACCGAACCGCTGATTCGACACAAAAGATTCATAACGCTCCGAAGTTTCCTGAAGCAGTGTTTTGAAATCAGCCATCACTATATAAGTAATTATTTTAGTTTTTTTTGGTGCACAAAAAAATATTCTTGTTGCTTTATAATATTAATATTGAACCACTGTACTCACATTAACTGATTTAAAAATGTTTTTAGTTCATTAATGGATCTTGAGAGAGGAAATGTCATTGCTGGCTATGGAGGCCTCACTGAGCCATTGGATTTCAACAGAAATATCTTAATTTGCATTCCGAAGATGAACGAAGGTCTTGCGGGTGTGGAACAGCATGAGGGTGAGTAATAAATGACATTATTTTCATTTTTGGGTGAACTAACCCTTTAATAAACTAGTGTTTTCTGAGTCAGTGTCGGCTGCAAAGATGAAGTTGATGATGCTCTGCAGTGTAGTGAACGCGCCTTTAGCGAGAAACGCACCTTTCATACGGTTTGCATAATCAGAGTAATTGTTTTCAACTGGTTTCTTTGAGGCAAGTAGCCTATATGCTGAGTTTCGGTTCATTTTTGCGACGCACTCCTGTTTGTTCTCTTTATTTTACAAAAGCACAACGTTTTGTTATTGTGAGTTTACACAAATAAAAGTAGACCCAGTTTCAAATGATGTATTACACTTATCTGTATGACCAAAAATGACGCAGTATTTTAAGTTGTTTCCGATGTCAACAGAAAAAAAAATGCATGTGATCAGCTTCAGCTTCCACACTCCGCACAAACACTTAGATATGCGCCTATTAATAATAGCTCACATTTATCTAGGTTAACATTAGAGCGAGCGGCTATGTAAAGTTGCTACGATGATTTGTCCGACATACTGTAATTACCACAAGGACCCACCGTTAACGATCTTTCCCTCATGGACTGCATGACTTCCTGCTGAGTTTTTAAAAAAATTAATCAATAATCAAATTTTGGTCGACTAACGCTTAGTTGACTATTAGGTGGCAGCACTAAAAGAAACATTTTTGAATGACTTGCAAATAAGATAAAGGTATGATTTGCTTCATTGTTTTCGCTTTCAATTAAATATTTTGGGCCTCTGAAAGTGTCTTCTGATCCCAAAGTATTTAACAGGGTTTAAAGTTAAAATGCTGCTTAAGGAAGTTCTGTTATTTGTGCAGGTTGTATTCCCACCTTAGAAAAAAAAAAAAAAACTAAAACAAATGTAACCAAATGCTGGAGTGTCAGTCACTCATCAACAGCTGAAACGATCATTTACTCCACAGGAGGCCTGAGGGGAGAGAGCGAAAATGCTCTGTCCTGACAGGAGGAAGAAGGGAGAGGAGGAGTAGAGGAAATGCATAGAGGGTATCAGCACGCTTGGCCATTTGGCTGTCAAGCATTAAGTGGGTAAATTCTGGTTCGGTCTTCCTTCCTTCATTATAGTCACAACAAAACCTTTTAGGGAAGTGTTGAATCGAATAGCAAGAAACTGAAATCAAGGGGGGGGAAATAAAACTTATATCCCCTGTGAGCCCCCAATTTGTTACACCCGCAGTGCATCTACGGGGTTAGACTTGGATCAACTAGACACACTGTTACCAACATTTTCGTGCAATGCAAGTGTTCATGAAGAGTACTACCCACAGGTCTACACTTCACAGCAAAACGTGCTTCGTTTTCCCAGAAACTTAATCTCCACTGTGGAATAGCACCACAGGGCGGAGTACTTTCTGTGTCTTCTTTTAAAAGCAGTAATTTATAGCGTCTCAGGTAGTCAACTCTTCCCTTTACAACAAACACCTTTTCATTACAAAAGGAGGATGGTGAGACAACGGAGAGGGAGAGAGAGAGATAGAGGGGGAAGAGAGAAGTGAGGTATTTTTGCATAGCCGGAGGGTACAGATGGCAGCTATTTCACACCTCCAGCTCTGGGGTAAATTCAAACCTACCAGGTTTATTTAAAGCCTCCGCAGTCGGCTAGAGCAGAAGTGACCGCTCATTTTATAATGGTGGTAACTGTAACGCAAGGCATTCAGAAGTCTCTCGGGAACACTGTATTTCCGAAATCCAAAAGACAATGATGCTCCTACGGAAGCACGTTTGGGCCTGTGAGAGCCAGAGGCACTCGCTCTGCTGGAATTTTGCCAAAGGACACATTTTTCAGGGTTTTATTTCAGCTGGTGTTTTTTTTTTTCAAACCGTTTGCCTTTTTTACTCTCTGTCTATGACTTGAGTGCATGAAAGTCCTTAGGGTTTTCAATGGCTATTTCGGATATGAGGTGGAAATGGAGAACAAATGGTATCCAAGTGTAAACTTCCACAGCTCGGAGTAGAATGTTTCCCCCATGGCATACAACTGACATACAGCATATTGCAGATATGAATTTGGTTTGAGAATGTGCATATAGTCATACGGCATAGCCATACAATCATACTGTACAATATTGACACATATCAAAGCATTTTAATGTGGACATGATGTGGAAAACATTATTTTACTTGCTTTTCAGAATAATAATAATAACAACAACAACAACAACAACAAGAAAGGTGTTTGACATACTAGGCATAGTTTCCTGAATATAAGCTTAAAAATAGGCCATTGAGATATCTTAATGATGTTTATTTATATGAACAAATCTTAATGGTACTATTGTAACTAAATAGCCTGTTTAATTCAGGCTCAGACAGAGAGTGGGAAATAATCAAACCTGTTTTTGTAGGAAAGAAAGCTTAAGCGACATTAAGTGAAATAAAGTGGTAAAATAGAAAAAAGCAGCCATGAAAGCGTAGGATATGGCCAACTATTAAAAACTATTTTAGGGAGCTTAATTGCAAAGTGTCTGAGACAGGGTTTATTGTTAACGCATCTTGAGACATGATCCAATAAGAGGACTACAAAAAGACTTACTCTCATCTTGTGTGGCTGGTCTGCCCTGGGACTGAAGAGCCTGAGTTAGGAGTACTGAGATCAGCAGCAGCATGGTCTTCATCATCATCATCATCATCAAAGATTCTCTACATCTGAACTCTGCATCCAGCCCAGCTCTCCATAAAAACAGCTAGGACATCAGCACTGTGTATGAGATGAAGAGAGAAAACCAGAGAAACAATTAAGAATAGATTGTGAATAGAAGAATTAAGAATCTATTCACAACTAAATATTGAAGACAACATGAACCTTTCGTAATGAGGCATTTATAAATTATTCAGCCAGAGATAACATGGTTACTGGATTTGACTGGATTGTGAAACAAGGGCTATTATATTATTGGTTAATATTTTTCTCCATCCACCAGACCATTCTTATGCCAGCATTCATTTCAGAAGCACAAAAACATACTAAACTGATTTTAAAAATTATGATAACCTTCGCTTTAGAGTAACTGGAACTGAAAGGAATTGTACACATTAAAGGATTAGTTCACTCCAGAATTAAAATTTCCTGATAATTTACTCACCCCCATGTCATCCAAGATGTTCATGTCCTTCTTTCTTCAGTCGAAAAGAAATTAAGGTTTTTGAGGAAAACATTCCAGGACTGTTCTATATATAATGGACTTCAATGGCTACCAACGGGTTGAAGGTCCAAATGTCAGTTTCAGTGCAGCTTCAAAGAGCTCTACATGATCCCAGATGAGGAATAAGAGTCTTATCTAGCGAAACGATCGGTCATTTTCTTAAAAAAAAATGTATATACTTTTTAACCACAAACGTTCGTCTTGCACTGCTCTGCGATGCGCGTCCACGACTTCACACATTACGTAATCAGGTTGGAAAGGTCATGCGTGACGTAGGCAGAAAAACGAAAAACTCAATCTCATTTTCTCCTCCAACTTCAAAATCATCCGACATCGTTGTTTTACCTTTTTTATCGTTTGACTTAGTCTTTGTACGTTCGCTTTGTAGACACTGGATCGGTACTTCCGCCTACGTCACACGTGACCTTTCCAACGTGATTACGTAATGCGTGGCACATCGCAGAGCAGTGCAAGACGAGGATTTGTGGTTAAAAAGTATATACATTTTTATTTTTTTTAGAAAATGGCCGATTGTTTCACTAGATAAGACCCTTATTCCTCGTCTGGGATCGTGTAGAGCTCTTTGAAGCTGCACTGAAACTCACATTTGGACCTTCAACCCGTTGAACCCCAGTGAAGTCCACTATATGGAGAAAAATCCTGGAATGTTTTTCTCAAAAACTTCTTTTTGACTAAATAAAGAAAGACATGAACATCTTGGATGACATGGGGGTGAGTAAATTATCAGGAAATTTTAATTCTTGAGTGAACTAATCCTTTAATATCAGGGACACGACTGACAAAATTAAACTTATGGCTTGGTTTTTCTTGTAGACAAATAGCTGAGAATAGAAAAGAATCCCTGACAGAGAATTCCTGTAAAACACTCAATACGAGTCACAGAAACCCCTCTGATGCTTGAGCAGCACAAATCAGAGTTTCTTATAAACAGCCTGATAAAACTCTCCATCCATTTTAGATGTAACCATGAAGCAGACGAAAACATAACTTTGCTGTATAAGGCCAATACTGGAACAGCACGTCCTTTAAGAACTCAAGGATTTTTTTAATGAGTTTGCATCAACAAAATGACTTTGAACAGTAAGCTAACGTGGCGCTTTTTTTTTAAATTTTAATTATATTAATGTTCTGAAGACATGTAGAAATGTAGAAATTAGATTGCATAAACCTTGACATACATATTTTATAGTGGAAAGAACAGTTTTCGTGAGGTCACTCCATCTGTTTGCTCTTACAAACACATGCAGTAAAACACACAGAAACACAAACGCACTCCTCCAACCCTTCACAGATATCTGTCAACTCTGTGCTGATTAAGACCCCAGCATGACCCCTACACGCCATTTGTCCTACTAGCCATCGGAACTCCTCGTTCAAACATCATTTACACATTTCAACACACACCCCACTACGAGCGGATTGGTCTGAAAAGAGCAGCGTTTCACAATTCATCAGGCAGATGTTTCTCCTTCACAATGTTTAGCTGTGGTGACTTGTGTCTTTGCTTGCCTTCAGGATTTTGCCTCTAATTCACAAATGTAAATAAAGTGAAAAAAGTCTTAATATGAAGCTAAAGTTAATATGAACCCTAGACTTTCTAAATTAAAGGGGTGGTTGATTATGATTTCACTTTTTTAACTTTTTTAAGTTAGTGTGTAATGTTGCTGTGTGAGCATAAACAAAATCTGCAAAGTTACGACGCTCAAAGTTCAATGCAAAGGGAGATATTTTCTTTTACAGAAATCTCTGTTTAAGGACTACAACAAACAGCTGGTAGGGACTACAACAAGTCAAGTCAAGTCATCTTCATTTATATAGCGCTTTTCACAATGCATATTGTTTCAAAGCAGCTTCACAGTGACAATAGGAAAATTCTTATCGAGCTAAAGCTGGTTTTTGATTGAATCACTTCCATTGTAAAAATTGTTAATTATTACTTTAGGGGCCGCTTAAATGACATCTTTCCTACTGAAAACCGAATACCTTTAATGCATTCTTGCTGTACATTTACGTTTGCATAAAGCTTCTTCCCAGGTTAGTGACATCACTAACCCTAACATTTACATAAACCCCGCCCCCAAGAACACACAACAAAGGGGCCGAGGCCATGTTGGGCTGCTTTAGAGAAGAGGAAGAGTTGTTGTAGTAGAGTGTTGTTGCCATGCCATCATTTTACGCCAGACTGCTTCACAAACGAGGGTCAATTCAACGCTGGATTTGCACAAAAGATTAACATGACGGCACATGCTAGTGGATAAGTTGAATCAACTCCACAGCAACTACATCAATTTATCCACTAACCATTCAGAAACATCCAGTTTCATTCTAAAAGTTGTAACTTCTTCCTGAGTCTCTCCATCAGTGTTGACTCCGGTTTGAACAATGTAAGGCTGAACACCGTTACTGACAATCCTCATTTTGGCTGCGTGAGATTCTCCAGCTTTGCTATTGTTGAGCAACCGAAGCGAAAGCTGTTAAAGCTCCGCCCTCTTCTGGAAAGGGGGCCGGGAGCAGCAGCTCATTTGCATTTAAAGGGACACACACAAGAACGGCGTGTTTTTGCTCACACCCAAATAGGTACAAATTTGACAAGCTATAATAAATGATCTGTGGAGTATTTTGAGCTGAAACTTCACAGACATATTCTGGGGACACCAGAGACTTATATTACATCTTGTGAAAAGAGGCATAATAGGTCCCAATTAACTAAATGAAAACTCAACTGTATATGCAGCTATTCAACATTGACACAAGAAAAAAAAAAGCTCAGGAAATATCCTGGTGAGTCAGAGATGTCGTGAATGGTTTTGAATTCTCTAGACAGATCAGAAGCATCATGCCTATTCAAACTAGTGTCATGCCATTACATTTTTAAGCCAAGTGCATTTTGAATGTAACTTCTGTAAATATTTAGGATAAAACCAAAACTGTATCACTCTTTAACTTACCGTTACACCTATGTTATTTCTTGCTAGGATGGTTCTAGCACCCCTGCAAAAAAAGATAATGTCCTTGAGATTACTATTTTATAGAACAATGCAATGAGATGTCTATCACATTCACAACTGCTCTAATAAGGATGAGAAATTTGGACAAACACCAAGAGATGAGATCTGATACACATAAAATCGTTCCCATCGAGTTTGGGTTGGTTTCATTTTCCAAGCTATGTCTGCAGCTGGTACAAACCATAAGAACGGACGATTGGAAAGACAGGCGAACGGTCAGAGGTGTCGGACTCTGAGCTTGTGGCAATCCCCTGCCAGACTGCAAAAGATACTTACAACATACCAATAATCATCCCCAGAACCAAAACTTACATAAAAAGCTTCCACACACATCAGACTACATGGAAAAGCAAGAAAACAAAAATCTACTAATGTGAATCTGTTCTGAGCTCCAGTAATATACTGAAGTGTAACACAATATTCAGTGCAAACAAAAGCAGGAAGCTTCCATTATAATCAAGGCGACATGGTGTAAATAAGAGATTAAGGCACCATCTAATTGTAGTAATGTAAACAACAGTTATACATTATTTGAAGAAGACAGCTCTTAGATAGTTTTGGATGTGTAATAGAATATAGCATGCACACAAAACTCAATATTGTATTACAGTATCAAGAGAAATTTCATATATTTCTAATCTATTTAATCATAATTTCTCTACAGTTTTTCAAAATTAATTTGTGAAGTACTACAAACACAGTCCATGGGAAACTCCCATGATCAGGGCAGGTGAGCTAAAAGGAACTGATACAGTGAACAGCTATGATTTGCAATAAGTATCTTTACAGCTTCAGAAAACATGTTAGCTAAACTTTAGTTGATTTTACTCTTTAAAACACATGCTAGATCTTTTTTGTAGCCATGAAATAGTGCTCATGCTCTGATATATTCATGTGGGCAACACATGTTGACACTCTTAATGACAATTTCTTATCCTCTCCAATATTGTATCCATAAAATGTGTAAAAATTTAAGTAAATCTGTGCTTATTTTTTCTTCTAAGCATCTTGTTTTCTCAGTGTAGTCTTTTTACTGATGCAACAGGTCAAGTTTACTTGTCTGAAACGACTAATGTACCCTGAACTAGTTTTAACTGTTAACACATTTAATTAATATTTTTGGGGAAACACAAAGGTAGTTTATGGAAGGGGGAAGAAAATCACAAGTCAGAAGGTTTAGGTCTAGTTTATGACCAAATTACTTGGCTGAGATTACGCTGATGTAAATGTTTGAACATTTTTTTGAAACTAGTTCCTCTGTTTACGTGAACTATTTCTAAGTAAAACAAACAGCAGAACAAACATTCAGCTGATTATATTTAACGTCTTTCCACAGTGTTCATTTTGAGAGGGAAAGTTGTGCAGACGGCCAAGAGAGAGAGAGAGAGAGAGAGAGAGAGCATGGAACAAAAAGAAATAGACCAAGTCAAGTGGAAAGAGAAGTTAGTACCCTAATTAATGAACCCCAGCATGTTTTTCTCTCCCTCTGATCATTGGAGGGGAACACGGCAAGAGCGTACAGCAGGCCCAGCTCATTACCGCTGCCTACTACTAGACCAGAACATTCCAGAGAACAGCATTGGTTTGTGTCGGAGACGGGACGCCTGACCTCACTCATTCCAGTGCCGGTGGGAGCCAGAGCCATAGTCGGCCCACCAAACCAAGGCTATTAGGACCAGGCTGATGAACTTTACCTACAAAACTCTTTACTGTTCACTCTTTTCCTATATCTCTTCACTTCCAAATCTCTAATTCTCATCTAAATCCAGCTCACTGTCTCCTCCTTTCCAGACTGTTCTTGAAAAAACAAGATCCCGGACGAGCCCCCACCGAAACTGAATCCGGTGTTGATAAGGACATCATATTATACCCTAACCTTTCATACCCAATTTTTCAGATAACTAAGGCAGCCATTTTGTTTTGTCACAGATGTTTTGACGTAAACAAAATAAGGCATTGTACGCATCTCTCCATTTTGAGACCTAAACTCCTCCTAAAGTTTCATGCTAAAGCTCTCAGACAGTTGTGTAATAGTAACTTTCCTTTTAAAAGTGCTGGGCGATAGTTTACTGTGCCAGCCCAGCCCTGCCAGCCCAGTAAATTAGAGGGCAAAGAATTCCTCTTCACTCCAAACTCTCAACAGCATACTTCCACCGGAAGAACACCCACAGCACAGCACGTCTTTTCTCCTTCATCCATTTGCTTCCTTTCATTTTCAAACAACAGAGCATTTCACTGTAAAGCGTTCACTACAAGATCACCACAACAAACCAAAACGAGTGTTTGTGACCGTATGTGAAACATGAAGGCTGGGTCAAATCACTATACTCAGTCAATTCTGAAGCAAATACATGCAGTATTCCACAGTAAACAAGCTTACTGACTTTGATCAGTGCAACTCAAACTGTCAATGCCCCTCTATTAAAATACTAATGATGCTTTACAGTATATTCTAACTTGATGAACCGATGACCTGTCTGGCACGGGTAACAGTAAAATCACTGGTCAGATCCTGAGGGACGAGCAGCCATAATGATTTCCCCTCTAATTTAAGTAATTGATGTAATTATGGACTTAAACAACTACATTTTCACAAGGTCGGTTACAGTTCTCAAGTACTTCAATGGTTGAATAGGACTTAAAACTAGCAACAAAAAAAAAAAAAAAACTTTCAAAGGAACGCACTAAAACTGCTGCATGAATAAACAGACCGGACATCTCGGACAAATTTCATTATCAACACTGAGCTTTATGTTCAGTGGAAAATAGTTTCAAGATTCAAATGAAATTCCAGAAATATATCTAAAGTGGAAATCTTAAAAAAATAAATTAACTAAATAAATTGAAAAAAAAAACCCTCAAGCTACAATATGGGTCTTGCACAAACTGCCTGAAAATGTCCATATCTAATTGACTGTATTTTGCTCACATTTCTGCATCGACTTGCAACAAGTCTGAGTCAAGTCTGCGCATGCAGTTGCCAGCCAGCATGTCGCCATTCATAAACCGCTCTGCTTTTCCATCATGTTCTTCACACCGGTGAAAAGGTGGAAACTGTCCGTGAATGTCTTTGCTTGAAATTGCAATGGTCACTTAACAGCAGGGCGAGTCTTTAAAAGCACAACTATAAGAAAGGACGTAAGTAGCTCTATCTTTGATGTAAAGCTTATATCAATGATTAGAAAGTTCTAGACTGTGCTGAAGAGTCCAAGAATGAAGAGGGGGATGTCTTTTGCACTACTCTGAAATTATCTAGTGAGTGATGAGGAAGAAAAAGGGAGTGACACTGTGAGGTGGGTGCAGAATTATTTTGCTATGTACAAAGTGACAGAACAAAATCCCTATAGCACAACAAGATTGTTGAATTAATTTCTGTGAAAACATACACTTCTTCAGCATAAATGTGTCTTTCAGCCCTAGAGCCTTTTTCTGTCATTGAAATGCTGAAACGATTCCAGGATTTAATGTGTCTCATGTCTTTTTACAGGGTTTTTAAATGAATTATCCTTCTGCCACAGTGCCATCCAAAATCATACTTCAGTGTAGTTTTCAGTATGTTTTTCTTTTTACTATGGGAAGATAAACAACTGCAAGAATAAACCTGCCTTTCACATCAAGATAACAGGCATTTATTTTGGCAAAGGGAATCTGCAAAATCAGGATGGAAGGCCATTATGCAGGAAAACACTGATTTACAAAATAATAATAAAAAATAAAAAAATAAAAAAAAAATCAATAAAACAGTGCAGGAGCAAAATGAAGAGTAACTGTCAAGGTCTCATCTCTAGGAAAAAAATCATTCATAACCAAGTAACCTAATAGCTCAGAGTTGTAACACATGCTGAACACAATAACACCTTTTCCACAGAAGCCACAAAGTGAAACAAAAGCTTTTGTTTCTACAGAACAGTTCCAATATCTTAAAACTAAAGATGCTGAGATATGCCAATCGATTTTGAAAACATTGTTTATTTGTACTGTGCTAAATGGCTTCAAATATGAGATGTTATGCGAGAGCGCGCGTGGCAGTAACAGGCACGCGCATCAAGGCTCTCATATCATCAGATTTGGGGCCATTTGATGATGAAAGCTAATGAGATCTCACACTCATACGAAAACCGTACGGAAAAAAACTAGTCTGACTCAATAAAAGACATATTAAACAAACTGCCCAATCAAAATGACTTAACGTCAAAATACATTTTACACATTGATTTAAAGAATGGCCTCTTTTGGTTAAAAGAGATTACTTACAGACGAATAAAATTAAAATTATTCAAGTCACGTTGCATGGTGTGTAGACAAGAAGAGAAAAGAAAACGAAATAAACAGCCTAAATATACGCGTTTCTGGACACTTATTGTAACTGTCATCTAAGTAACTCTTCCCAACAGGCAAGTGTTTTATACTGCCCTGGCGTTTTTATAAAAACGCAAATAGTATTATTCAAATTCAATAAAACAGCACATTATGTGTAGCTATTTTATTACAGACGTACATGCTAGCTAGTAACAGGCGTTAACGTTACTCACCTTTTTTCTTTCTGAAGCAAATCCTTTCTGAAAAGAGTCGATCCCAGATCAGATTCAGAAGTTCATAAAATACAGCCTCCCAAAAATAGTCAATGGACGAAACTCCACATTTCTTCCTCTGTTGTAAGTTTAACCTTTTTGGTTCTCATTAAACCACACGAGTGTTACTCAGTTTTTCGTTCGACTCGCCTGATAATTGTTTGAAATCAGTGAAAATATTCAGCGGATCGAGACGCGTGCTCGTCCTAAAGATCGCGTGAAGATGATTTCTTTAAGTAACATAACGTTTAAGACTCACTAATAACGCCGACAAACCGAGTTCGTCTGTTTTTCTTCTGAAAATCCAACCCGTGCGGTTTTTGTTTGCGCTCGTGCGACAAAAAGGTAGAGGGAAAAACTTTTACCCCAGTCGCTACTTCGGTCGTCAGTCCTCTGAAAGTCAAAACTAACCAAAACGATCCACTTGAGTCGCAGTCCTCTGTATAAATTGGTCTAGCTTCGGGAAACTAACTTTACTTTTGAATCTTTTAACTGGTTTGTAGATAGTCCGTATCGTCGGCCTCCCTCAGCACTACAGAAGATACAGCGAGATTCCGCACTCATGGATGGAGGAGTGTGAGCAGAAAGACCTGACTCCCCCTCCATCACTAACACCTCAGGACTACCAAACAGCTCTCCCAGTGCATCCTGGGATTGTAGTTTCTGTCACACTGAGCTCCTCAAAAAAAGAAAAACTCTAAAATGCTTTCCTCAAAAGAAATACAATAACATTAACTTCTCTTTTGAAATATTATATTACATTACATTCTAAAAATGGAGACACAAGACTGGTTAAGGACGGTAAATAATAAAATGAATGTCCACGTTATGAAACAACAACCCATTAAAATAAATATGAAACACTCTAAATTCTCGAAATATGTTATTAGATATATGCCTATGGAATGACTGATGAGTCTCGTTTCTTTATCCTCCTTAGATAAAGCTGTTCCGTTCACTCTTTATGTGTGTATGCATGTGTGACAACAATGTCCACACACCCCTAACACGGTTTGTGTTTGCATAGTGAAGATGACCATAACAAAGTCAAGAGTTTGCAAACGCATTATCTCAACAGCAGGAAAAGGTTCGATCCAGCTCCAGATAACATCTCCTCTTTTATTCAAACTTCAATTAGTTCAAGGGTACTATAAACATCCGTGGGTCCTAAAGGCATCTGCTTACGTAGCAGCACAGTCATTGTTGGGGGCTGGGGGTTGTGGATGTGGGGTGTAAATTGTCCTGGCTCTGTAATGAGGGAGCCCAACTAATGTTCTCTATCTTATTGGGCTCAGGAGAGAACATAACAGTTTTTTCCCATGGATTTTGGGGATGGACTTGAGTAGATTTGTCAAGCTGTATTAAAAGATATGATTAAAATCGAGTAAACATTTTTAAAAGGCAAAGATATTGCAATAAAACAAACAAGTTAAGTGTGACCTTTACCATTCTAAGAAACAACTAAACAGTTTCTTCTGAAATTTCAATTTGAGCATTGTTTATTTGTTTGCCAGTGTTCTGTTCACAGTTGTAAGTTTCACCAGAGGGCTTGAGGTGACAGTTTTCTCTCTACTAAAACCTTTATTGACCCAATTTGCTCTCCAAACAACAGCAAAGTCCAAGAAGGAGACAGTAGACGCCTGTGTGACACAACATTTATGTTCCTATAGGGCCTCAGGACTGATTTCTTTTGACACAATGTTTTATTGAAACACCAGTTAACATTATTATTTTCCTGGTGGCAGGGGAATGACTATATAGGCCTACCTCTACTCTACATTAGATCATCAAGTGGTTTTGTCATCCCCAATCCCACTTTTGAGACCAGATGCTGTTAAGACCCCAAAAAAAAAAACATTTCCTGAAATGAAGAAGTGTTCTTCTAAGCATATTTTCCAAAATGGCGAAGCCTATAGGAATAAATCCAACTAATTGTCTGCTCTTGTTCTTCAGGCACGCAAGCAGGCAGCTGAATCTGAAAGGGTCCTATTGACCTACTAAAGGGGGCTTATCACCAAATACAGCAATGAATGGAGGTGGCAATGAGGTGTGAACCAGTCTCAGTGAGACTAATGAGGGATAGACTGCAGGAAAGAAGTGGGGGAGGGGTGAAGACAGACGTAAACAGAGAGATGGAGAAAGAATGTGGTCAAAAGCACAACCTCATAAAGTATCACTCATACATAATATTATTTCTTTGGATAACTCGTCCTGCACCATTGGTGGTAAATGAATAATACCTTCAATCATCATGGTGAGGAGAACTATGCTAACACTCTGAGTGATCAAACGGTTTTTGCCAGATGGATGATAAAATGGATGGAAAAGACTCTTAGGGAATTTTCAATTTTCACACTTGGTTAAATTTCTTGGTCCGAACCAGAGTTTAATTGTTTTCCCCTCCCCCTGCTGGATTCTGTTCACACTTGTATTTTTTGGGTAAGTACTACAGTACTTTTGTGTTATTTAAACGGCAACTGTTTACACCGTTGCTAGGTAAAGACAATCCAGGAGAAGGCAGAAAAATGTTGCTCTCATTACTTTTGGACTTTTTCTGGTTTTTGAACTTTTTGTTTCCAAAGCATTAACATAGAATGGCACTTGCATCTATCTGCCACAAATGTATTACAAAAGTTCCATAGAACTTATTTTTGAGTTGTAAGTGCTTGATGTACTATAAAAAAAAAGTATATATATATATATTTTTTTTTTTAAAAGTTCCTCTGCATTTACAACATACACCATTCACAAGTGGTTAGTTCTAAATACAGGCATGCCCATGGACCGTTGGCTGAATGTCTGACGCATAAGGCACACAAAATGGGAAACACTTTGGGAGTTTCATCTGATTGGTTGAATTCTAGAGGATGTGAATTCTACAGGATGTGTCACATTCTTTAATGGTCCACCCGAAAACAAAGCCGTCATGATGCCAAACCCCCTTATGGAAGAAGAAAGCTATTTTGTTTACTACTGTGACATATCAGGATCACCTAAATGCTGGATTTTCAAATGTTATGGAGTTAGGGTTAATGCTATTGTTGCAGTAAACTTTACAGACAACATTCTTGAATTAATAATGTATTAAATGCTTGCGGGTCTGTTTTCGTAGGGACATCGACTTTACATTTTCATGCCCTTAAACATGATGCGGAACAAAACAAACTGTGATTGGTTGCTTTAAATGTCGGTCAGACGTCCTCTTGGGCAGTTCCTGGCCAATGGAAGTTGTTATGGAGTCCAGACCTTCTGCTGCCAGTGTGAAGGTCTGGCTATACAAGACTAAATGGGGTCTAAAACATTTTGTGATTGGATCACTGAAACCACATATGTAGGTTGTCAGGAATGCATGGGACCATATTGCATGTGCAGTGTAAACACGCACAACGCTGAATGTGCCCCAGACTGTAGTGAAACTCTGCCCACTTGCCGCCCACTCCCATAATACGCAATCATTCTGGAATATGTTGTAAAAATAACGCATCAAAACAAGTAATTCAAACTTTGCTGAATTGTACCAAAGCATACAAACTACAGTCGAAATCACAGCTGCCCGTATTCTAGCAGGAGGTGTGCATGTGGACTGGATCACTGAAAATACATCTTAATACCAGGTGTAAACATGATCTCAGTCCTGCTTGTCAGGAACACAGTTTGACCAAATCATACAACATCAATAGCGGTTCACTTCTGTGATTTAGGACGGTTGTTCACATCAGCATGGAACCATACTGGAGTTCATCTGAACCTTACCCCATACCTTGTGGGTGAGTTCAGAAAGCAGCGTTCACATCCGAACTCTGACATCAAATGTGCTAGTGTAAAATGAGCTAAACTTTTCAGGAAAGTGGATCTTGAGGCCCAGAGTTGACCACCCCTGATGTCAACGATTGAGGGTAGGTAAGACTTAGCTCAGTAAGTAATCACCCACAACACACACTAGCGTTGTAGAGGCAAGTTTTGCAGAGGCAAATATCATTCACAATTTCTTCAGAAAAATGTAAAAATCTAGTTGTAAAAGTTAAAAGCTTACTTATTGGGCAAAAGCAAGTCATTCAAAACTGTTGTAACTTTACAACCTTTGTCATACTGCACACAAAGACAGAAGATATATCTGGAAGTCATATTACAATGATCTAATTCTCATATCTGTCATATATTTCTAGTACCCACATATGTGTCTTTGATGCTCAATATGAACTCATTGCAGCTTCATCTTTGATAAGGCGTGTGTGTTCAACATTTGCCTGCTAAATAATGCTGGCATTTCTTCAATAGAATCTGCAAATCATCTTGACTATCAAAAAGAGTTGCTGTGTTTGAATGCAAATCCTTTCTCTGAAGTAAACATGCTTCAAAGAACAGTGTGATCCCTTGTTTTATAAAGAATGTTTTATAGTGTAAATTCTTCTTTTCTACAAAGCTAGTCATTGTTCAGATTATTTATTGTTCATATCTTTGAGAACCTTTTGAATGGATTGTTTACAGCTGTTTGACCAAAATCAATTGAGATTATTGATCACCAGCACCAGACAATCCATTTAAAAGTAAAAGCTTGTCTGTTCTCACCTCACAGCGTTTCCCTGTGATAAATACTGATGCTTTTTAATCAAAGAGCTTTACAAAGTCAGGGAGAGTGTTAAGGCCACAATATACTTCAAGCGAAACTGAAGAACAACCTGGCGTGACATAATTTCAAACAAAATCAGGCCAAAACCATTTGTTTGGTGTCCGTTTTGGGAGTTCGAAACAGCTTGCCAAAGTTAACTTTCCGGAAAGGTTTGCTCTGGCTGGTAAGCACCTTCGAACTACCATTGGTTCATGGTGATTATGTAATAGGTAGGTGTGCACTAAAGCAAAGTCCCTTTAAGACAAGTCATTTCACTCGGCGGCCATCTTTGAAACGCCTCTTGGGCATTCAAGTGCAGCTCCTATCTCTTTGAATGGGTAAACATCAAATTCTCCAAAACTGTTTGCCAAGCTTTCGATTAAATTTCTTATTTGAAATCACCAATGAAATCTGACAACAACTGTCTCATAAATTTTGTTTCTAAATGCTTGAATCATGACAAAAATAAAAAACTGTATTTTTCAGGCTTATAACAGTCACAAGCCTGTTGTAGGGTTTTTGCTCTTCCTCACCACTAGGGGCACTAGAGGGCACTAGAGGGTTTTTGTATAAGTCAGGTCATAGGGTAGAAGGAGTGAGTGTAGCATGCAAAAGTTAAAACATGGCCTTGCCATGTGTTCCTTGAGTTCTTGTTGGGAAACATTTGTTTTAATGCTCAACTGAAAGTAAGTGATGTTATATTGTGTATAAAATGTGTTTAACTTATCTTTTCATTTGGTTTTGGAAGTGTTTGAATTTTTGGCTTCTTTGATTTTGTAGAAGGACTTTTTGTGTGTTATCTGGAGGGTGGTCCTTGAAGGGAAGTTTGTGGGGAAAATTTTGTACTTTCCTTTATACTCCAAAAGCTCTTCAACTCAACTCTTCCATATCACTTTTATATGGATCTATCACAAACTTTAATGTTTGAGTACAGCAGGCAATTGGCTGGAGGATTTATTGGACATTGTAAGAACTTGAATGGAATTCAGATAAGACTTTATTCACTCCATTTCATCTGATTCATCATTCATGACCATACATGATCTGTCTTGAATTCTGTTCACCTTTTTGTGTGTTTTGATATAGTGGGAATAATTTGGATGAAAGGTCAAAATGAAATAACCATTGCTATGATTACTTGAATGGTTTTTTTTTTTTTACTAAATATATGATATTTTGCATTCAGTGAGAGTCTCTGAGTTGTGTTATGTTTTGTTAGACAGATTACATTATTGTAGTAGGTTTCTTTTTATAAATAAGTTGTATGACTAGTTTTGGGTTTAGTTAAATCAGAAATGGTTATAGGCTGGATCAAGGTTATTCCGCCATATTGCGCTTTGCACTTTCTCCCATCCAACAATACGAGTGATGCGTCTTGTGTTATTCTATAGTCTTTGAATAAAGGCCCCGCTATACTTCAAGCAAAATTGAACTGAAAGAAGAAGAAATGAACTGGTGTAATGTCATTTCGAACAAAATCTGGCCAAAACGAAGTTTGTTTGGAATTTGTTTCGGGAGTTAGAAACAGCTTGCCAAAGTGAACTTTCTGAAAAAGTTTGCTTCGGGGGAAGTGGGAAGGCTCTTGGGCTTATTACACAAGCTAGGAGGCAGGTTTGGCTAGCACAGTCTAAACTCCCAGAAGCTTGCCGTAGGGAAGTAGTGACAGTGGATGCTTCCCTCACTGGATGGGAAAGACTGTGGAAACATCAGGGCATATGGGGCAGCTGGTCCCTGCAAAGGACAAAGGACATCTCACATCAATGTCCTGAAGCTGTGGGAAGTGCTTCTTACCCTTAGACACTTCAGACAGGAATTGTCAGGGAGGCACGTTCTGATGCGGACAGACAACACCACAGTGATGCTCTTAATTAACCACCAAGGGGGCACAAGGTCTCCATCCTTCGATGTGAGATGTCCTTTGTCCTTTGCAGGGACTAGCTGCCCCGTATGCCCTGATGTTTCCACAGTCATTCCCATCCGGTGAGGGAAGCATCCACTGTCACTACTTCCCTACGGCAAGCTTCTGGGAGTTTAGACTGTGCTAGCCAAACCTGCCTCCTAGCTTGTGTAATAAGCCCAAGAGCCTTCCCACTTGAGAAAGCAATTGAACCCAAAGTCTGCAAGGAAGCATCAAGCTACTCTAATGCAGTATTGTCCGGTAGGGTAAAGTTTATAGTAGAGTAAAGTGCTAACAATAGATAAGCCATGGAATTTCCTACACACATCAGTGCGTCTACATTCCGGGCTAGGGCAGCGAAGATCCTGTCTAAGGGAAGAAATGCAAGGCACTAATGAAGCCATGCTACCAAGGTCCTTTTCCTAGGCCTCAGCCATTGCCATTAGTGTACGGACCACACGATTCGGTCTGGGTGAGGGAGCTGACCTAAATGCAGAAACAAGGACAGTTTGGGATTAACCTGAGACAGGGAATGTGAAGACAACGTTTCATCCAAAAGTGTATAATAGTCCTGCTCATCCTTATCTAATAAATAAGAAGCCGCAAGAGAAGATGTCTAGTTCCTCTATGGAAAAACTGAATGCCAGCTCACATCTGGGCAAAGGAGAGACCGACACACATGCCCTTGTCCCCTTACTCACTTTCTGATAAGCAGGGGCATTGATAATATGCCTTGAATGCCCTGAACTGCTACTTTATGGGCCAGTGCACCCAAGGGGGTACATTATATAACTTACAGATATAGCTTCTGACACATCAGGCTCACGGATGACAAATCAATGCAGGATTCCCTATATGGCGTGGTCTAGTTGTCCCTCCTTATTGATAACCCTGGCAGCAGGGTCTTCCAAGTATGTCGGCCCATGGAACTTAGCTGGACTATGATTGGGCTCTGGCCAGGGTGGTCTTCAATGGTTGTTAAGGTGTGTTGAATGGTTGTTACAGCATTGCTATGCAGTTGATGTTCTGTTACTTACTGGTCAAAAGAGTCCATCTCCATGCCCCTATAATAATTTATGGCACGGGTCTCTCTTTTAATGTAAGTCTATGAATATTTTATCATTTGCCAAGTTAAAATTAAATGCAAAGTTTAATATATTGCTAACCCCAAGTACTGTATGAACAATATGAAAGTGAAGCTTTCCTTAGCAAACATCATTAAAACATCATAATATAAAAACTGTAACCATGCAGCATGTTAGGGTTCCAGCTGCAGTGGATCATGGCAATAACAAAGTTAAGCACCACAAAGCATTTCAAACGGCCCACAGACATTTTTTTCAGATCCTCAGAACATCCTCGCCATTCAACATGTGTTTAACTCTGTAGAAGCACATGGAACACATTTGCTGTTCAGGTCTTAAGTTAAGCATTCACACAAGGTCTGTCTGATTAACTGTATAAAATATACAATGCATATCTGAGTGCAGTATGTGGTTAAATCATACAAGCCTGTTTGTCATCTGCGCAGTCAAAGTGAGACTCTTGAATGTTCAATATATTCAAGATTGCTGATAATGGCATCTCAGTGTGTTGGTCTTTGAACTCAATAATTTAGCATTTGTATAACACCCTGGGTTTGATTTCAAGGTGTAGAGGCAACAGCTGAGGCTAAAACTTTAACCTCAGTGCAAATGCAGCAATGGTTCTCTGGTCAAAATTACCTCAAATTAATTGCTCTTTACAAGAAACTGGGGTTTAGGGAGGGTTGCCATTTTAACAGCTACTTATCAGTGCATGTTATGTGGGGGCTGACAGTATAGGGTCCCTATCAGATACAATAAGCTGTCATTGTATATCTAGAAATTTCTGGAAGACTTGAGTATACATGGAGCCTTACCCTGGAGGGAAGAGGAACCATCGAGACAATAGCTTTGTTACAAAACCTAATGAGTTGCCTTTTCAATTGTCTACATAAGAACCTCCCTTTAAAGCTGGGGTGTCCAGTCCTGCTCCTGGAGAGCAACTTTCCTGCAGAGTTTAGCTTGCACATAACTGCTGGTAAGTTTCTAGTGATCATAACAATGCTGGTTCAGGGGTGTTTAATCAGGGCTATAGATAAACTCTGCTGGAAGGTGGCTCTCTAGAAGTGGAATTGGACACCCATGCTTCAGAGAGCGCATCCTAACTCAGGGGTTTCCAGTCCTGCTCTTGGAAGGATGACATCATACAGAGTTTAGCTCTAACCTGCTCAAACTTACCTGTCTGAAGTTTTCTGGTAGAGGTCCTGAAGACCTTGATTAGATGTTTCAGGGGTGATTAATTAGGGTTGGAGCTAAACTCTGCAGGACAGTGGCCCTTCAGAAGCAGGACTGGACACCCCTTCCCTAACTGAAATGGAACCTCATATGTGACTGTTTTAAAACATTATACAGTAGTATAATAATTTGAAATTGGCATGTTGCTAAGCTAAAAACTGTGAAATAAAGGGAAAAAATTAATTAAAACAGGCCTGTCCATAGGCGTAATTTGCGGGTGGGATGGGTGGGAACGCTGCACGGATGGTTCTAATACAAAAGAAACATCTCTAGTTGATATGCAATTCGTAGGTTTGTTTTAAATAAGAGACGATCTGACGCTGGGATGTGTTGTTTTTGAAATCATGCTGAGTGCTCATTGCTGCTGTTATCAGTGGTGCAACAGTGTTCCATTGGCGCTTCAATCTAGGCTATTGTGTAAAATTATTTGTCCATTTTTTTAATTGCTTTGAACTTTTTTTTTTTTTTTTTTTTTTAAACAAAGCTTGCTGCAGTGCATTCTGGAGTTGTATTCTTCATATGGGAAACATTCTATATTACCAGAGAATTTTGTACGCACTCATGCACTCTTGTTTTTAAAAAAGGCAAAACAGAAAAATAGAAAAGAATGCAGGGCAGCCTCTTTTAACTTGACACGGTGTCTTAATGTGATGATGAGAAAGCAGTGAGACTAACGCAACAGTGCATTGAAAAACAATTACAAAACAGTGCAGTGGAATGCAAAAACACACAAACCAGCACTTAAAATGCTGTCTAACAAGGGAGCTCACAGCTTTTGGAACAGAGCTAGCAGTTGAGGACTGGAAAAAGGCCGTCCAGTGTGTGTGTGGCATCTAGGTGAACAGGCAGCTGGGAAGTGAGCAGTACACACACCCTAGAAGGAACTTTGAAGAGCGAGCGCACACAAGTCACAAGCCCCATAAAGCTGCAATAAAAAAAAAAAGGCTTTGTGTTATTGGAGGTTTATATAAACTCTGCTCAGACGTTTAATGATTGACCGTTCCATGGGACCTCTGCATATCCTGGTAGTATTGGAAACGAAACGCAATAGCAACAGCTCGCACAATCTCGGTCAGATGACAGTCACGGATTTTTGCATAGGACAAATAAGACAGATGTCTTAGTCTTTTCAGGGACAAACACCTGCCACTAAACACCCATACAACTATTTCCCTTTAAAACACAGGCTGTTGACTTCTGCTTTGCTTCACAAAGACTCCGTCCTCCATGCCTATATGCCCACTCCCTCCTTTATCAGCATAAGGAAATTCTGCAGGCACCAGTGAAGACAGAAACCCTCTCATCCGTGGAGATGAAAAAAAGAGAAAACCACACAGTGTCACGAGCTGGAGCTAAGAGGGAGAAGATCCCTCTCTGAACAATAAGGACCGTGGGATTATCTTTGCATACCGATTTTCATACTCCGCTTTTAGTCTCTAACTGCTCCCACGGTCTTGCTCACCTTTTCCTGACCAACTGAGAATGATTTTTGCTGAGAAAATACTGGATATCACTATTATGTTAGTATGAAAAACATACTTGAAGCTTAAAGAGATGAGAGAAGACTGTGGAGCACATACGGTGAATTATTGAGGAATATCCTGACCACTTTTTCCAATTTAATAAATGTAAATGGGACAGACGGGGCCCAAAATAATAAAAAGCACCATAAAAGAAAAAAGTGCACATAAATGTATTGAACATACACACTGTAAAAAATATTTTCATAATTTATCACAACATTTTTTCTTTTGTCAAATCAACTTCAATAATTAATGTGGTTCAGATAACATAATATCTTGAGTTTCTGTTGATTAAACCAATCACCTTCATTGTATTAACTCACATTTTTATTTCTATGAACTCAATTTTAAGGCAACCAGGTAACTTACTTTTTTAAACTAAACCAACAATTCTTTTTTTTTTACAGTGAACTTCTTCAAATCTTAAAACATAGTACAGTTATATATATATTATGTATCTATAAAAAATTAGGTACCATATAAAAAATACATACCATACATTCTTGTCACTACAGTTAACCATTTTAAAGACAACATAAGTAATTATGAAATTATACTAAAGTTTACTATTTCACAAGGGGTTATTAATCTTTTCAGCGGATTAAATTGTTTAAATTTCAATCTGCTCTTCACACAAAGCTATCATGTGAGTTCAAAAGACTAATTAGGCACATAATAAGTGGACTTTGGCCAGACTCTAAATTTTACTGTTGGAAAATCACATATTTTAAAATATCTATTTTATGAGACAATAGAGGGATAAAGAACAGAAAATGGAGGTTACATAATAAATGATAAAGGTGTTTTGTTCATGGGCAGTGTTGTTGGGATTTGGATGAGGTAACTTGTGCCAAAGCAACGTTGGTTGGAACCACCTCCACTTGTGATAAAGCTCATGCACCTGTCAACACCGCATTGTGCTTTTCATCAGCCTTTCTGTGTCTTTCCGGCATGTTTGTCTGTGTCTTTGTTTGGGATAGATTGAGCAGCTCAATGAGTGTGAGTGTGTGAGTGTGTTGGGGGTTACTAGTTTCAGCTTATGTTTGAGGACAAATTTGTCACCAAGAGTGAGCTACAATGGGGACATTTCGTATTGTAACCATTTGAAAAATATATAAAAGGCTTAATATGCATATATTTTTTTAATTCTAAAATGCAAAAGGTTTTTCAAGGGGTAAGGTTTTGCTCATTGTAAAATCTAATTAGTTAGACTTAAAAGCATGCAAACCGATTGCATGTAAAGTGAAATAGGAATAGTATGTTGTACTGACAAATGCTTAGTTAGTATAGTTCACTTACACTAGAGTTTTAGTAACTAAAAAATAACTCTAGAGAGTACTTGATTATTTACTTTAAATAAAATTTAATTGCTACCGTTGTTATGTTTTGCATGAATGTTGAAGTCTGCATGGTCAGTTGCAAGATATTGTCACAAATATAGAGGAATTATATCAACCCAATTAAAAGTTTTTAGCCTTTAATATGTATATAATTATATGTAAAATTATATATAATATTTATAAATCAAGTAACTGTGATTTCTTGTTGCATCGCTGCATCAATAGGAAGAAAATTACAATAATATAAATGAAGTTCCAAGTGCCCAACCAAAGAGAGCACTAATCACCTTAATAGTGAGTTAAAACAAAAACGTTTTAGGAAAATCAACATCAATTTATGGTCAGCTTATGATGTTCTCTCAGTTTTCAGTTGAATTGACCATTAAACATTTAAGATGTCTTTGGGAAATCAGTGAATGCAAACAGAGAAAAACAGCTGCAGAAGTGGAGGAAATTAGTAAAATGTCTATTAAGAATTGCCCAGCCTCAATTTATGTGTGTATATATATATATATATATATATATATATATATATATATATATATATATATATATATATATATATATATATATATATATATATATATCTATATTATTTATTTTTATTTTTTTGCTTGACAAAATGGTACTCAAACCAATCAATTAATCTTACCTTGGGTTTTCTGAGTAAAAAAGGCATTGTATGTGAATAGTACAGATTACTAGAGTTTTACAATTAAGACATTAAGTAAAGTTAACTAAAAAGTGTTAGTTAAAATCACTATTGGATTTTACAGTGTTTAGAGATCATTAATTAATTAATCAATCAATCATATTAATTAATGAACATGTTTATGGTATGTCCACATTTAGATAAGTAACATTTAGTGTGAAAGTAGAAAAGGGAGAAAGAAATGGAAAGAAAAACATAAATCATTTATTGTACACAAATTGGAGTATTTCAAATGAAAGCAGTTTTTCGAACTGCACAAGAATTCGTTGTAATGACACCAGCGTGATCTCACACTTCAGACACACATCACACTTTAGAGTGCAGGGTGTGGGCTGCTGGATTCAATTTTAGCATGAGGAAAATGACAGGGGAGGCTTTTACACCAATTCCCCCGACAGAATATTTTTAAAACTGGGAGGATGACAAAAATGAAAAGCTTTAGATGTTTTTTGAACTAGCACATAGCTGGCTGTAAGCCAGGTCTGAACAGCTCTGGATACTTTTGACAGCAAAGTCATGTGAATACAAGAGTTGGCAACAGTGAGGTTTTGTTGAATAGGCTTTAATGTGCTGTGGCATGTCTAGTGTTTAGATAAATAGTGCAAAGTCTGGCAAAACAGTTGTCTGGGGTGGTAAAACATGCAGTCTATGTATTGTTCATTTTGCTAAGAAACAAAAAAGTATTTAAAAAAACAGTTCATAATGTATACCTTATGGGACATTTAGTAATTCCTCGGTGTAATGCAAATCATTTTAAGATGCATCTTACATTACTTTTATCAAAAACAACACACAAAAGTAAATGCACAAAAAATACAGACTATTCCCTTGCTCTCGAGGCGGAGATATGAAGTAAACATACATCAATATCATGAACACATCAACACCAAAAAATGAAAACTGTACCCATGGGATTTCTCAGTGTATAATTCTACTCTCCAAGCTATGATGTTATCTTCTCTGGCAGGAATACATTTTCCTGTGCTGAGATATGATCCTCCTCTCGTGACCTAAAATGAGCCCAGTGATGCTGATGTTAAGCACATACCATGTGTCGAAATTATGAGCTAGTGAGATTCATTTCCAACTCAACGCAACCTTACCCTCCAGTCTTCCAGCTGGTATTACAAACCTTAGTTATAATGGGGGAGAAAAAAAATCAACTTGAATTCAATAAGGTGTGTGCTGCTTCACATAGAATGTGTTTTTGCAATCTACAACTTTTTAATTATTTTGCATGCAAACAGGATGCCTTAAAGGGTTAGTTCACCCTAAAATGAAAATCCGGTCATTACTCAGCCTCATGTCATTCCACACCCGTAAGACCTTCGTTCATCTTCGGAACACAAATTAAGATATTTTTGATAAAATCCGATGGCTCAGTGAGACCTCTATTGCCAGCAATGTCACAAACTTCTCAAGATCCAGAAAGGTACTCAAAACATATTTAAAACAGTTCATGTGAGTACAGTGGTTCAACCTTAATATCATAAAGCGACGAGAATACTTTTTGTGTACCAAAAAATTTTTTAAAAAATATCAACAATATCTAGTGATGGGCAATTTCAAAACACAGCTTCAAAGCTTTATGAATCTTTTGTTTCAAATCAGTTGTTCGGAGCGCCAAAGTCACGTGATTTCAGCAGTTTGGCGTTTTGATACACGTTCCGAATCACTGATGTGTTTAACGATAAAGTTCTGCCAATGACTGGAAATGGACACGTTGTTTGGTCTCTTCATACCTTTCTTTGGTCTCATACTACTCTGCTGTGATGCAGTTCTCTGTTCCGTGACCCACTTGTCTTTTTCTTTTGACAGTTGAACAAACAATATGGTGCTGGGTGTGAACATGTGCACAGATTTATGCTCAGATTTAACAGACAGTAAATTGTTAGTGCCAAAGGATCAACTGTCTTTTATTAACAAAGAATTCAACCTGAGGGCTGGGCGGTGCCAGAAGGTGATTTTGGTGATTTTTTTTTAAGCAAATGTTGTTGTTTTTTTTTTTTGGTACGACTGTAAAAACACACATGTTCTCATTCTCCTGACTCATTTGAGCTCTCCAGTTGGATTTAAACACACCTGACAAGACAACAGACTCAAATCACTGCAAGGTTGTAATGTTCAGTTTGGTTTCTGTTTTGTTTTCATGGACTTTTAGTTTGTAACTCTGGGTATGTTTAAACGACGTACTAAAAACGGAAAAGTTTTTCCTTTGTGTTTTTCATGTACAGACGACAGCGTTGTCAAACAGTTCCCTGTTCACACGGATCTGTGAAAACGATTGAAATTGCTGTATTATGCTGCCAGACCAGTAGATGGCGATGTCACTTTGTAAAGAATCTACAGGCCTAAAGACTGAACATGGGTATGCTGTCACTATTTTCACAAATTTGCGTTTTTGTACTTTACATGGAGATGATAATGGTATCGTTTTCAAAAGTTTGCATTTCCAGGCCCCCAAAACGCCGTTGTCGTGTAAATGAACAGCTAAGACGCATTTGTTTTTAGTTGAAAATGTTGTCATGTAAACTGCCCCTATGTTTCCTTTTTGTTTCAATGTTTTTAGAATGTTCTCAGTTGTTGTCATAGCGACTCATTGTTTGTTTGATTGATTTGGTTCACCTGTTTCTTGTTTAGCCCTTTAGTTTCTCAATGCATTTATAGCCCTTAGTTTGAGTCTTTGTCTGGTCTCATTTATTCTCAGTTGGTTGCTATTCTCTTATGTCCCAGTTTTTCTCCTGTGCTCCTGTATGTTTATTGTTAAATAAAATGACTGCTGTGTATAGATCCTGTCTCAACTTTTCTCTCTTGCTACAGCCAGCTGTGTCAGTGGTTTTGTTTGAATGAATATTTCACGGTTATGGCAAGCGAGAATGCAACATGCTTTATGTGTGAGATTGTGCTGTGTGTATTAACAACAGAAAAAGATGGTGGAATGCATGTGAATGTGAATCTCAGAATGAGACAAATCCATCATCAAGCATTAGCATACACATTATGATCTATTGTTTCCTTCTCACTTTTATTTCTCCTCCTTCATTTGTCAAAGTCAGCGGGCTAAAGGAAGTGTTTTGTCTAGTTAACAGGGTAGTCTACAGTCAATGAATGTATGTCATTCAGATACATACCTCACATGTTAGAACAGGCCCACAGCTATGGAGCCCTGTATACTGAGTTCTTTTAAATGACTGTCCATATATTTCACATCAGCTCAGATCAACTCTGAAATGTTGTGCAGCTTTTAAATATTGTTTACATTTATGCATTTTGAAGATACTTTTATCCTAGTGACTTACATTGCAATGCATATAGGATACACTTTTTTGTTCATATCACTTTTAATATTATGTACAAAATAATTTTAAATGTTTTAGTGTAAACGTATTTAGAATTAATATATATTTGAAATATATTTAATAATGAATATTACATTTACATGCTAGCTAGCCAAATAATCTACATGTAACGTGATGTAAAATATTTACAGCACTTGTCAAAAGTTTGGAAACATAATTTTTTTAAGGCATTTATTTAATCAAAATTACAGTAAAAACAGTAATAATCATAAATGTTTCTTGAGCTTCAAATCATCATATTAGAATGATTTCTGAAGGATCATGTGACACTGAAGACTGGAGTAATGATGCTCAAAATTCAGCTTTGATCACAGGAATAAATTACATTTTAAAATATATTCACATAGAAAACAACTATTTTAAATTGTAATATTATTTCACAATATTGCTGTTTTACTGTAAATGTAGCCTTGGTGAGCAGAAGAGACTTCTTTCAAAAACATATTTCATGTCTATGGTTAATATAAACACAAATTACTTACTACTTTATGAGGTACAATAGCTTAAATAAATTAAATAACTGTTTAAATGCATTTTAATGCTTGCTTGAGCTAAATATGTCAGCAATGTACAATACCCAGAATATTGAAAATCACATTCCATACTTTTTCATAGAAAAAGTACTGTCAACATACTACAAATGAGCAAAATTATCTCTCACATCAAATTGGAGTAAAAAAGTCTGATGATAAGCAACTAGCAACATTTTATTTTTTATTTGCAGATTTATATTTAAAACATTATTAGAGAACAAAAAAATAAGTGTAGAAATACAGAGGAAAAAAATAAAACAAAATTTACTTTCACAAATTCACAAATTGTTCTATAATACGTGATGTTTTCAAAGATTTTTTGAATGATAATAGTAAATGTAAATCAGAAGCAAAAACAGTTATGTTTAAGTTATCTTCCTTTGTAAATGTGGTATTTACCCATCATGCAAATAAATTTTAAGACATCATCTAGCTCAATTAGCAACAATGGAGTGTTGCTGGAAAAGACAGTGCTCATGAGGTCAATTCTCAGGGAACTATGTATTGATAAAGTGTATAGCTGCCTATGCATAAATACAATACCCTTAGAATTTCATATCATTCTAATTTAAATAAGTGTGCAGCACTAAAAATGCTCAACAGTTATCCAGGAGTCTTGACCCTGATCCGTGTGTCAGCGAGAAGGTCATGCAGTATTTCCTCTTAATATGACTTAACACATCCCCTTTACCGTTTAACACTGCACCTCCCCTAGACATGACCTTGTCCCTCCCTGCCGTCTCTGACACCTTCTGGCACCTCCCATCTCGAGTCCCGCAGAGCAGTCGCCCATGCTGAAGGCTGTAAATGAGCACAATCATCAAATGACAAGATGTTTTCAATCAAGGATGAGGATATTGAATTACTCTACCTTTCCCTCCATCTCGCTCCACCCAGTTTTCTGTGGCCTATGATGCTGTGCCCATAGATTAGATTACCAGCCACTGTCACTCTCCCAGCCTCCTCCAGTGCAGGTCCACAGAGGCTATTAGGTAATGTGGGTCTTGTCTACCTGTATAGATGTGTCTGGAAATGTGGTGCTCTTTGAAGTGGCGGCCCATGCACAACCACTTACCTGATTAAACCTAGTGCAGAGATAGCCTGTACTTTTACCAAAAGAGAGAGAGGGGGAAATGGAAAATGAGGAAAAAGAGAACTAACAATGCAAATGAAAATGTGCACAATTGTTATTTAGTGGTGCTTAATCTCATATTTATGCTAAGTGATTTGAACCCCCCACACACACATAAACACATAATTCACCCCATTTTCAGATTTCTGCTACTGATATGATAAGATGAATATCATGACTTTAAATCATGCGGCTTGATTCAAAACCCTTTATAACACCCTGGTAATGTAATTCAAACATCAAAGGGCAGTCAAATGTCCTCTTTTCAGGGACATAAAAATTGTCCCAAATTTTAAATATATGTTGTAAACAGCATGGCTTGAGGAAATATATTAATTACTACTGTCAAATCAATTAATTGTGGTTAATCGCATCTAACATAAACGTTTATAAATATATAATATGTGTGTGTGTGTGTGTGTGTGTGTGTGTATTTATACACCAATCAGGCATAACATTATGACCACCTTCCTAATATTGTGTTGGTCCCCCTTTCGATGCCAAAACAGCCCTGACCCGTCGAGGCATGGACTCCACTAGACCCCTGAAGGTGTGCTGTGGTATCTGACACCAAGATGTTAGCAGCAGATCCTTTAAGTCCTGTAAGTTGCGAGGTGGAGCCTCCATGGATCGGACTTGTTTGTTCAGCACATCCCACAGATACTCGATTGGATTGAGATCTGGGGAATTTGGAGGTCAAGTCAACACCTCAAACTCGTTGTTGTGCTCCTCAAACCATTCCTGAACCATTTTTGCTTTGTGGCAGGGCGCATTATCCTGCTGAAAGAGGCCACAGCCACCAGGGAATACCGTTTCCATGAAAGGGTGTACATGGTCTGCAACAATGCTTAGGTAGGTGGTCGAAGTAACATCCACATGGATGGCAGGACCCAAGGTTTCCCTGCAGAACATTGCCCAAAGCATCACACTGCCTCCGCCGGCTTGCCTTCTTCCCATAATGCATCCTGGTGCCATGTGTTCCCCAGGTAAGAGACGCACACGCACCCGGCCATCCACGTGATGTAAAAGAAAACGTGATTCATCAGACCAGGCCACCTTCTTCCATTGCTCCGTGGTCCAGTTCTGATGCTCATGTGTCCACTGTTGGTTCTTTCGGCGGTGGACAGGGGTCAGCATGGTCACCCTGACTGGTCTGCAGCTATGCAGCTCCATACACAACAAACTGTGATGCACTGTGTATTCTGACACCTTTCTATCAGGACCAGCATTAACTTCTTGAGCAGTTTGAGCTACAGTAGCTCGTCTGTTGGATCGGACCACACGGGCCAGCCTTCGCTCCCCACGACAATTGTTCATATTGGAAATTTATTTTTTGGCTATTTTTTGTATATATTTAAATAAAATTAAAAATCTATCTGAAAGTATATTTTTGTCTTATGGGATTGTTTAAGATGCAGAGCCATGTTTGTTTGTATTGTTTAGCAGTGGCACACTGCAAATATACTATTCTCTGCAAGAAAAACTTTCTTACCAACACCCATGAACCTCAGAGATGTTTCAAACCCATCTAAAACCAAATCAACACCCTAACGTAAAAAAAAATCAGCATTTTTCTTAATCAGCATCTTTCTTTCTTTCTTTCTTTCTTTCTTTGTGAAAAATGTATATACCTTTAAAACCAGAATGCTTTCAGAAAATTTTTCTTACTCTGCTGAGTTTAAGTTTGTTTGTACAAAGAACAAAAAAAAAAAAAAAAAAAAAGAGAACTATTTCATCCACTGTTTGACCAAGCAAACATCTTGTTTAAAGAATCTATGGAAAGAACAGGATATTTGCAGGGCCAAATATGCCAAAGCTTGAGCCATTCATTCATGTGTTTGAGAGAATGAATTTTTCTTTTTTTGCAGTGTACAACCACAGTGGCAACAGAACTGAGGAAGTGGATTTTCGGGAACTTTCATTACTTTTCCAAATAAATCTCACTCAACCCAAGCGAATCCAGATTTTCCCTTTGTGGTGTCTTTCTATATTTGCTTCTGGCTTCCTGAAAAAAAAAAAAAAAAAAAAAAAGAGAGAGAGATCTAAATGGAAGAAATATGGTTTAGATTTAAACAATGCTGTTATGTAAAATACAGCTGTCTCTGCAGTTTGCTATACATTGAAATTATATCTGGGGGATGTTTCACTCTGAAATCTATCTATCTCTATCTCTATCTATCTATCTCCATCTATCTCTATCTCTGTCTATCTATCTATCTAATCTATCCATCCATGAGTACAAAGATGAAGTTGCCAAAAAAAAAAAGAGATCATATCCATGTGAAGACTTCTAGACTTCAGATGGATGTGATATCAGTTCCAGGCTTTGGTAGAGACTATTTACCACATCAAAGTTTGAGATATTCCTTTATTCGCACACCACACACACAACCTCACACATCAAAACGCTGTGCAAAACTGGAAAACTTCCAGTTCTTGTCTTATTGCACCTAAAGGTCATACTTTCCTTTTCACTCTTTTTCTCTTATTTTACGAGAAGCCTTTGGCAAACACAGAACAGTGGAAAGCCTCTTAGAGTGATTGTTTAAATTCTCCCAGAATCATGCATTGACTTGAATCCGGCATTTGGCCGTGCTTCTGCTCGAGCGCTACCCTTGCCATCTGCAATGAATCAGTCAAACTGCTGTAGTGCATTAGGCTGCATTTTCCATGGCAGTGTTTGCAGCCATATGCATAGGCACAGAGGGTTTTTTCTAATGAATGTGGTCTGGATTCTGTCATTTCCCATGACCCAGCTTGAATGGCATTAGTTAAAGGTGTGTTTGTTGGAGATGTATTATCAGCCGGTTAAAGGTGTTTTAATCACTGTTGTTAGGATAAGAGGTAGGTAACTGCCTTGGCGAATGGTTAGGCTGCAATACACACATACATAGTGAACACAAAATAACATTCACATTGATAAGTGCACTTTCCTGCTCTGAACTGTGGCGTCTGCTGCAATAAGCTCCAGATGGAAGCTGGCCCTTCTCCAGACAAGACCTTGGATGTGGTGAAGAAACACATGAGTTCACACACACACACACACACATAATCACAGATGAGAATGCGATATAACAAATAATTTAAATGAATATAATCAATAGTCTATAATCAATACGTTAGGCCGAAGATCATGAGAAGGGGGAACGTACTCTTCAGTTCAATGATTTCCAAAGAGATTCCTGCCACTGTGTCAATATACAGGTCCAGTGTTCAAATATCATTAATCTAACACAACAAATGAAGTAGAAGAAGGAAATGTGCTGGAAAATTGCAGTGAATTTGTGCCTTCATCCTCCTCTTTCCCAATGGAAAAGAACAGAGGAATAAAAAAGAATGGAGAATTGCATTTGTCAATCAATCGCATGATTTCTTTAGATATAAACCTCACATGACCTAAAATGATTATATGTACACCTCAGCCAACGCGCTAAGAAAATTCTAGGCCTTTGTACAGACGCACCCTCTATTTAATTTTAAAGTGCAATTTATGACCAGTGTAGTGGGTTGTCTTGGAATTTTTAGAGTTTATGTATTAAAATAAACTGTCTTGGGTGGAACCGTTTAGATAGAGGAGATGTACAGGATGAATTTTTTCCAAAGCCAGTGCAGTAATTGACCAATAACAAAACTAGTATGTGTGGTGATGACGTCTGACGGGTTTGTGGTAAAACCACTTCTGAATGTTGAAAGTGTGGTAGATAAACAGGCTGCACTGGAATCCTTTGCTCTTTTAACAATATGCTATTTTAAGACATTTTAATTGGGCCTTTCTGAGCTCATATATGAGTGATTCATATAGTTTCACCAATAACATGTCCAAAACTGACAGAAAACCAACCCCATCTCACGGCAATTCGTACATATTTTACGAGGTGGCTAATTCGTATGAATTCATACGACCTCACTCGTACGATTTCATACGTTTTTTGCTAAATCATACGTATTTTACGAGTTGACAAATTCGTATGAATTCATACGAATGACCTACCCCTAAACCTACCCGTCACTGGGGTTTAGACAAATCGTACGAATTCATACGAATTAGCCACCTCGTAAAACATGTACGAACTGGTCGTGAGATAGAGTTGATAAAACAGCTAGATGCAGAAATTCTAAGTCGATATGATTTTTTTTTTCTTTTGTTATTTTTTACACTTTAATATGGCTTGTCAAAAGTCAAGCTACATGCGAAACAGAAGATTAGTGTCATTTGAAGGATACACACATCAGTTTGCACACTAAGAAATATGTATTTGTATTAACCTGTGACATGTTGCTTATTACAAAATGGGTTTGCCAGAATCTTTGCTTTCCAATTTCTGCAAAAACGATCAGGAGATCAGCCAACAGCATGTTCATTCAGCCAGGAGCTATGTAGGTCCCTCCGTAGTCTGGCATTTGTGCGCGCACACGTTTACTAAATGGGTCATTCCATAGACAACTATTGATTATACTCAGCTAGTATAAATACTATAGCATAGGGTTAGTCTCCTTATATATTAACATATCACGTCCCGTATTGATTTGATATGGGACGCATCATTTTACGTGTAAAAATGGGACGATCACGTATTTTACAGGATGGGTGGCAACCCTAGCACCATCACTCGTAAATCCGATCTTTCCGACATAACTTGAATGCACCAGCTGTCTGTATGGAAGCTTGTTTCTGCCACAGAAAAAAAAAAAAAAATTAAAAAGTTAACTGCAACTTTTTATCTTGCAATTTGGATTTTTTCTTCCTCAGAATTGTGAGATATAAACTAGCAATTCTGAGAAAACAAAGTCAAAATTGTGAAATATAAAGTCATCTAAGGGGCCATTCACACAGAAAGCATGTTGCGTTACAAACCGCGATACGCAGGGCAGTGGAATAAAAAAAAAAAAGCACAAAACGTCCACGTTTACTGTGTGAACGGCCCTATAGATACTCATTTTTTTATCAGTTATGATTCATAGAGCAAATGAAATGTAGAATAACAGCACATCACAAGCGCACAGCCTGTTTTAATGAATCAAGTCTGATTTGTATAGCGCTTTTCACAACACACGTCTCAAAGCAACTTCATAATGTAGGTAAAGCACAAATAATGTCTATAATGCTTTAACTCTGAGCAGTTTAAGGGCTGTAATATTTGACAGTATATGCTTGTCTGTTGGCACCACATTGTTTTGCACTTAATACCTAACACCACAACTCTGCTGCTGGTGTCATGTGAGGGTTAAGGACACATTACTGACCTGGTCTCCAGCTGAAAGGCCACTGTAAAATTGATATAGATTGACAAACAGTGCTTGAAAGCTAGTCAGTAACTGTTGGGACAATATGAAATCAACAAGAAATGTAATCTGTTCCTGGCCCTAGGCATTAATAGCGCCTTCTGAACACTTTATAGTAGCTTATGGTGTATACTAGTTGTGGTACATTATTATCTCTTTTGCTATGTATTATGAACAACGACAGAGTATGGGCCTGTGTCGTCTCGGGGCACCAGCCTCTTTGGATATAGTGTCCAAAGCTCAATCACAAATAAGAGAAATACCTACACCAATTTATGAGAATGAACACCATACAATCATATTATGTATGCTCTATAATCGGCCCTTGATTACAGTGTTCTTTCTTGTATTTGCGAATTTATATCTCACAATTGCAATTTCTTGTCGACCGTTTGATGGGCTCTGGCAAAAATCCATGCCTGTTGGCGCAGTCATTTGCATTGGCTATATTTATATTAAATTATGTGGAGGAAAAATGCACATACACCACTCGGTTTTCTGTCGAACCTCTTTATTTTTTATTGCATTTATTGAATAACTGGCCATACACACGTGATGCTCTATGAGGGCACACCCATTACAAATGTTAACAATGACGATATTGATTGATTGATTGATTGCAAAAATCTATACAGATAGTTTTTTTCCAG
Source organism: Hypophthalmichthys nobilis (assembly GCA_037950665.1). NCBI lineage: Eukaryota > Metazoa > Chordata > Actinopteri > Cypriniformes > Xenocyprididae > Hypophthalmichthys > Hypophthalmichthys nobilis. The sequence continues at coordinate 29,443,967 of CM075473.1, forward strand.
GTTGGGTCAGTTGATGGAGTGGCTGAGAAGAGTCCGCTGTCATTATACGGGATGAGAGCGGCCTCTAGAGGTGAAATAAAAACTATCACTGACACCTTGTGGAGTTTGTTTTGACACGTGAGGCTGCGCGCTGCACAGAGCAGGACACTTCAGCTACAGATTCAAAACATAGACAACGATATGGTATGTATACAGTACACTACACTATATGTTTTCATATTATAAAGTAATTAATTTGTTAACTACATGCTGCATTAGTGGAGAACATCAGTGTTTGCCATCGAGGCTGAGAGGACGCATTAGTGGTAGCCTACCTCAAACGGTTAAAACAGTGTGACAAAAATACACAAAGTTCGACCCAAATTTCATGATTGTTACCATCTGTTTGCATTAGTTTATATCCAGCTGGTCATTTTTATGCATTCGTTTGCAAGCAAAGTTGCATATTTAAAACTAGTGATGTGAGAAAGCAAATTTATATGTTCATGCTGCCGACAGAAACAAATCAGAAACGCATCCGATTTCAGTTCTTTTTTTTATCGTCAGATTCATCACTGTAACACATATTTTGTTATTTTGATTAGATAATAATCAAGTGTTCTCAAATAGTAAATAACGTGTGAAAGTACATATGTCTAATTTCAGTGCTATATGGCCTTTGTGTAGATATTTAAAGACTGACTGTTTGGATTTATATGAAATGGTAACATTACAATTAGAGTCAATCTGTAACATTAACTAATGTTAAAGGGTTAGTTCACCCAAAAATGAAAATAATGTCATTTATTACTCACCCTCATGCCGTTCTACACCCGTAAGACCTTCGTTAATCTTCGGAACGCAAATTAAGATATTTTTGTTGAAATCCGATGGCTCAGTGAGGTCTGCATAGCCAGCAATGACATTTCCTCTCTCAAGATCCATAAAGGTACTAAAAACATATTTAAATCAGTTCATGTGAGTACAGTGGTTCAATATTAATATTATAAAGTGACGAGAACATTTTTGAAAAAAAACAAAATAACAACTTATATAGTGATGGCTGATTTCAAAATACTGCTTCAGGAAGTTTCAGAGCATAATGAATCTTTTGTGTCGATTCAGCCACAAAAGTCACGAGCGCCAAAGTCACATGATTTGAGCAGTTTGGCGGTTTGACACGCGATCCGAATCATGATTCAGAGCCAGTGCGGTCCAAACTCGCGGTCTAAACTATCGTTATTGGTAAAATCCACTGTCGGTCAACCTCTATTTTAGATATGACATCTTAAGAGATGTATTCCAAAGTGGACTCTTGGGAGTAAACTAATTTTTTTTAATTTATTTTTATTTTTTTATTGACAAGCCAGGGTTAACATGCTGCTTTACTGGAAAACTGGCGAATCACATTTGTTGTATGTGTGTGTGCCTCAGAATAAAACCACTGAATATTATGTATTCACTTGCTGAAATTTTAAGTGAATATTGAGTGATAAAGTAGTAAGATTTTTATTGCTTAAAGGAAATTGCAAGGCAGCAAAAATTAGCAGTATAATGGCACTTCAATTTTGAGCTTCAAAGTCAGTGTCAAGTCATCGGGATATTTGAAACATTAATCTTAAAATTCCCAGTGCTTTAGTCCATGACTGTCAGCCCATCTGGAACATTAACAGCCGAACAGCTGGAGGGAGAGATGGGAGGCTGATGGCCAACAGATAAAGAGTCATATGAAGAGACGTGCTACAACTAGGACAACAATCATGTGAAAATATATTCTCACAGGGGAGCCTACTCTAAGAATTATTTATTCATTATTCATTAAAAAAATGATACAAAAATTGTTAAAACTGAAAAAAACATTTAGTCTGTATGCCAACCATATTTTGAAGAATGTTGAATGTTTTGATGATTGACTTCCACTGTGGATTAAAAAAAACAAAAAAACAGACATTTCTCAAAATATATTTTTTATTATCTTTTTTTATGTTCTACAGAAAGTCAAATAAATATCGTTCTATAGTTTGATGTCAGTAAGTTTTTTTTTAATGAAATGAATACTTATTCAGCAAGGAAGCATTAAATTGATCTAAAATGACAGTAAAAACATTTATAATGTTACAAAATATTTATAATTCAAATGAATGTTTTTTTAACATTCTATTCATAAAATCCTGGACAAAACGTATCATGGTTGATAATAATAAGTAATGTAAAATAAACATATTATATATAATGATTTCTGAAGGATCATGTGACACTGAAGACTGGAGTAATGATGCTGAAAATTCAGCTTTGATCATGGGAATAAATTACATTTAAAAATATTTTACAATTGAAAACAGTAATTTTAAGTTGTAATATTTCAAATTATTACTGTATTTTATTTGATTAAAAAAAATAAAATAAAATAAAAATGCAGCCTTGGTGAGCAGAAGAGTCTTCTTTCAAAAGACCCCATGAGACCCCAAACTGAAAGGTAGTGGAATGACACAAGGGTGAGTAAATAATCACAGAATTTTCATTTTTGGCTGAACTAACCCTTTAAAGCCGTGTTTTACCTGTCTCTGGAACACAGTTACATCAGATCAGCAGAGAGGAAGTCCAAACAGTTGTTTGAGTTGGTTTCAGGAAGTACTGTAGTTTTCCAGATGTGTTGGCTGTCATGTGTATCACTAGAAAACATCCTGAGTATGCAGTAGTGCGAAATGTGCTGGTCAAGTACAAGCCACAAGCACAAACCTCAGCCCAAACAACAACCACTGACTGAAGCAAAGCACCGTACATTCTGTCTGTACATTCACTGGCACACAACATTGTTCTTAACCATATTTTTAGACCCATGTTGCCATCTGATGCAACAGAACCACATAAAACATGTGGTTTGCTTTGCGCTGGATTGCCCTTTTGCTATACAGTGATAACTCAGCACTGTTCTGTACTGTAACTATGTGTGCAAAGAAAACATTTTAAAGCAGTTCATCGTCTTCATGTAGGATTTCTGGTGCTGTTTCTGGTGCTGTTTATGAAGTTCTTCAGAAGCATCAGTCCTGGGTTTCCTTATTCAGTGAACATTAGCAGGACTCTATCACCCTCTACTGGAGAAAACATAAAGCACAGGCTCACTGTGGAGAAGACTATTGCAGTATCTGTGTGGTAAGGTCGTCAATAAATAAAGATAAAATGAATACCATATGAGTGGAACAAAGTAACATCTATGGTAACATCCAAACTATAAAATGACTGTAAAAACGTAAATTTAAACAACTTACAGTTCAAATAATACAGGTTTGAGCAAAAATAAAAAGATTCATAAAATGATAAACCATACATTTCAGCCTTTAAACCATTCTGAAAGAAAATGAAGGAGTCAAAATTATATATATATATATATATAATTTTGACTCCTTCATTTTCTTTATATATATATATATATATATATATATATATACACACACAATTACCAGTCAACTATGGTTTTCTATTTTCATATACTTTAAAATATAATTTATTTATGTGATCAAAGCTGAATTGTCAGCATCATTACTCCAGTCTTCAGTGTCACATGATCCTTCAGAAATCATTCTAATATGCTGATTTATTATCAATGTTGGAAACAGTTGTGCTGCTTAATATTATTTTATAACCTGTGATACTTTTTTCAGGATTCATTGATGAATAAAAAGTTAAAAAAATATCAGCATTTATTTAAAATAGAAATCTTTTGTAACAATATACACTACCATTCAAAAGTTTGGGGTCAGTAATTTTTTTCTTTCTTTTTTTTTTGAAAGAAATTAATACTTTTATTCAGCACAGATGTGTTAAATTGATAAAAAGTGATAGTAAAGATTTATATTGTTAAAAAAGATTTATATTTTGAATAAATGCTGCTCTTTTTAACCTTTTATTCATCAAAGAATCCTGATAAAAGTATCACAGGTTCCAAAAAAATATTAAGCAACACAACTGTTCTCAATACTGATAATAACTGAGTATCAAATCAGCATATTACAATGATTTCTGAAGGATCATGTGACACTGAAGACTGGAGTAATGATGCTGAAAATTCAGCTTTGCATCACAGAAATAAATTATATTTTAAAGTATATTAAAATAGAAAACTGTAATTTTAAATTGTAATAATATTTCACAATATTATTGTTTTTTTCTGTATTTATTATGAAATAAATGCATCCTTAAAGGGTTAGTTCACCCAAAAATGAAAATAATGTCATTTATTACTCACCCTCATACCGTTTTACACCCGTAAGACCTTCGTTAATCTTCGGAACACAAATTAAGATATTTTTGTTGAAATCCGATGGCTCAGTGAGGCCTGCATAGGCAGCAATGACATTTCCTCTCTCAAGATCCATTAATGTACTAAAAACATATTTAAATCAGTTCATGTGAGTACAGTGGTTCAATATTAATATTATAAAGCGACGAGAATATTTTTGGTGCACCAAAAAAACAAAATAATGACTTATTTAGTGATGGCCGATTTTAAAACACTGCTTCATGAAGCTTCGGAGCATTATGAATCAGCGTATTGAATCATGATTCGGATCTCATGTCAAACCGCCAAACTGCTGAAATCACGTGACTTTGCCGCTCCGAACCGCTGATTCGATACGCTGATTCATTATTCAATATTATTGGCTGTTTCAACACAAAATGTTTTACCAACAAAGAAGTACAGCACTTTTAGAGTTTCATCCCTCCGCCTAATGTGAGCATAAGCATTGGGACGGTTTAACTTAAAGCAAATGTAAATGTGTAAAAGCTCATATTTAATTGTAAATCCCTTGCAAACAATCACAGGAGCAAGTCTGTGACCCATAGACATCACCAGACTCTTGGTTTCACACTTTGAAATGCTTTTCCAGGCCTTTAATGCAGCCATTTTCAACGGTTGCACCATCTTTGAGCGTTACAGCCTCAGACACAACGCTATTTTAAGTAGTAATTCAGCACTTGCTGCTATTTCATCAGAATGAATTAAAATAATGTGATTTTAAGTAAACAATCTTAACTGTAACAAAAAGGAGGTGGGAACCTGCAAACATTAAACATAACTTTAATCATAAAATAAACATCATCAACAAAACAAAAGCAGCGGCCGACTGCGGCATATCAGCATAATAAAAGCTCCGGAGCTCCTCCATGGGACTCGAGACCGGTGTGTCATGCAGGTGTCTCTCATTAGCATTCACTCTACCAGCCTTGTTCCTACAGCTGTCGGACCCGCCCTGTTTCCACAGTAACATAAATAAAACTTAAAAACATTAGCTTATCAATGAACATGATTTCTGCCTAAGTCCTGTTGGATTGCTTTCCATCGACTGTTGAATTGAATAAGCGACCTCTAGCAGCGAAACTTACATACTGTGCCTACATATAAGTTGCCTCTTAACTCTTATTAGAATTAAATTATAAATAGGAAACAAATGTGTTTGTCTAAGATTCATTTTAACATTTAACTTTTTACAGTCACTCAACTGCAGACACAAATGACATGAACAATGTGATACAACAAATATAACAAATATTTTGAGTGTCTCCACTGTCCCTTATTTTCCTTACATGTTTTTCTTAGTTTTAATCATCATTTAACCACTGAACTTCATGATGGCTTGATTTTAATACAGACTTATTCCACTTCCTTTTGACCTTCTTGGAACATGCACAGTCCATTTTTGACTTTTTTGTTTGACATTTTTACAACATACAAACATAAATTTAAAAACACAAAGTAGAAAAAAAAAAACAAGAATAAAAGAATGATATTCATATGAATTTCCATCTTCCTCAAAGGACCTTTCACTACACAAACATTTCACTCTCCATCAAAAGAATGTCATCATAACCTACATTAATATTTAGGAGGAAAAAAAAAGTTCATAAACTGATAAATATTACACCATTTTAGCATCTTAGTATCCCTTTTCGTTTGTTGCGTACAGAGGTGGGTAGTAACAAGACCGGGGGCAAATGTAACAGGGGCAATTGTAACATCTCAAATTACACCAATCAGAAACGAGACAGAACCATCAAACTCATTGTGCATGTGCTCTGTGGAGATCCCTCTCTGCATGCCAAAAGACAAGCTTCTAAATCATACTTGTTAAAGTTTATCTACAAAAAAATCATTTTTCAGGTATAAAAGTAATTTTTTTTCATCTACAGTATTTCCCTCATACTGTCTTAACCATTAATGTCTGTGAAATTAAATTTGTCTTGTTTTGATGACCATTCTGTTGTATAATATTTTATATCTTTGTCAAACATTAGCTTTGTTGTTTCTAGCTAACAGGGTAACTTGTCACAGGGTGGTACAGTTGGGGGCAATTGTAACACTGCATTACAATTGCCCCATACACCATCAAAATATTGTCCAGCTTGGTAAGGACATCAAAATAGATTGATAGATTCCAATAATTTAAGAAAACTGTTTTTGCCTCTCAATCTGGGAATCCATTTTACTGAGTAGGCCCTGTACACTCTCTGTTCACAGCATGTGTAGGTTCAGACCAAGGAAAACAGCAACGGGAGTTAATTAATTGTTCTGGATAATATAGTTGTAATGGATATTGAATAGTTTTAACTATATCTATATTCTTTGGAGTTTATTGTGGTCATTAGTATTTATATGAAGGTATATGTTGTTACAATTGTAACATTTGACTTCCAATGTTTTAATCAATATTGTGACTCTAACATTGCTTGTAAAAACATTTGGTGACTGTTAACAAGTAGAACACAGATACAAGTTACTGACATAAAAACTGTATCCAAATATTTCAAAAGGTTTTTGAGTAATGACGACATGACCAAAATTTGTTACAATTGCCACCGGTCTCCCCTACATTTACTTCGTTACATTTACTTGAGTATTTTTTTTTTTTTTGGAAAATTTGTACTTTTTAGAGTAGATTTAAACGTGGGTACTTTTACTTTAACTTGAGTACATTTTTAATGAAAAATCTGTACTTTTACTTCGCTACGCTGGGCGACGTTTCTGTCGTTACTTTATTTTAATGCAATATTGTACATGTTAAGAAATGCGTCATTTATTCCAAGTTCGCTGTCTCTTTTTTTCATAAACGATGCCCCATTCACAAATGATTCACTCTTTTGAATCGATTCTGTTCAACGACTTGATCAAACAAGATGGCAAAACTGTCTAAATTGGTTCGCGAATCAGTTTGAATGATTTGTTCAGTTCTCTGCACGCACTGAATCGTCTGAAGCGGTTTCTCACTCGAGTGTTGGATGAAGTGGCAGTGGATCTACAGTCAGACACAAAGTATGAAATGAACACCCGCCGTCCCGCGGTTGTGGTTACCTATTGCGCAGTGGCGGCGCCGGCGACCTGTTCGTCTTGAAAATGAACGCCTTTGCATAGACACTGTTAACCATCACTAGAGATCAGCAATTCCTATGTTGTAGAGCCTACCTAAGTTTATTAAAAGTTTATAATAATAATATCTTTAAAGTTGTACCGGCCAAAGTGCGCGTTCAGTGATGTTCGCGACATCGCGAGTGTCACGACAGCAATTAACAACAAACCACTTCGGTTTCTATGGTAACCTAGAGCTCCTGCTTTCAGATTCAAGTGGAAACTAGTGCTCTGCTGTGCCAAAAGACATTTCACCGGTTACTTTCGCTTCTGCCGCAGAGACCTTTATGTCATATAAATTTGTCGTATTTATATCTGTATGATAATCCGCGCAGCTTTCAGTGGGCGCGACTCTTGGCGTTATTAATAAAGAAACATGAATGAATGAGAAAGTAAAAAGCGGGACTTGCTTGATATTAAAAACGAAACGCAAAGCTGCGAAAGAGAACTGAATCCGCTACTGACAGGATGTTTCTGTGCGCTCGCTCCGAGTGGAACATAGACAAGCATAGCATGGACACCGTGTTACAGTAATTTAAGAATCATTCTAATTCAGATCAATTCACTAATGAATCATTCAGGTGAATTTGAGAACCAGTTCAACTGATTCATTGAAAATAACTGAAAACTGCATTTTGTATTATATGTATATCATGGTTTGGGGAAGGAGAAAAACAAGATTTAGGTACAGAGGAAATGGTGGACTTTATTTGGCTCAAAATGCAAACAAATGAACAAAAACTACCATGAGGGGGAAAACACCGGTAACAGGGCAGGTAACAGTACAGAAGACAGGTATAGGACCAGCCCAACTGGACTGGAGGATGATGCTGGAATCATGTCCTGGGCTCTGGGTACTTCAAAAAAGACAAGGACAAGACATTAAAAAAGATGAATGGCAGGATCATGTCACAAAACTACAGTAAACATACACTGAATAAAAATAGTAACATCTAAAAGAACTGTTATGGGTTAAATCAGGTAGATGCTCTTTAATAATGGAAGGTTTTTACAGTGTAGGACCTTCACAAAGCAATTCAGATCATTTCTGACTAAGATGGTTTGTTTTCATTTTCTTGCAGCAAAAAAAAAAAAAAAAAAAAAAAAAAAAAAAAAAAAAAAGGTTATTTGCATTGCCATTCTGTATAAAACCATATATTGCTTGTATAAATTAGTATTTACTAGCACTGACAATTAATTAAAAGTGCAATATGTAGAATTTTCTGTCCGCTAGAGGTCGCTAGAGGCCTATTCAAAACAAAGGCGTAGCTTGATGACGCCAAGTTTAAATCTTGGTCTTCACCTTACAGCCGGTTGAAAAGAATCGGGATAGGACTCGGGAAGAAATCATGTTTATGGATGCGATTATTAACCCTTTAGTTGGCGGTGTATCCTGGGGGATACAAACATTTGAGAGGCTGTGGAGAGAGTCAGGGAAAGTTTAGGTCTCATTTCTTGGTTTCATGTTGAAAGGGTGTTTGTTGTGAATATTTAGATATATTGACTTTGTTCATAAATTTTTTGTTTAGCTCACGGGCAGCATTTAAAAACAGCATGACCACCTGTAGTGGGAAATCTACTCACCTTCTGATCAAACTTGATATAATTCACATATTTACAATATTTGTAGGGAACTTCCATGTTTAAAAAGTTGTTGTTGAGTGTTAGCTTATTACATTAATGTTGAAAATTTATTAGTATAATTTTTTAATTTTTCATAATCTGTCTGTAAATGTTTGTATCCCCCAGGATACGTCGCCAGTTTGGGGGTATAAATCCATTGAAAAAAAGAATGCTTGTTTGGCAATGCGTATTACAACATATTAGCCAATTTAAAAAAAAAAAAAAAAAAACATTTATTTTCTCATAACTTAGAGCAAACATTCTTTGTAAAACACTGTTGAACAGTAAATATAATGCCTATTTATGAATATATTAGCCTAATGTATCATATTTAATATGCAAATTTCTAGGGCCTATAATTTATCAATATGACCAAATCTTTGCTGAAAAATCTGTTGTAAAATCTACTTCATGCCTTCTGTACTCTGATTGGTAGTTCATAATTTTTTTCCAAGTAAAATCTTTTTTACTCATAAATCTTTTTTTTTTTTTTTAATGAAACATTTACTGGACCGAAGCAACTTGGGTTTACTTAATTATTCAGGCATAATTTTTTAATGTTAAAATACAAAATAAAAAAATCTTTTTATATTTTTTCATGTTAATGTAAATGTCAAATATGACAACAGGCTTTTGGGAAACATTTATTTGTCCATTTCTCAATTATCATTGATTTGCATATGTGTTTGTTCGTTTTTCTATCCTGGTGTAAGGGGATAGAATTATTATGTCTATGGAGAGTCCCGACAAAGATAGTGAACCAGATGTGTGTGTGTGTGTATGAATGAAATATGATACTCAAAAAAATACGTACAAACTTGTATTAATAAATAATATATGCATGTGTTTTTTGTTGAGCATCATATTTATACATCTGGCTTTTATAGCTCATATATGCAAATCAATGATAATTGAGAGATGGAAAAATAAATGTTCCCCAAAAGCCTGTTCTGCCATATTTGACATTTACATTAACATGAAAATAAAAATGTAAAAAGAAGTTTTAACTTTTTACATTAAAAAAAGATGGTGTATGAATAATCGAGTTGCTTCAGTCCAGTAAATGTTTATCTTACATTTACTTTATAAAAATCATTACAAATTTATAAGCAAAAAAAGACTTGATTAAAAAAAAAAGAAAGAAAAAAAAAGTATGAACTGTTAATCAGAAGGCATGAAGTAGATTGTGTACAACATATTTTTTTCAGCAAAGTTTTAGTCATATTGATAATTTTGCATATTAAATATGATACAGTAGGCTAATATAAATAGGCATTATACTTATTGTTCAACAGAATTTTACAAAGAATGTTTAGTTTAAATTATAAGAGAATTAATGTTTTAAAAATTTAGCTTGTCAATTTGCATTGCCAAACAAGCATTCTATTTTTCAATAAATTTATACACTCAAAGAGGCAACTATCCTGGAGATACAAATATTAAAATAAAAAATAAAAGTCATGTTTTAAAAAAATGAAATTGTATTATTTATGTCCAAATTAGATGGAAAATAGCAATGAATTAATTTTCTGATTTCTCTTTATGGTCCTGCCCTTTTTAGGGCTAGTATGAAATTTAACTGTGCACCTTTGACTTATATGAGTTTGCATTATAAATGTATTCATAAATATTGTTTATCTGAATGTGTTACAAAGGATGTTTATTGTATGTTGTAAGAGAATAAAATGTTTTAAAATTGTTTAAAATGTTGTAAAAGGCATTGCCAAACAAGAATTCAGTTTTCAATGAATTTATACCCCCAAAGTGGCAACGTATCCTGGGAGATACAAACATTAAAATTAAAAGTCATATTTTGAAAAAAAATGATCAAGTTGTATTATTTGTGTCCTAATAAGATGGAAAATAACAATAAATTAATTTTCTGATGTCTCTTTATGGTCTTGCTAACTAAAGGGTTAACGTTACTGTAGTACGAAGCAGAGCAGGACCGAGTGTTGTGGGCACAGATATACATAATAAAGATGTCTTGTCCGCGCTGCTGGCCAATGGAGGTCGACGTCCGCACCTGGCGGCCATCTTGTAACAGTCAGCTCGCTCACTCATAACATTGTGTTTTAATGGTGCATGTACTTTTTAAATAACCATAACTTGCTCAATTTTCTACCGATTTTCAAACTGTTTGGTTTGTTATAAACGTCAGAGATGTACTTATGACACTGCACAATGAATAATTATAACCATGGACTTCCATATGAAAATAACATTGAACAGAACAGATAGGTGCAATGAATATACACACGCACAAGGTATTTATGTTAAATCAATATATAGGCTACTAAAACTCAGTGTACAAAATGGCAACATGATATATATATATATATATATATATATATATACACGCACACACACTTTTATAATATGAATATTACTATTATAATAAAATAATTTGAATTATTACATGTTTATTTTAACTTCTTCAGGGTTGGGCCATTTACTAGGCATTTCCCCTCGACATTGCACTGTGCCTACTTCAGAGATCACTGTTCCAAAAAAAAAAAAAAAAAAAAAAAAATTTCCAAAAGAAACATTCTGCGATTGTGTAAACAGCGCCGCTTCCGCTTTTCCGGTCATGAGTATGAGGTAACACAGCTCTGTTTATCATATTAGATACATTTGAGAGTGTTGAAAATGATGTTATAACGTTACTCTGTGCGTTCGCTCGGCGGCTGCTGTGAGACACTTGTTTGAGACACACTGCAGTAAGATAGATCGATTTTAGAATATCATATTAAATGCTGGATGGCTTGTGTTGATAAATGGCATGCAATTAATTTTTAAAACGTATTGTATGATGGAGAAAATGCTGTATTACTGTTACTAAAAATAAAGCTGAACTAACCCTAGTTCGATTTTTGACTGAGGGAGCGAGTCTACTTTATATGAACACTTAAGGCAGCTCCATATACCACAATGCAACACGATTGTGACGTAATTTACCCCACTAAACAACTCTATGATATATTATTATTATTTTTAAATATCTAAAACAACCCAAACATACTTATATACATATAGAATGCAGCATTAAACAGTTTCATAAGGGGAAAAATGTAAATAATAAATCAACTCCATAGCAGATTCCAAGTGATCAAGGGTTTAGGACGTTCCAATTCAGTATATACATAAATATATACATTTTCTTCAGAGTTCAATCGGTTCTTTTTTTGTGATAAAGAGGACAGTTAAATGAAAAAATTTAAAATTATTTACATCATTTACCCTCATGATATGATATATAAAACAATTTAAAACAATAAAACAATTTAGTATATATTACAGTGTATAGCCTTTTATAAGTGTGTTTACCATGCTGCATTTACTATAGGTGTTATGCTCAAGTTTTAATATCTGTACTTAAAGTTGTTATGCATTTGGAGGAGATGTATTTGCATGAACATCTGTGATAGTGTAGTGAGCATATCATTGTTTTAAGAAATGACAGATGAAAAAAATTGCTCTTTAATTCAAATATGGGTGGCTCTTAAAAGAGCCTTTTGTTTGGTTCTGAGAAGAACCTTTCATGCCTGTGGCTGCCAAGGAACTGCACCCTCAGCACAGAAGTAGTTCACGAGTGACTCCCTCACACGCATTATCCTGGGAGATACAAACATTAAAATTAAAACTAAAAGTCATATTTTGAAAAAAAAAATGATCAAGTTGTATTATTTGTGTCCTAATAAGATGGAAAATAACAATAAATTATGTCTCTGATGTCTCTTTATGGTCTTGCTAACTAAAGGGTTAACGTTACTGTAGTACGAAGCAGAGCAGGACTGAGTGTTGTGGGCATAGATATACATAATAAAGGCTAGATGTCTTGTCCGCGCTGCTGGCCAATGGAGGTCGACGTCCGCACCTGGCGGCCATCTTGTAACAGTCAGCTCGCTCACTTATAACATTGTGTTTTAATGGTGCATGTACTTTTTAAATAACCATAACTTGCTCAATTTTCTACCGATTTTCAAACTGTTTGGTTTGTTATAAACGTCAGAGATGTACTTATGACACTGCACAATGAATAATTATAACCATGGACTTCCATATGAAAATAACATTGAACAGAACAGATAGGTGCAATGAATATACACACGCACAAGGTATTTATGTTAAATCAATATATAGGCTACTAAAACTCAGTGTACAAAATGGCAACATGATATATATATATATATATATATATATATATATATACACGCACACACACTTTTATAATATGAATATTACTATTATAATAAAATAATTTGAATTATTACATGTTTATTTTAACTTCTTCAGGGTTGGGCCATTTACTAGGCTTTTCCCCTCGACATTGCACTGTGCCTACTTCAGAGATCACTGTTCCAAAAAAAAATAAAAAAAATAAAAATGTCCAAAAGAAACATTCTGCGATTGTGTAAACAGCGCCGCTTCCGCTTCTCCGGTCATGAGTATGAGGTAACACAGCTCTGTTTATCATATTAGATACATTTGAGAGTGTTGAAAATGATGTTATAACATTACTCTGTGCGTTCGCTCTGAGGCTGCTGTGAGACACTTGTTTGAGACACACTGCAGTAAGATAGATCGATTTTAGAATATCATATTAAATGCTGGATGGCTTGTGTTGATAAATGGCATGCAATTAATTTTTAAAACGTATTGTATGATGGAGAAAATGCTGTATTACTGTTACTAAAAATAAAGCTGAACTAACCCTAGTTCGATTTTGACTGAGGGAGCGAGTCTACTTTATATGAACACTTAAGGCAGCTCCATATACCACAATGCAACACGATTGTGACGTAATTTACCCCACTAAACAACTCTATGATATATTATTATTATTTTTAAATATCTAAAACAACCCAAACATACTTATATACATATAGAATGCAGCATTAAACAGTTTCATAAGGGGAAAAATGTAAATAATAAATCAACTCCATAGCAGATTCCAAGTGATCAAGGGTTTAGGACGTTCCAATTCAGTATATACATAAATATATGTATGAGAAGAACCTTTCATGCCTGTGGCTGCCAAGGAACTGCACCCTCAGCACAGAAGTAGTTCACGAGTAACTCCCTCACACGCATTGCTTCCCGTGCAGCATTGTTGCTCCCTTCTTGGCTGATGTTGTGCAGTGCAGAGGCTTCTCCATCACCAACATGGGTTAGCGGGTCACAAACACTCTTCATTGTCCTCCACAGGAAGTTGTGTAGAACACAGGTGGCCTTAACACAGGTTTCGGCGTTAGAAGGACTGACACCAATTACGCGCCGGTACATTCTCCACTGTGCTGCAAGTATACCAAACGCATTCTCGACTGTCAGTCTTGCCCGTGAAAGCCTGTAATTAAACACCCTGTGTCTACTGGGAATGGTGGTACCTGGGAAGGGTCTCATCAAATCTCTACAGAGAGGGAAAGCTTCGTCTTCCACGAAGACATGAGGCTGGGGCCCCAGGAGCTCTGCTCCTGGCGGCAGCGTGTCCTCAGGTAAGCCAAGGGAGACATGACAAAGAGCATTGCCAAATGCACTGTTAGCCAGAGTCCCACCATCACTGGTCTTCCCATAACTGCCAACATCTATGATGCGGAAGCAGTAGTTGGCATCTACAACAGCTGAAAGGACAATAGACTATGTCCCTTTGTAGTTCTAGAATAGAGACCCAGAGTTGTTGGGTGCCTGGATAATTACATGCTTTCCATCAATAGATCCTACGCAGTTGGGAAAATTCCAGCGATGGTAGAACTCTGCTGCAATTTCCCGCCAATCTTCTGTGGTTGGAACAGGCATGAAGTCCTCCACCAGGGAGTCCCAAATGGCCTTTGCCACTTCTCCCACAGTACCAGCTACAGTGCTGTGCCCAACCCTGTAGCTGAAGGCAATGCTGCGGTAAGAGTCCCCTGTTTCAAGGTACCTGTTGAAATGTGAAAAATGGCAATTGTCAAAGCAGAAATTCATATGAAACCCATGTTGAGCTATAAAAAAAATTACAGAATTCTATATATAAGAAACAGCTCTACAAAGAACAAATGTACATGATGAACATGTCAAACTGTATGTATATCCGAATTAAATGTGATATATAATGGACTTTAAATATATCATTATATTAACATTGACCAGGCTTGGTGTGTGTGTGTGTGTGTGTGTGTGTGTGTATATATATATATATATATATATATATATATATATATATATATATATACACACACACACACACATATTATATATATATATATATATATATATTTACACACAATAATTATTTATAGGATTTCATGTAAGTGTTACAATAAAAGCTTAATAAATAGTTACCCAGCGTAAACAAATTGCCAGCCGTTTGCCGGGTGAAATGGCTCGCCGGTAGTTTGTGTTCTCCTTTGCGATCAAGGGGCCCACTCTCCGCAACAGCTCATCAAACTGGGTCCTGTCCAGCCTAAAGTACTGCTGGAACCGGACTCCATCCAGCCGCAGCTCCTGCAGCAGCCGGTGGTACTCGCCATACTGACTCCGAGCCTGAATGGTTCTGTGAACCCAGACAGACCGGCGTCTGCGCTTTTGCCGCAGATAAATGGCCGCAATGGAAAAATCACGTGTTGTTTCTCGTTCATTGTTCATGTATATGAAATAATCACTTTATGTACTGATTCAATTTATATTAAGTCTTTTCCCTCCAAAATGTTTGTTTTTAGAGGCAAGAAAAGTGACTCGATGTCAACAATATGGGAGGGATTACATGTTCTAGGCAACCAGTAGTGGGAACGCCCACCAGCGACCTGAAACTCTGCCGCTGGCGACATGCAGCGAAAAAGTCGCTGGCGGTGTGAATGGGGCGATGTCGCTAGTTAGTTGTGAAAGTTGAGACATGAGTTTACATGATTTCTAATATAGTTTTAGCTTATATTATATCTTATTTTATAAACTAAATATGCTGAAGTTTAAATATGCATCTTTATTTTCTTAAAACCGACTTTTATGACAAGTACTCGTTTCGGCTAGGTGCTGACATTTTGTGAATCTTACTGTAACGTTAGTTAGTTGACTAGCTTCTCACACATTTAAGGTTTCACAAAGACAAAGAGTTAAGGAGACAGTGGGAAGTAGCTATAAGAAGGGAAGTTTCCCGACTCATCTACAAAGAGTAGGTTTGTCTTCTTAGATTATTCAATAGTTTGCCATTAAATGGTGATTTGTTTATATTTTTATTTCCTTTTTAGCCCCTTGCAACCAGAACTACACAAGCCTTGAGGAAAGCTGAGAAGAGCCTGTCGGACTGTTCTCACCATTTCCAAGAGACTGATGGAAAATATATAGCCTTTTGTTGTTGTTATACCAATACTATATTATTATTGTATTAGTCCCTATTTAATTTACTATTTTTATTATTGTCTATATTATTATGTTATGTTATGCTGTTGTATTATTTTCTATATTCTGTAAATGATACTACATATTCTATTGCTATTATTATAGTATTATTATACTATATGCTATTATCAATATATTATGATATTATATTATTGTACTTATACTATTATATAATTGTACTATTTATTACCATTTTATTTGCTGTATACTGTTTGTTTATTGACAATATTATATACTTTATTATTGACTATATTATTATATTATATACTACATAAACTATTTCTTATATATAGTGTATAACAAACTATTTACTATTTGCATTGCACTGTAGTTGTACCATGTCATATGTATTACCATAAAGGATCCATCAGTTATCTTTGTTGTTGTATGTTTTGGAGTATCTATCTGTAAATATCTGTATCATTTTAGTGCTATAAAAATACAGAAAGCAGCCTGTGTGATTTGTATTTGATGATTTGTTTTATTTTATCAATGGTGGTCAATTCTAAGCTCAAGAAAAGCTAAAATTGGGTTAAAGACAGAAAATGCCTTTTCCACAATAAGAAAACTTTATTTCATTTAATGTGAAAATTAAATTATATCTCAGTATGGGTGTTTTCACAATTCTTATGCAAGAATAAAGCAGCCAAATACATGACAAGCCTGAGCTTTGACTATTTCTTATTAAAATGAATATTTTATATATCTAACTATAGAGATTTTAAGTAACTAGAACTTTTTGTACACCACGTACATAAAACCACTGAAATCGGTTGTTAAATGTAAACATTATTTTTGTTTTTATCCAGAAAAACCGCAGCTCGCCCGTTACTTGCATTTGTTAACAGTGCAGTCTTGCCCCACACAATATGGCGGACTTGTTGACTTATCGCAGCAACAGTCCAAAGAGCCCAATAGGGCGTCTAGTGTTTATTTATAATGTCTGTGCTTTTCCCCATCTCTTCCATTCTAATTTTCACTGCTTGCCCTCCAC
This sequence comes from Hypophthalmichthys nobilis, assembly GCA_037950665.1. Taxonomy (NCBI): domain Eukaryota; kingdom Metazoa; phylum Chordata; class Actinopteri; order Cypriniformes; family Xenocyprididae; genus Hypophthalmichthys; species Hypophthalmichthys nobilis. The sequence goes on from CM075473.1 coordinate 29,461,339, forward strand.
ATTAATTTCGCGCGTCACCAAAACCACGTGATTGCAAACAACCTATTAGTTAAACTCATCTAGGCAAATAATTCAGCACCATTAATCGCTTCACTTCTTGACAACAGAACCATAAGACAGACTTAAGGCCTGTTCACACCATGAACGATAACTAAAGATAACTATAACAATGACTAAGTTAGTGTCCACACCAGCGAAGCATTACATTCTATTTATCCTAAGCAGTTACAAGTATAGGTCATCTGCCGCTTTAAATGCTCAAGCTCTTTAAAGTCTAAATTTTGATTTGCTTTCATACTTTTAATCCATCAGCAGGAAAAAAATTGTTCTGAAAGTGACTGCAATGATAGTTTCTCTGTTACTACTTGCTTACATAAAATATTCCACTCTCCATCAAAAGAATTTCCATCACATCCTACATTAATGATTTGTAAATAAAAAAAAAAGAAGAAGCAATTTTGTATTATATACATGTCATGGTTTAAGGAAAGAGAGAACGAGAACTCAGAGCAGAGAAAATGGTGGGCTTTAATCGACTCAATATACAATCAAACTAACAAAAACTACCATAAGGGGGGAAAACACACAGTCCAGGGCAGTTGGCAGTACAGAAGACAGGACCGCCCGGGCTGAACTGGAGCATGATGCTCTCACATCTAAAAAGACAAGGACAAGACCAGAAAAACATGAGTGGCAGGATCCTGTCACAAAACTATACAAATGACCAATCAAAGTGTTTTAATTTTTATTTAAACAATTTTACATAGGTTGAAGAATAGTGTTGTTTATGAAAAAAGGTTTGCATTTCCATTTTTACAAAAATATATATATATATATATATATGTATATATATTTATATATATATTCCTTGTATAAAAGCTAGTATTTAATGTAACACTTTATTCTGGTGGTCCACTTTAGACATTCTGCTGACTATAAGGAACGTTGCACCTACATGTCAACTTATTCTACTAACCCTAACCCTACCCCTAACAGTCTACTAATACTCTAATGAGAGTTAGTTGACATGTAGGTGCAATGTTACTTTATAGATAGCTAAAGGGGACCATCAAAATTGTTTAAAGGGTTAGTGTAATATATTATGATTTGAGGCTGGCTCCGAGTGCTCAAACACATATGGAGAACTCAGGTACATACAAATGGGCGTGGCTTACATATCAGTCAATCAGCACATCTATTACACTCCTTCCCCTTAAGATTTGAACATCTTTCTTTTGAAGAAAACAGTTTAGAAACAAACCTTTTATATACAGTGGTGTGAAAAAGTGTTGGCCCCCTTCCTGATTTTTTATTTTTTTGCATGTTTGTCACACTTTAATGTTTCAGATCATCAAACAAATTTAATGATCTGAAACATCAGATCATTAAAACATAACTTAACTGTGGTTTATCACACCTGAGTTCAGTTTCTCTAGCCACACCATTACTGCCACACCTGTTCGCAATCAATAAATCACTTAAATAGGACCTGCCTGACAAAGTGAAGTAGACTGAAAGATCCTCAAAAGCTACACATTATGTTGAGGAACAAATGAGAAAGAAAGTAATTGAGATCTGTCAGTCTGGAAAAGGTTATAAAGCCATTTCTAAAGCTTTGGGACTCCAGCGAACCACAGTGAGAGCCATCATCCACAAATGGCGAAAACATGGAACAGTGGTGAACCTTCCCAGGAGTGGCCGGCCGACCAAAATTACCCCAAGAGCACAGCGACGACTCATCACAAAAGACCCCACAACAACATCCAAAGAACTGCAGGCCTCACTTGCCTCAGTTAAGGTCAGTGTTCATGACTCCACCATAAGAAAGAGACTGGGCAAAAATGGCCTGCATGGCAGAGCTCCAAGACGAAAACTGCTGCTGAGCAAAAAGAACAAAAAGGCTCATCTCAGTTTTGCCAGAAAACATCTTGATGATCCCCAAGACTTTTGGGAAAATACTCTGTGGACTGATGAGGCAAAAGTTGAACTTTTTGGAAGGTGTGTGTCCCATTACGTCTGGCGTAAAAGTAACACAGCATTTCAGAAAAAGAACATCATACCAACAGTAAAATATGGTGGTGGTAGTGTGATGGTCTGGGGCTGTTTTGCTGCTTCAGGACCTGGAAGACTTGTGATAAATGGAACCATGAATTCTGCTGTCTACCAAAAAATCCTGAAGGACAATGTCCGGCCATCTGTTCGTGACCTCAAGCTGAAGCGAACTTGGGTTCTGCAGCAGGACAATGATCCAAAACACACCAGCAAGTCCACCTCTGAATGGCTGAAGAAAAACAAAATGAAGACTTCGGAGTGGCCTAGTCAAAGTCCTGACCTCAATCCTATTGAGATGCTGTGGCATGACCTTAAAAAGGCGGCTCCCACAACACTCGGTCCTGCTGTGCTTCATACTACAGTAACGTTAATAATCTCATCCATGAACATGATTTCTTCCTGAGTCATATCCCGATTGTTTCCACCGGCTGTGATGTGAAGACCACATGTCCCAAGATTCCGTGCTCAAACTTGCCGTCATCAAGCTATGCCTTTGTTTTGAACAGACCTCTAGCGGACAGAAATCTTACATATTGTACCTTCAAGTTCTCTGTATTTCCAGTAATCTCTGGCTCAAAGACTGGCATAGGGTTGTCACTGACAGAAGGAATGTTCAAGGCTCCAATGTCGTTCAAAATTTACAACTGGATTTGGGATCTCTAACACACCATGCAAAGGAGATCCTTCTGCAACATTTCCCGGCAGCATATGGTCCACATGCACAGTGCTCCTTCTTTGACCCTCCTGTACTAGATAACTTACAGGACCCTTCTGCTCGATCACAGTTACACTCAACCATTTCTCCTGGCCTCCTCTGAAGTTTCAGGCTCTTCCTCAACGAAAGATCTTAGGACTCTTTTCCCTCAGTCATGCTGTTTCTTTTGTTCCTACTGTTTTCCGGAACAAACTTGGCCAGATCAGTCTTCAACAACGAAAAACGTGTTCGGATGTGGCGCTTAAGAAACAGCTCCGCTGGTGTTTTCCCTGTGACTGTATGAGGTGTACTGCGGTACATTATTAAGAAATTGCCAGCCATTCACAGTGTAATTCCACACTTTGCATAGTGTTGGATCGTTCCGTGTTGCTTGTGCTATGTCCTTAGCAGACACAGGGAGCTCATCCACCTGGGAAAAGTAGAACACACTTCCTTCTTCCCTGATGCAGTCTTTGCCCATAGATGGTAGTCTGGACATTGCTTCAGCATTCATGTGGTCAGCTGATTTGCGGTACTCAATATCATAACTATAAGCCATCAGCACTAAAGCCCAGCGCTGCATTCTAAGGGCTGCCAAGGTTGGTATTGCTGCCTTCGGTCCAAGTATCACCAGCAGAGGCTTGTGGTCGGTTATGAGTGTGAACTTCTGTCCATAGATATATTTGTGGAACTTTTTAACCCCATAGATGATGGACAAGGCTTCACGTTCTATTTGGGCGTACTTTTTCTCAGTTTCAGTCAGTGTGCGGGATGCAAATGTTATAGGGCGCTCTTCACCATTGTCCATAATGTGCGAGATCACAGCACCCACCCCATAAGGTGAGGCATCGCATGCTAATTTCAGGGGTCGGGTCCTATCATAATGTACCAGCACCGTACTACTGCAGCAACTGTTTAGCTTCCTCAAAAGCTGTATCACACACCGAAGTCCAGCTCCAAGGTTGCTTCTGTTTTAGCAAATTGTGTAAAGGCTGCAGCCGGCTGGAGAGATCTTTCAAAAAACGACCACAGTAGTTCAACAGGCCTAAAAACGACCATAGCTCTGTGACATCGTTAACAATCGCTGCAATCTTTTTCCTCAGTTGGATGTAGACCCTCTGTCGATACCGTGGCCTTATCTTCACATTCCTTTTGGTTGCGTTTCTGAAATTTGAAACACTCCGCGATCACTATTGGTTGCGGTCTGTACTGCACTAGCAAAGCTGCTTTCAGATCGTTATATGACATTGCACTCGGCTTCGTCGGCGTGACTAGATTCTTTAACAGTCCATATGTCTCTGCCCTGATCACGGAGAGAAACACACTATCCTTTTTCTCACTTGCAATGTCATTCGCCAACAGCCACTTTTCAAAACGCTCAATTTACGATGCGAAATCCTCCTTCGATTCCTTGTACTCATCCACAACATTGCTAATATGCATCGCTGCCATATTAGCTTCGTTGTTAGCAGCTTTTCACTCGTTCCTTGTTCCTTTCTTTTTAGTTTTTTTTACGACAGGTGCAACAGTGTTTCTCAGCAACTAACAGTCTCTAAAAATACTCTAAAAGTGGACATCGGATGCAAAATTCACTTTTACATGGTGTTTGGACATAAATGTGTGTTGAACAGTGTGTCTACACAACCACCCTATAATGATAAAAATCCACCCAGTGCTTTTTTTTTTTTTAATCCCCACAAATCATAAGCACTTTGTCAGATCAAGCCATTCACAGATTCTTGGCAAAGTGACATAAATTTGCACAGGCCCCTCCTATGACTCTTGACGGACATTGCCGTTTTAGCATAGACCCGTCCTGAGTGAGCTGGGTCGACTTCAATTGCAGTCACGTTGACTATTTTAACAATATCTATACTACCTTTCTGGACCTTGAAAGGTGCAATGATGTTGCTGCCTATGTGTGGTTCAGATACCTTTGGATTCCTTCAAAAACATCTTAATTTGTGTTCTGAAGATGAACAAAGGTCTTACGGGTGTGGAATGACATGAGGGTGAGCAATTAATGACAGAAATTTCATTTTTGTGTGAACTAACCCTTTAACCGTATTAATTAGCATTGACAATGCCTTAAACATAATAGCTTGTGCCTTTCATAAAATCATATCATACAAAGTAGGCTATTGTTTGATTTTATGGAAACCACTATAAGTCATGTGACCAAACCCATAGGTAGGTATGTGTAGGCTACAATACATGCACTAATTTTCATCAGTCGGAATGAATCCAATCTGATTACAGATTCTGGACATTCTGTTTGAACCCTAAACATTGCAATACAATTCACATATTCGTTTATATGTGCAGTACATGTATTCCCAACAAAATTTCAGCGCATACGCAGTGCATAGCCACCGCGTTCAGAACCAGAGAAAGCCATCGCAATGACACCATGCCTTGATGACATTTTTTTAGCAAATATTTAGTAAATATTTAGTTGCATCCACTAACCAGTTCTTCATTCTGGTTCTGATATATGATATATAAACAAATCATATGTATGTTTGTGACATAAGACATAGGCCTATGTAAACATACACATCACGGTGTGTGTGCAAGCAATTTTTGAATCCAAAAATAGTCTGATTCAAGCGTTTACATGCTTAATTTTTTTTCCTGTTGATTGGATTATTTCAGGTCTACATCACCCCTTTCAATATGATTGAAATTTAATTCGGATCAAGCTCAGACAGATCGATTGAGGCGTTTACATTGTCTTTTCAGTCTAATTGAGCCATCAGTCTGATTACTCACAGATTACTTGAGTGCATGTAAATGTAGCTAGTGTGAACTGCAGCTGTTAAAAATGGATATGAAACCATCAACCAAAAAGAGCACCACAAGAACCAAAGATACCTTCATAGACAGTCAACCATGCAGAGTGATGGGAGTGGCCGATAGAGTTCCCAGCCAAGCAGGTGTACTCTCCAGCATCCTCTAAAGACACATTCCTGATCTGCAGTATCTCCATCTCCTTATCCGTAGAGTTGACGCCTGCCGTCTAGAGAAAAGAAGCCAGAGAGATCCCGGAAAACCAACCAGAGATGAGAGAGGATACTTTACATAACATTTTGGACCATGTTTTTGGGTCTTATGATGATTATGCTCTTATGAAATAACATGGTGAAAGTTACTTTGAAAAAGACACGGACAAGTTTACTTGTTCATTTTTACACACTATTGGACAATTACATACTGTAAACTGTGTCATTACATTATTTTGTGTAGGAACATTTTCATTGTAATTGGCAGACACACTTGGGTCAATCTCAGACTAGTAAAGAGGTTTTACCTTCAAGATCCGAACATACGGCAGTCCGTCAGGGCCGACTCTGCTGCCGTTCACCTCAATGTGCTTCAGCCACTGGATGTGTGGCTGAGGATCGCTGAAGACTTTACACTCAAACTCCACATCACTTCCCACCACTACTGTACGGTTAGCAGGCAACCCGGCCTGAAGGATCGGTCTGTGCCATGAACGCTCTGTATCACACACACACATTATACATTATGTTGTTAAAATGAGCACAAATAACATAAATGATTTTTACTCCTTTCTCTGATCAGCTTTTTTCCATCTTAAAGAAATCAAAGTTGGGATCAGCATGTTAAAAAATGGGATACATGCACATTAAACACTAATCTCAGAGCCTGCATGGAGCCTATTTAACATGCAGATTAGAAACTCATTATAATTGCTGTAATTTGGCGAAAATGAGTGGGAATGTTTTTAAAGACACAGCCCATCTCTCAGGCCTTCTTACCAAAAGAGGGCAAATACAGACAATCTGCCACTGGTTCTCACTGTGAGCAATGGAGTAAGTTGACGCTTTGCACATCAAACAGTCATACCTGTCAGGTAAAAATTGCACATGAACACCCTCCCATTTCCAAACTTGAATACGATGAGTTTGTAATCATGACACACTTTGTAAAAGGCATGGGCAAATTTGTATGATGTGTCGATTGTGTGATTAGTATGCAATTGGACAACCTTGGAATAATATATTAATGTGATTCATATAAGGAGGTTTGGGCCATACAAATTACAGGAGTTTCCCGGGAGAAATAGCAGAACAGGAGAGGGGCGGGAAATTGGTGTGTTGACAGGTATGCAAACAGTCCAAAAAGTATGACTGGGAAACTCAAGAGTGCTTTGTATTTGTGTGCGAGTCATAATTACATGACGAAAGCACACTGACATGAACACAACAAAACTTTTGATTAACACTAGGAAACTCAGGATGACATTAATGAATGGTGGTGGAAGCAAAAGGGTATTGATCATCATTTTCATTGTGAATGTTGACTACAGTTTAGTTCAGGGGTCGGCAAACTTATGGCACACGTGTTAATGCACTTTAATAGTATTTATAGCTCCTAACTTAATAAAACAGACTGTGTGACTATCAGGAATAATCACCTCAAAATTATGCAAGTTTGAGGGACTTTATTTAGGTTTGGCGATCCCTGATTTAGCTTGTATGCATTTTGGGTATTGCTAAAGATGAATAGATAAAGCTTAGCATGAAATAATTTTCCAATTTCTGTTGTGTGACAAAACTAAACTAAACTTTTCTCAACAACTCTGAGGCTCATTAGAAATATGTGCTTCCACTTATATTTCTGAATGAAAAAACAAAACTCTTACTCAAAAATTACATTTAAAAGATAGAATGCCCAAATATGCTTGATGGCATAAATGTGTGAGTGTTTTGTGTGTGAATGACAAATTCCAATGGTGTGTATGGTGCAAATGATGTCACAGTGGCCTCTGTTTACATGGGTTCACTGATGTGGGCTTGATTGATACCTTCATTATTTAGCAAATAAATCAGTGCAACATAATAAAGGCATCAATTAATAAGTCCATTAAGTCAGCCAATCAGTGTTTGAAATGAATTACCTTATTCCAATTACTCTAATCTCATCTTGAGCCACTGACCACGTCTCTAACTCTAACACATCTAAATCCACTGCATCACGGAAACACTTCATATTTGCAATGGATCATTTAACACACACTATCAACAAAGTACATGTGCCTGTCCTTGAAAATGACATTTACATCAAACTAACTTTTAATATGCAGAGAGAAGAGAAGAAAAGAAATATGACTGACCGACTACATCCAGCTGGTAGGTGTGATTGATGCTGCCGTATTTGTTTTCCACCAGGCAGGTGTAGTTTCCTTTATCTGACGGTACCACAGACTCCATTATGATGGTCCACATGTGCTCTCGAACCTGTGCAGTAACAGAGATATACACATATCTGATAACCCTAATGAAATATAAATATACTAAAATGCATTTGAAATACATTTATTTTATGCTAAGTATACTACAATTGCATTTACATATTTATGTACTTAATATAAATACCCTGCAATTGTACTTTTAGTATACTAAATTGGAATACTTAAAGTCTGCTAAATTGGAACAAGTATTTTTGTGCTGAGATCCAACTAAAGATATACTTAAGAATATTTGATTGTGCTAAAGTGGAACTATTACAAGTATACTTTAGGTACACTTTAAATATCTTGCATTCAAATTATACAGTTGATCATACTGTCCTTACTCATAGTGATATTAAACACATTTCAGGCTTAATATTAAGAAATATGCATTGTGCAAAAAAGAAGAATTAAGAATAAAGTTTAATTAGAATATTAATTAATTAATTATATTTAATTATGTCAGTAAATATAGTAGTCAACATTTGAAGTGGATCAAAACCTTTCATCAAAATTGTCCTAAAACCTTCTTAGGACAACTTTGATGAACTTTTTTGATCCACTTCAAATGTGAACTACTGTATATTAATGGGTTTGTAGTTAGTGTGAAATGAATGTAGGCCTACACTTATACCAGTCAAAAGTTTGGAAACATTACTATTTTTAATGTTTTTGAACGAAGTCTCTTATGCTCATTAAGGCTGCATTTATTTCATAATAAATACAGAAAAAACAATAATATGGTGAAATATTATTACAATTTAAAATTATGGTTTTCTATTTTAATATACTTTAAAATATAATTTATTCCTGCGATCAAAGCTGAATTTTCAGCATCATTACTCCAGTCTTCAGTGTCACATGATCCTTCAGAAATCATTCTAATATGCTGATTTATTATCAATGTTGGAAACAGTTGTGCTGCTTAATATTATTTTATAACCTGTGATACTTTTTCAGGATTCTTTGATGAATAAAAAGTTAAAAAATATCAGTATTTATTTAAAATAGAAATCTTTTGTAACAATATACACTACCGTTCAAAAGTTTGGGGTCAGTAATTTTTTTTCTTTCTTTTTTTTTTTTGAAAGAAATTAATACTTTTATTTAGCACGGATGTGTTAAATTGATAAAAAGTGATAGTAAAGATTTATATTGTAAGAAAAGATTTATATTTTGAATAAATGCTGTTCTTTTTAACCTTTTATTAATCAATGAATCCTGAAAAAAGTATCACAGGTTCCAAAAAAATATTAAGCAGCACAACTGTTTTCAACACTGATAATAACTGAGCATCAAATCAGCATATTAGAATGATTGCTGAAGGATCATGTGACACTGAAGACTGGAGTAATGATGCTGAAAATTCAGCTTTGCATCACAGAAATAAATTATATTTTAAAGTATATTAAAACAGAAAACCATAATTTTAAATTGTAATAATATTTCAGAATATTATTGTTTTTTCTGTATTTATTATGAAATAAATGCAGCCTTAATGAGCATAAGAGACTTCGTTCAAAAACATTAAAAAAAGTGTTTCCAAACTTTTGACTGGTAGTGTATATTAAATACATTTTGGTAGGTTTTTTTCACTAGGGCAGACTCTGCATCCATTGCCTCTGACATGTTTTCTCACCGTCACGCACCTAACTCGGAAACTCCAGAGTTACCTAAACTCATAATTATGAGTTCTGCTAATGTTCATGGGCATTTTATCTCATAAATACATTCTTTCTGACATGACTTGAAAACACCGTAACTGCTGAAGCTAAACCTTGACCCCCATTGGCCTGCCCCAACATCCTACCATTGGTTGAACCAGAAGTTGACACAATGATTGATATATGTCTCAAACACACCATAAAGCCAATGCCATCACACTCACCAACAATCTGTTTTTGCTGTACATTTGCTGAACAACCAAACTTTCAAGAGTGCACACTATTGGGAATCTGTGTTGCAGATTTTGGCACATTTCTCAGAAGTTCACCCAAAAAAGAAAATTCTGTCATTAATTACTCACCTTCATGTCGTTCCACACCCGCAAGACCTTTGTTCATCTTCAGAACACAAATTAAGATATTTTTGATAAAATCCGATGGCTCAGTGAGGCCTGTATCACCAACAAGATAATTAACACTTTCAGATGCCCAGAAAGGTACTAAAGAAATATTTAAAACAGTTCATGTGACTACAGTGGTTCAACCTTAATATTATAAAGCGATGAAAATAATTTTTGTGTGCCAAAAAAAACAAAATAATGACTTCATTCAACAATATGATGGGCGATTTCAAAACACTGCTGAATCTTTTGTTTCGAATCAGTGGTTCGGAGCTTGAATCAAACTGCCAAAGTCATGTGAACCATTGAAATTTCGAAACACTTATGACTTAACGAAGCCTTGTTTACTGAAATCACGTGACTTTCACACTACGAACCACTGATTCAAAACAAAAGATTCGTACAGCTTCGAAGCTTCTTGAAGCAGTGTTTTGAAATCGCCCATCACTAGATATTGTTGAAAAGTTGTTATTTTGGGGTTTTTTTTGGCACACAAAAAGTTTTCTTGTCGCTTTATAATATTAAGGTTGAACCACTGTACTCACATGAACTGTTTTAAATATGTATTTAGTAGCTGGGCACTGAAAATGTAAATTATCTTGCTGGCAATGGAGGCCTCAATGAGCCATCGGATTTCATCAAAAATATCTTAATTTGTGTTGCAAAGATGAGCGAAGGTCTTACGGGTGTAAGAGACAAGTATATTTAATACAAGTTTAGTTGAACTTCGCCACTACTTTTGGACAAGTAAAATGCATTTAGTACAAAATTAGTTGTTCCAATTTAGCAGACTTTAAGTATTCCAATTTATAGCGTGCCACAAATACATTTAGTTATACTAAAGTATATACAAATAAATTGTACTATTTTTTCACTAAGGAAGAGCTTCAAATAACATCAAATGACAAGGCAAATCCAGTGTGAAAAGAACAGTGTGTTGCATGGTGGAGAGTTGGAAACAGGCCACTCCATGTCCACTAACACAGAGCTTTTCTCAAGCCAAGAGCTCTACAAACTGCCTGCACACAACAAACTTACTACAGAAAAGCACATGTCTGATAAACAACATGGATCTCTACAGTGCAGCTGAACTAGGATGTAGGTGACTCCCGATTTTGCCTCATTGGACAAACCTATAGCTTGCCCACAAATGAAAGACTGCTTCAAGAATTGCCTTTAAGTTATATTTAAAAAAAACAAACAGCAAACAGCTTGGAATTACATGAGGGCTAGTTAATAATGACACCATTTTAATTTCTTTGGAGATGTATTTCTTTAAGCAATATGTTTTAATGTTTCTGAAAACAAGGAAAGCAGCATGCCATGAACTAATTGAAAATACCAGGTGTCTGATCGAGAGTATGAAGCATGCAATAGTTGACTGTGGTCTCTTCTTCAGTTGCCCTCACCTTGAATCCTCCTATTCGCTGATCTCTCTTAAACTCTTTGCCGTTCTTGAGCCACTTGAGTGTTGGTGTAGGGTTACCGTTGGCCTGGCAACGGAACTTGACAGTTTTGCTGGCGGGAACCGCGTGGAGCTTCTTCATCTTATCAGGTTGAGCCCAGGCAGGCGCCATTGCTGAGGAACAGATAGAAGGTACAAAAAAATATGATGGAGAAAATTAAATGAAACTACAATGTGAACAATATCAGAAGAAGGACCATCTTAGAACAGCAAAGCAACAATAAGAGTACGTTCCAGGAGAGTGACTGTACTAAGGTGACCGCAGATCAAAGTGTGCAAAATTTAGGTTGGTTGATGGTTTAACTCCTTTTGACTGGCTTGATGGTGTCCTTGGGACTCAAAGACTAATCCATCAAAAGACATAAAGACTTTCAGTCTAATGAACTAAAGCTTGTCACATTGCACAAGATGGCTGTGATTTATAAAACAAAAATTTGCTGTGAAAAATCCTGCTTATAAGAGCAATCCTAAATCCTGTTTCACACTGGATGCGCAAGCGCTAAATGTCAAATGGTGATTGTGAAACACGAAACATCTCACATACATGATTTTATGGTGAAATTTGTTATTTTCATGTTACTCAGGTCAATTTTGATCAAGAACAATGCACTGTGGCTTTAATTGCGCAGCAAAAATAGACTCGGTGCCGAAACTCTGCTCTTGCAACGTGCTGCTGCTGCGCCGCCTCTGTGTGCGGTGTGAATGCTCAGTCTACTCTGTTAACATGGGCGCTGAAAAAAATATGCACTGTTTATACTTTCATTGTGAAACCGGCCTAACAATTTTGTTTTGTATTAACATTTGCATATCTGACTAAGTCTGAGTTTGACTAAGAGAGCAGCGGTGACTCACGAAGCAGCTTCTGGTCACTTGATAGCTTGGCCTCCTCTGAGGAAGACTCATCTTCATCATCATCTTCTGAGGAAATCAATCCATCTGACCAAGAACAGAAAATCAGGTTATGATTTTGTTGTTTTTGTGAACTATACAAATGTTAAATGATCAGCCTTTTTGTATTCAATCCGTTTCTCACCAGTAACGTTGACACTGAAGTAATCTGTATGGTTGCTGTTGGGTCCCTGAGCAAAGCAAGCATACAGACCAGAGTCGGCCGGCTCTACTGTTTCAATCTCCATCTGATCGTTGCGCAGACGGGTGTGCTCTCCGTCAACCAGTGGAACATGGTCCTTAGTCCAGGTCACTTCCTGTGTCTCCTCTTTACCTTCACAGCTCAGCTCCAGTTTCTCCCCTGGATACAGGGTGAACGGCGTGGGCTCAACCAGGGCTACAACTAAGAACAGGATGAAAAACAAATTTGTTAGGATAAGTTATAATATAATATGAATTCCTGAAAATTTTGAATTCATAAAAATAATTAATTAAATAAATAATTCTAAAGTTTCTATCCAAAAATTTGGATAACCTCCAACTTGTCTTAAATCTACAAGATGTTTAATGAATTTATTGGGTTGTTTCAAATGTTAAGCATTAACTTATAATTAACTTATTAGAAACCATCCACACATAATATGTACTATGAAGTGCCACCAATGATCAATAATGTAAACAATGATCAGCCATAATGCGTTACTTGACTTTTTGCTGAATTCGAAATTCAGAAAAAAAAAACTACAAAAACAAGTCAAATAGGGATTTTGCTAGAAAGATGCAAATGAATACAACAGACTGCTCCGGGCTCTTTAAAAAAATATTTAAAATACATGGCATGTACTTAAATGTGACTCCCACCAAGTCAGTAGCGAGGAAAATACAATGCGCTAATGATTATTATGTAATCTGCAGGCAGTGCAAAAAGATGGTCTTCGTGGTGTATTACATTAAGTTCATCAGCGAGTCTTCGGCAAGAAATGTCAGACATTCAGATAACACCAAAGCCTCTCATTTTCTTTTTCTTTTAAAAAAAAAGAAAAAAATATTTTTTTACAGGTTTCCTGCACATTTTCAAAATTCCATACTTTTCCAGACTCAAATTTGAAAACATATTTACTTTCTATAAATTCTTCATTTTATATTTTAGAAAACTGAACACATATATAAAAACACAAATATTTTTCCATACTTATCCAGACCTGGAAATTACTCAAATCAAATTCCATACTTTTCCAAACTGCGTAGGAACCCTGCTTTTAAGAAAATACTTGAGAACTTTTGAAATTTCTTGAAAAGGTTTTCATGTGTGTGCAAGATTTTGGTGTTGTCTGATGGTTTCGCCCTGTCTGACTGTCTTGATAGTTTTAATTTATAAAGATCCAGCAGATTCCACAAGACAGCTGTGGTTTATTAGGCAAAAATTTCCTGATTCTGAGTCAGTTCAGTTTGACTAAGAGAGGAGGGGTGACTCACAAAGTAGTTTCTGGCTACTTGGCATTAGTTAGTGAACAGTGTGGGCTTGACCAGGGCTGCCACTAAGAACAGGATGTTTTGAAGGTTATTTTGCTCTTTAGTATACATTTTCTCATTCCTAGTGTTTGGTTCCTCTTTTCTTGGTTTCTGAGGGTATACATTTACACGACAACAAAACTATTAGATGCCACAGTTACTCTTACGTTCACCTGTTTCTTGTTTAGTTACTTGTTTACTCTGTATATGTAGCCCAGTGTGAGAGTCGTCCTTTGTTGGTTGTCTTTGTCTTATTGTCTTTGTTTTACCAAAGCTGTTTTGATGCTGTTGATTTATCAACATCTTCATCTTGGATTATTTTCTTGTTTTTGTTTAAGAAATTGCTGCATAAAGATCCACATCTCAACTCTTCTTTACCTGCAATGATACACTATGAAATTGACTGAAACTAAGCTTAAATTAGATCACTGAAAAATCTTAATAATGTTTTTATGATTGTGATGAGGTTAGACAATCCTAACAGAAGTCATATATTAAGAAAAATCTTATTATTGCAAAATATAGACTGTTTAATTTCAGGTTAGACAGGTGAAAACAATCACACCTGTTTTTGTTGAAAGAAACTTACCCTCACCTATGGTGGCTGATATGCCCTGGGACTGAAATGCTTGAGTTAGGAGTACTGAGATCAGCAGCAGCATGGTCTTCATCATCATCATAATCATCATCAAGGATTCTCTCTGCATCCAGCCCAGCTCTTCATAAAAAAAGCTTCATGCCTGAATGTTCAAAAAACCACATTATTTTCCCCTTATTTGACATTGTTGCAGCTCCTCTCTTCCCAATCTGTCAGTAACGCTCTGTTTAGTTCCTGTCTCTATGAAGACCCTCCTCCTGAAAAGCGTGATGTACTCTGATTGCTCGGCTGGACCTGTGTGTTGTGATTGGTCAAGCACTTCGAGTGTATTTGGGAAATGTCTCGCCCCTTACTATAACCGCGCCCCTTACATTCAACACACTACTAATTCAACCAGTCCCCGCCTCTTTATTTTGTGTATGCGTTGGGAGGGAATTATTTAATTGAGGAATATTGTGATGTGTTCATTCCTGGAAAACTTGAGACTACAATGGAGGCGTTTCAGGGAGTTCAGAAACAGTGCGCACTGAGAATAACTGCCACTGGAGGGCCTTTGTACTTTGGAACTTTGCAGAGCTTTTTCATGCTCAAACAACAACATTACACACTAAAGAAAGTTGAAAATCCTTTTAAGCCACTGTTTTACAAAAAAAAAAAAAAATGTTTAAAAAACTATGATAATCTTCTCTTGAATAACATGCACTTAATATCCTTTTGGGAATAGACAACTGTATGGTTACTGAAAGGACGTAAATGTTTGAACATTTAAACAAAAAAAAAACAAAAAAAAGAAAAAAGAAAAATAATTTCCTGTTTATACAAACTACTTCTGAGTAAAGCCGGCCCATCATGAGGCTGCTAGACTTCAAAGAGGCTATTAAGGCCAGGCTGATGAACTTTTTCCTGTTTCCTCATCCATCTGGGAAAACTGACTCATGCTGAAAACACTGAAACACGCCATGTGAGTGTGTCAAGGCACCATCTAAAGAATTTCACCGTAACAGTAACTTTAAGAACTATCAAAGAGGATTGCTGAAAAAATTATAAAAAGATAAAAATTATGTAATTATGTAACAATAAATACAGCAAAAGTTTAAACATGCTGAAAACAGTGAAGTATCAGTTCCCTTTCAGTCGGTCACGTTCAACGTCACGTCAGAACTGAACTGACGAATTGGGATCTCAGAAGCCGAGCAGTTCTATTGTTCCAGCTCTGCAATCTGTGTTGAGAGGGTATTCTACAATGAGTCCTGTTTTTGAGAAGCAGCCTATTTGTCAGTGTTGGTGTGATGGCACTCACAGCGGTGATCATGATCTCTTCATTCAAACAAACAGCTGTTTTCACAGCTTTTTCGAGAGAGTTGCAGCTTCAATGAGATTGCTGTTCATTCAGCATGAGAGAGATTGTGCCTTCTATGAGAGTGACAGCACACAACAGGCTGCACTAATTCCTTTTTGTTGTGCCGGGGCCATTTCCCCTGTGCGCTTCAGCACCAGAGAGAGCTTCTTTCCCTAAAAGAGCTTACACGAGTGTGACATTGTGTCTTTATAAAGATGGCATTCCACTTGTGTGTTTCTGGATGCGGACGTTACCTAGCTCCGTCTGATAGTCATGAGAGCTGTCTCACGTGTCTGGGTGTTAGGCACACTGCGGGAAGATGACCATTGCGGATTTGCGGTCGAGACTCCAATACCTCAAACGAGGTGGAGTCCCTTCAGTTATCCCTGATCTTCCTCTTCTGGTGGCCAGAAGAGGGCTACTTCGGCTAATAGCCTTGGTGACCTGAGGATCTCAGTGAGGGCTTCCCTGCTGAGTAACCAATTTCCATGGGCCCCCCATTCCTCTTGCAATCTGCAAGCTGTGCACCTTTCTCAGGAGCACGCTGGTCCCTGTCGTGGGGTACCAGTCATTACCTTTGGGGCTCCGGTGGATGACCGGATGTTGTGAGTTTCAGAGGGTGAGCTTGGTTCCTCTGGGGATGAAGATGCGTTACCCTCTTTGAGGAGCTTCTAGCTATGCTTTCCAAGGCCGCCAAGAGTGTCAGGCTCAATTGGAGGCATCCACCGTGTCCTGAACCCTCAAGGCTGGACACTTGGTTTCTCAGGGTGGCCCGCGCTGGTTCTCAGTGCCCCGCCCCAGTTTCTTTCATTCCAGAAGAGCATGAAGAGGTGACCAGATCGTGGATGGTACCTTTTGCCCCAAACCGGTCTGGTGCCTCTTCCCCCTGGCTACCCTCGATGGTGGGGTGGTCAAGGGGTACGTGGAGATCCCCCAGGTGGAGCGGTCTGTTGCGATGCAACTGTGTCCAAAGACTGCTACCTCCTTGTGGGGTAATCCGCATCTCCCCTCCCGGGCCTATTAGTTCTCGTCCTCACTTGGGGCCAAGGCTTAAAGAGCCTGTGGTGAGGCCGCATCTGCCCTGCATGCCATGATGCTCCTGCAGGTCTACCAGGCCAAAGTGCTAAAGGAACTGCATGAGGGTAGTTCTGACCCAGCTGTTTTGCAGGAACTGCGCACAGTGAAGGACCTCGCCTTACATGTGATGAAAGTCACTGCGAGCTCCCTGGGTTGGGTGATGTCCACCATGGTGGTCCAGGAACGGCATCTCTGGCTGAACCTGGCAGATATGCATGAGGCCGACAAAGTTTGCAAAGTTATTCGGTGATGTGGTTGAGAATTTTGCCCAACATTTCTCGGCTGCACAGATGCAGACAGAGGCATTAAAACATGTCCAGCCCCGGCGACCTGCTGCTGCTTCCACCCAGTCACCGGTTGCAGAGCCTCCACCTGCTCGTCGCCGAGGGTGCCCCCCGCGGCAGCCTCCACCCGCAGGCAGGCTGCCCAGCCTGTCCAGGCCCCTGCCAAACCAGGCAGCAAATGCAAGAACAAGCAGCCCTGAGACAGGCAAATGGAGGGAGCAGCTCTTTGGGAGATGGTGAGATATATAGCATTTTCTTGTGAGAATCATTTTCTTTCTGTTCTGCCAACAGATTACCCACATTTTCAAAGAAAGAGCAGTTTCCTCTGTCTCTGGGTCCCAATAGGGCATGGATAGCACTGTGCGATGCTATGCCTTGCTACTCCCATCCCCCTCCCCCGCCTGCCATCTCCTCCTTTGGTGTCAGAAGCATCTGAGGTCGCTTTGTGCCATTCACATTCCGGGCCTGCTGAATCGTGCAACCGACGAGCTCTCACGACAACCTGTGCTTCCAGGAGAATGGAGACTCCATCAAAGTCATGCCTGGAATTCAGTGCAGCTAACTCTCATGTTGTCCTGAGACCCTGGCCCAGATATGTGCCCAAGGCTCCTACCACTCCCTTTAGGGACCAGGTAGTAAACCCGCAAGCGCTGCCCCTGGAGGAGCCAAACCCAGCCCTAGCTTTGCTTTGTCCCGTCCGCGGTTTGCACCTGTACATGGACCGAACGCAGAGCTTCAGGACCTCAGAACAGCTCTTTTTCTGTTACGGAGGCCAGTAGAAGAGAAAGGCTGTCTCCAAGCAAAGGATGGCCTTGGCGAATCAAACCCAAGGTGTGCCTTGCCCGCTCGGGTTGAGAACGCACTCAACTAGAAGTGCTGCTTCTCCCTGGCCACTGCGCCTTGCTGGCAGATATTTGTAGAGCTGCGGGCTGGGCGACACCCAACACGTTTGCTAGATTCTATAGCCTTCGTGTAGAGCGGGTATCCTCCCATGTACCCATGTACGAGTGGTCAGGAGTGTGAGGGACCCGCTTGGTGTCAGCTTGCCACGCCATTCCCCTCCTATGGACTTGATATGTGCGCTTATTGCTCCAGTCAGGTTCCCCACTTGGTAAACACTGTTGAGTTCCTCCGTCACCCTCGGCAGTCAGACGTGGCAGAGTGTATGATGCCAGGCCTAACACTCATATGCATTGGTGGAACCTGTGCTAGGCTAGTGTCCATATGTTGTGATCCCTGCGGCAATCCTATATATATATTCTTCCATGGTACGGTTCAGTTCCAAAGTGACGTTGAACGTGACCAACTGAAAGGGAACGTCTCTGTTACGTATGTAATCCCCGTTCCCTGAAGGAACCGTCGCCACAGTTCTTGTGACACTGCTGAGCGGCCGGGTCACTGGCATGGCTCCTCAGCAAAAACCTGAATATGCGTGGCATCCGTTTCCGTATTTATACCCACGCTGCAGGGCGGAGCGCGAGATGCAAAACCCGCATGCCAATGTGCATTGGTTTGTTTAGTTTACACTCAAAGCAGATTGGTCTCTCAAGCGAGATCCCAATTCGTTGGTTCAGTTCAGACGTGACGTCTCCGTTCCCTCCTTCAGGATACATATGTAACTGAGACGTTATGTGCATATATGCCAAACAATGGACAATATATTAATATTTCATGGATTTAATGCTTTTGTGGACAAAAAGTGCTGTTGTTTGTTTTTCAATGGACACTCATGGACATTTTTCCCAAGTGTCGACGGATTGGATTCATCTCGCAATCGCTATTTCATTACAAAGGTATGAAGTCCCGTTTTGATTTTGCGTGTTATCATTTGCACACCCGACAAAAATTACAATATTACTGTTGCTAGAGCATCTATATCGTAAAAAAGACACCGTAGATTGACAGTAATCGTTTATAACTTTCTAATGATATAACTTGTTATCTTTATTAATATTTTAGATAGTATCTAAGATAGATACTTAGCCTAATAACATGATCACGTCACGCTAGGTGGGTGTGGTTTCAGCAACCAGACACCTCAGTTCCAACCACGTCCCGCCTCTTTGCCCATTTTCAGTTATCCGGGAGTGATGCGCTGCTAAGATGGCAGCGGTCGCTTTTTCGCTTCAAAAACGCTCTTCAGAAATCTAGGGGTGACGTCACGGGCACTATGTCCATATTTTTTTTTTTACAGTCTATGGTTTTGAGATGCCAGGAGACATATTTAAACAAATAATGATTTTCCATGAAAACACTCTAAAATAATTTCATAAAGGCCATCTTTTGGTTCAAAGAGATTCCTGGCAGACAAATAAAACAAATTAAAATTGTTTTAAGAGAGAATGAAAATGATCCAAGGCACAGTGCAAGCCAGTGAGTGCAAGAAGAGAAAACATACATAACATAACTTAAATAAATAAATACATACATACTCTATCTCTTCCCAAAAGGCAAGTGTTGTTTATAAAATGTTAGGACACCACAAAAACACTATATTATTCAAATTCAATCAAAAAGAAAAGCATGTGTATTTTATTACATACGAACTCACCTTTTTCTTTCTGAAAAAAAAAAGAAAAGTCAATCCCAGATCAGTTTCAGATGTTCTAAAATAACAGGCTCATAAATAGTCACTAGACGAAACTCCACATTTCTTCAACCTCTTTACATTAGTCTATCTGAAATCAGTGAAAATATGACGACCGGAGGTTTGCCCATCCACTTAGGACCAACTCGGCACTAACAACCAATTTCCTATTGAGTGCATCTATTTCTCAGCTGAAAACCCACCCCTCACCACACCAAAAACCCAAGACTGATTTATTTTCACTATGATTCACAACTATTATTTACAAGTAAATAATCCATTAAAACAGTATTTTTCAGTTAAAGGATTTTTCAGTTAAAGGATTAGTTCACTTTCAAATGAAAATTAGCCCAAGCTTTACTCACCCTCAAGCCATCCTAGGTGTATATGACTTTCTTCTTTCTGATGAACACAATCAGAGATATATTAATAAATATCCTGAAACATTCAAGCTTTATAATGGCAGTGAACAGGGGTCATGAGTATGAAGCTGAAGAAAGTGCTTCCCTCCACATCCATCCATCATAAACGTACTCCACAAGGCTCCGGGGGGTTAATAAAGGGCTTCTAAAACGTAGCAATGCGTTTGTGTAAAAAAAAATCCATATTTAACAAGTTATGAAGTAAAATATCTAGCTTCCGCCAGACCGACTTCTGTATTCAACTTTCAAATGAACTGTAAAATTCTCGCAGGTCAAAACACTTAGGCTACGTCCTACACCTACCCTATTCAACTTACGGAAAAAGCTTAACTGACACGACGCCAGTTCCGTTTTTTTCTGTGCGTTGAATATGGAAGGCAGTCTTTATTATATTATATTATATTATCCATCCATTCTCCAAACCTCTTGTCCAACCTCTGAAAAAAACAGTGAAACAACCATGTCATTTAGCCTATTTAAAGTGCATTTTATTTTTGGAAAAATTGAAAACCATGTTTTCTGGTTGTTCTAAAAGCAAATATCCCTTGTTCAGATAATTAAAAGAAACAGATGTATAAATATAGTATTTCCACTTCTTCCCTGGGCCCAGAATGTAAAAGCATTAAAGTGAATTTCTCTTTCGCACTGCATCCAAAGGCATTCCCCCAAAGTGTCTTTGGATGCAGTGTCTCAGGGAATCATGGTTACATGCGTAACCTGAGATGTTTTCCTCACTCTTTTTTCTTTTCCCCTCACCATGTCCAGGAATTCAGTAGCCCTCCCACAACAAAAACAAACAAATATACAGTGGATACAATAAGGGATGCAGTTGTTAGTAAATATTTGACTGGTTCATTTCTGATGATTGTGCCAAAGTACTTAAGTGATAAAAAAAAAAAAACACTTTATTAAATATATTATTTTTATTTGATATTTGAGGGATTATTTTATGGCGCAAAAATCTTTTTTACTTTACTCTACTGAAAGGCTTAATAGGCAGCCTAATGTCTCTACCTCATTACTTTAATGGTTAGACTAATCAAGAGCAAAATTAAAAATCTAAATGTTTGTATATGATACAAATGTTTTTAAAGTTTTATTCAATTTTTTTTCTGAAATCCACCTTTCTGGGATCAGGATAATCCTGCTTTTTTCTGGATAAAAGATAAAAGGTAAAACCTTTAATTTTCATTATAAAGTGCACTTTTTAAAAGTCTACTTAAGCATGTTGAGAAACAGTCATGAAAATGGACTCTCACATATAGGTGGCCTTTTATTTCATTAATATTATACACAATATTCTGTTATTAATTATACAATTATACACAAATTTCTTAAAAAATATACGTCTCTGTTCAGTAGTCTGTGTGCATATCACATACAATCACAACCCCAAAAAAGAAACAGTCTTATAGACCTTAATCAGGGTAGCGGCATATTTAATTTTTGACAGGAATGAAACAAGGCTGTGAGGGATAGAATACAGTGTGTTTAGTGGATTGTGCTGTTGTTTAACAACATACATTGTTCAGCTGATGAAACGTTTTTCTGAAAAGAAAAAAAAAACTCTTTCATAAAAGAGTTTTGAAAGTTCTGAAAATTATGTGATCTAGGACCTACTTAAAATATACTTTTATGATTTGAAGTACATTACCAGTACACATTCAGTACAATGAAGCACACTTCCTTTTCACAATGTCAGAAACGATAAACCGGTAGAGTCTAAGAACTTGGATTTATGTTTATCATCAAAAGTTTATCATGCGTTTGGAAGAGAACTCAATTCAGTAGATTCTTGACATCCATTAACACTGAACTTGGTTAAGGTATTTATCTGACAAAAGTATTGGCAAAAAGAGGCAAACTACAGTTACAGGTTTTATTTTAATATGCAAACAGCATGTTTTTACAGCAGACAATATAACTGAAGGCCCTTGCCTGTCTCTGAATCAGATTTACACCAGATCAGCGAAGAAGTCCAGACGGTTGATTTCAGAAACGCTGTAGTACTATGGCAAGCCGCTTTGACTTTTATTCATTCTCAGGATTCTTGATATCAGCAATTCAATTCTTGATATCAGGAATTAAAAAAAAATCTTATTTTTTGATATAATTAATTACTTTGTTACAGTGCAAATATCTATTCTTGATATCAACAATTGAACTGCTGCTAGTAACAATGTTAATTTTTGATATCAATAATTTGATTGTCACTAGTGATGATGTTAGTTTCTGATATCACGAATTTAGATATCTGAAATTATATTGATATCAGAAATAAATTTTCAGATATCCAAAATGAACATTTTTACTAGTAGTAATTGTTCAATTGTTGATATCAAGAACTGACGTTTCAACTGGTGCCAATTAAATTCTTGATATCAAAAATTCACATTTTTACTAGTAACAACAGACTGTCTTCCAAAAAAACGACAATAGGTAGTTTTTCAAGCACCTTATTACGACCTATATTTATGTTTAAAGTCATGCGCCCTCTAGCTGGCATAAAAATAATGACAGTGTCGTGTTACGTCTGTCGTCATAAAATTACGTATGACTGTCGTTACCAATCAAAATGCATGTTCATTTAAATGCAATTTGTGGACTTTTTACGCCTTTTGTCCTATTTCCATTTAGCAAAATTCATTTTTTTTTTTTAAATTACCGACTACACCCACCCCACCCCTAAACCTACCCTTAGTGATTTATAGTGCATATACACTTTATGAGCACATGCGTTCCCTGGGATCAAACCCACGATTGCATGATCACATGATTGCATATTGATATTGCAATGCTCTGCTAATTAAGCTACGCAAAACCCATAATATGACGCAGATAAAAGGGAACAATGCATTAAAATGAAAGTGTCCTGTTGTTGATAGGGGCGCAACTTTACTAAACGCTCGGTCGTATTTCATTTCAGGGAAGTGACAAACGATAGGCGTATTGGTTGGAGAACATGTTGCGTAACAATGTCATTATTGATATCAAAAATTATTATTTTTACTAGTAAGAATTGTATTTCTGATATGTAAAATTGGAATTTCTACGGTGGCCCAGTAGAGCACAACACAACGAAATTAAAAAAGCAAACATAAGGCCACAACATAACGGAAATGCTCCCGACCACTAGGGGGCTCTCAGAGCTCGGTAAAGTTAGTTTTCCTTGCCAATGTCGACAGTCTTACAAAGATATCAATAACATGATTAGTTTTAAGCATGTAAACATTGTATATCGACATAAAATATTAATTCAAAATCAACAGACATGTTCAAATTCAAAAGCTTGTTGGTTCCTGTTGGTAAGACTGACACGCTTTGGAATTTGAACATGTCTGTTTTTAAATGTTAAAAGTAATTTTAATGAATACAAATTATACGTTTTAACCACTTGGTAGAATTGGCAGACGTTCCCTTCATCATGTGCCGTGGTAGCGTGTCAAATCATTCACTTGTATAAATATGAAGCTATTGTGCTCGTAGGTGATTCTGAATTAATATTTCATGTCGATATACAGTGGTTACATACTATTGGAACTAATCGTGGTATTGATATCACTGCCGACTCTATCACATTGGCAAGGAAAACTAACTTTACCGAGCTCTGAGAGCCCCCTAGTGGTCGGGAGCATTTCCGTTGTGTTGTGAATTTATGTTTGCTTTTTTAATTTTGTTGTGTTGTGCACTACTGGGCCACCGTAGGAAACAGCTGTTTATGAAGTTCCTTAAGCCAAGTTTACACTACAGGACTTTAAATGTCGGCAGATCCCTGTGTCCAGACTACGTGACTTGCTGTGGAGTCTTGAAGTTGTTGTGGTGTTCACACTATGTGACACTACGTAAATGATCCGCAACAGGAGCTTACACACTACATGAGCTGACGACAACTGTCACCAAACGACTTTATTTGAAAATGGATGTTGGGAGTAAATTAGATTAAATTTTGAATTAAATTTAATTAAGATTTAAACAACCCTTTCACAACTATCTGATATTCTGATTCTCAAATATGTTCAAGTGTTTTGTCATTTAAAAACCTATATAATGACCTTGATCTTAATATATAACGTCAATTCATCCATTTGTCCTGAAATACATGTGGCCGTTGAAATGGGAGAACAATAAAGTGAGTGAGCTTTATAGTTTCTTACACAATGTGTATCTGATATGAATAAACGTCAGCAAATTATATTTGAATGGATTGTTATTGCTGCTTCCATAGACATCAGTGTATATTTCATTGGCTGTTGCGTCGCGACATGTGACACCACAGGATATCGAGTCGGCGACAGCTCTAGATATTTAGCATGCTAGATATTTGTCTGGCGTCTGCGAGGTGTCGGCGACGCGTCATTGAGTAATTCACACATAAAGATTGGTGAGCGCCGATCACTCGCTGATTTTCCCCCGATCACAGCCTGACCTGTCGTCGACCTCGTTAACTGGCAAATCGGGCTTAAAATCCTGTAGTATAAACTTGGCATTAGAAGCATCAATTCTGAGTTTCCTTATTCAGTGAACATTAGCAGGACTCTGTCACCTTCTACTGGAGAAAACATAAAGCACAGGCTCACTGTAGAGAAGACTATCAGTGTGGTAAGGCTGTGAATGCATAGATTTTTTTGATCATTGAATAGTGTAGTTAAAACATCTACGAGCAGCAGCTAACTGCTAATGCTAACCAGACAAACCTTGTTCACTCCATGTAGAGCTGACATGCAGCTAAAATGTGACGCGGATTCAAGTCTTTTTGTTGGTCTGGTCACATTTGGTGGCAGTGAATCGACTCTTGTAGGCTCTCACAACATGAGGAAAGGCTTGTGTGACCATCAAGACTAACTTTAGCGACTATGCCTCTTTTCAACCATGAGTCACACTGATTTAGAAGGCACAGATTTTGAAAATGTTCTTCATAAACCTTAATGAAAAGGCATTACAGACTGTAAGTTAGATTGGGTCACTGTGGTGGTCTCAAAAACTCCCAAACTCTGTCCTTCTCTGGACAGAAATCTAAAGGTATTTGTGATTTTTTTTTTTTTTTATTCTTTACAACTTGCAAGGCTGGGGAGCGGTTCGCCAACAGCCCAAATGAAAATTCAGTCATCATTTACTCACCCTCATGTTGTTCCAAACCCATAAGACTTTTGTTCATCTTTGGAACACAAATGAAGATAATTTTAATAAAATATCTGAGAGCTTTCTGTTTGACACTTCAAAAGTTCATAAAGAGGTCGTAAAACTAATCCATCAAATTTTCATGAGAGACACAATCACTTTAAATGATGAACAGATTGAATTTAGGCTTTTATTCACATATAAACATTCATCAACTCACATATCAGGTATGGTAGACACAAGCTCAAACATGTTTGTGAGAGAACCAATGAGGTTCATTCTCATGTTACACATCACGTTTGAGCTTCAGCAAGAACCAATGAGGTTTGTTTTCGCATGTTAAAGCAAGAACGGTTGAGCTTCGGTTTATGTTCACTGATCAATGTTTATATGTGAATAAAAGCCTAAATTCAATCTGTTCATTATATAAATCAATCAAGTCTCTTCAGAAAATTTGGACTACACTCAATTCACATGGATTAATTTTACGATCTCTTTATGAATTTTTTGAAGCGTCAAAGTGTTAGTTGCATAGCTGTCTATGGAGTTGACAAAAGTCTCTCAGGTTTCAAGAAAATAAATAGAAAAAGCAACATTTGCTTTAAGAAAAAAAAAAAAAAGATTGACAATAGGGCTGGGCATT
Source organism: Hypophthalmichthys nobilis (assembly GCA_037950665.1). Taxonomy (NCBI): domain Eukaryota; kingdom Metazoa; phylum Chordata; class Actinopteri; order Cypriniformes; family Xenocyprididae; genus Hypophthalmichthys; species Hypophthalmichthys nobilis. Next base: position 29,487,340 of record CM075473.1, read on the forward strand.
GCCACAAATTGGATTGGATTTCGATTTAATTACCTTCGATTCAATATTGATTAATTGGGGGCCTATCAGAAACAGTACATGGCAAATTTCCTCAAAGAAAAAAAATCTCTCTCAACTAATGCTGTAAACTATACAGGGAATCACAGTTGGTACATCATTATAATATTAAAGGTTAAAAACACGCGGTTGAAACACTGATTGAGCGATTACATTCTTTCGTGAGCACTTATCCTCATCTTAAAAAAAAAAAATTCTATACCTTTCTATCCTACCTTTCTTTGCTTCCTTCACTTCCTTTAATCTCTCTCTATTGTAGCTTATGATACTCTGAGCACTGCCTAAAACTTGTATTGTGAGCACTTCTTGTCCCTATTTGCCTCGTCATGATGACTCGCTTACTGTATTCCTCACTTGTAAGTTGCTTTGGATAAAAGCGTCTGCCAAATGAATAAATGTAAATGTAAATGTAAATGTACATGTTATATGACACGGATTTCGGTAAGTCGTACTTTATCTTTCAACACACCTTCGGATGTTCATTCATGGTTATTTTGTGTTGTAACTAGTAAAGCTAACGAGATGCTCGGTTCACGTGCGCTCTGCTTGGATACTATTGTGCAGCGATCTGTCACGCCACAGAGCGCCAAGAAACATCGTGACACCTGGAGAGACGTCTGTGGTCTTACTCCAGTCTATGGGAAAGTAGCCCATTTTAGATTCTTGTGAGGTTTATTGTGCTTGCAATGTGTGTGTTTTTTGTGTGTGTGATATGTGTGAGTGACTGTTTTTTACTTGACAAAATAAAATTAAAAAAAAAACGCTCTGTTATAGGCTCATTCAATGGCTTTCAATGCAATGCTTTTGTGTGTGTGTGTGTGTGTGTGTGTAAGAGTGTGAGAGTTTGCCACATTGTGAATGTTGTATAGTCGCACCACTTCATTTATGTGTATGATCTGAATGGCTGTATGATCATTGAGTCATTGGAATCTAGGCAATCTTTGTCTTCGATGATGTTTAGTGTTCAGCCTGGATTGTCTAGATCACAGGTGATGATGCCATCAGGGTGTAATGGTGGAGGTGTGTGTTTTGTGTTCATGTCTGGGAGATGGGTGGAATCAAATCTATACTGCTGTGAGGTGTGTATGGCCCCTTGAAGTGTCTTCGCACCCATCTCCCACATCTTAGGTAACAATTCCGCTGTTCTGGCTTTGATGCAGGTGGTGTTAGGCACCTTCCTGGCATCCATCCTCCAAGGAATTGCAGTGGTCAACCTGAGATAGAAACAAATGCAGACAGAACCACAATTAATTTTGAAGTTTTCAACAGCTTCACATTCAGACATGTGGAATTATTTTATCATGTCTATTGCTATTTCAATCCCAGATGTCACATGAAACAGAGTTTCATTGGCCAGATCTGAATTACTGCTTTTGTTTCAGTGCAGTCTGTGTGTCACACCTAAAGCTGCTCTTGCAGTTGAGCCTTCACAGTCAGCTGTGTCATGAGAAATAGAGGCTCCAGTTCTGCTGAGGAAATTCTTAGATGAATGGGTGTTTCCATCACCCTCCTAATCAGAAGCTCAAAAGAAGCTCAAATGGGTTGGTGACCATGTCCTTAATTTCATTTACTCTCAGTACAGTCAGATCTGTTTTGGAGATGTCTGCTTAGCAATTCTTGAATTTATGGTGCCATTCAAACGTTTGATCTGTGCCAGATCTCTGTGAACTGTAAAGCCTGTGGTACTCCTGCCAGGTGTTTCTGGCAGAATCTGGCAGTAAGGTGTGGGAGTCCATCTCCTATCCTGAAAAGTCCATCTTGCAGATATGGACAAAAAATGATCTTCCAAAACTTTCTGCCATATTCTGGAAGATGAATTCTTCAAACAGTGGTACAAGAGGATGTGGTGCTGGTTCTTCAAGACACAATCTGTCTGTCTATAAAGCCTACAAAAAACAGTATTCATGTATTTTACAACACTTCAGCTTGTGATTCTTATTAAGTGGGGGTCATTTTTTAGGATTCTTTACTTAACCTAAGTCTCTGAGATCCTGACACCTTGCACTTCTGGAGAAGTTCTGGAAAATGGTGTCGCTGGAGACTAAAGGGTTCCTGATGGTTTCACACTTAATTCTTCACTTTAATTCTTAATTCTTTTGCAGTTAACATGTGTCTTTTCTTCTCCACCTGTTTTTGTCGGACCCTGCTGACCCAATTAGCATTTTGCTGTCCATTGGTCATGCTTTAACCGCAATTTCTAGTATTGCATTAGTATTGAAAATATGATCAGAAAATCAGCTTACATAATAATTATGCACACAGTGTAGTGCTCTTGTAAAGACAAAAAATGAAAGCATACCCCCTTCCCACTGGGTAGTGGACCAATGAAATCAAATTGTAAGGATTAATGTATTACCTTTCTCTATTTATTGCCTTGTTTGGTGATTATAATATAATGTATATTATAATTTGTTTTATAATATAATTATATTTTATTAAAAATAGTATAAATTAAATATTATTATTTCTGGTCTCTGTAGAGTCTCTGGAACAACTTAGTTGTCGATGTCTTCGTTCTGCAACAATAGCTGCACTGGCATGTACAGTGTGTACAACAACTGTCAGGCTTAAAGCCAATGAGGGACTCTGTTGTTGTAAACATCCAATGAATTGCAAGCACATGCGGAGTACATGGTCAAATCCCTGCTCAATTTTTCTTTTTGAGAGCTAAGATGTCACAGATTGTTACAGATGTGACGTTCTTGTATCAATACATTTGAATATGAAAAGGTTTTTGGCTCAGGGTTGATGCAATGCACAATTGCTGTTTTTAGAATTCAAATGTCTGTTTATTTCTTTTTAAATCTATTTAAAGACTATAAGACACAGCGGCCATTTTGGCTCATTTACCAGATGTGATAGATTCAATTTGTGTTACTATTTGGCTAACAGCTTCTATGGAGCATGGAGGAAAAGTATATGTGAGCTATTAGCCACTCTCAGAAACATTAAGTCATGCATTTTATTGACTAAAATATAGTTACAAAATCACCATCATTCTGTGTATCCATTCATGATTTTAAGCTTTTCAACTCTTAATTATTTGTAGTCAAGAGTAATTCTGCTTAGTAGCAGTGAGAGTGTAGGTGTAATTCTGGCCAGACAAAAAGAGTTTTCTTAACTTTTTACCTGTGTTGCATCACATCACCCTGTTTTACCCAACTTGCTTCTCATAAGCAAATGCATCAATCTGACTTTCCATTTATCAAATCATATGTTTTCCAATTGTTTATAAATTGTGAATTTGTATTCTGTTGTTTGCTCTTTTCATCAAAGTGTTGCTAGTTTGTTGCAACAAAGCCATTAAAACAATGGAGAAGGCATTTTGCTGACTTTAAAACTTTAGGCTCTAATTTACAACTCTCCATGGAGTACCAGAATATAATTTGGAAGATGTTATTCCAATTTAAGTTTCATTTCTTGTTGCGTAGGCAAACAAGGAGATCTTTAAATTCATAGCAAGGGATGTCGTTCCTCATCTACACCGCCGCTATCATGTCCCTGACATTTTTGCGGCCGCCGGTCTAACATTGGGTATTGCCGACCCATTCTAAAATGTGTTTATATGGGGTGCATCTGTTTTTCTCTCAACACTTCTAAAAAGGCAAATAAGAAATGACTTACCCCAACAGGCGAATAAAGAGAAGAAGATTAAACCTCTTCCTGGCTGCAAATCCCAATATTTTGCTGAAAAGACGTTGCTCTCCTGAGTTGTGAGATCATGGACGATGGTCACCACTTTGTAAGGCCCGCCCAATCGGCCCAACGATGGTTTCCAATAGAGCGGGTGAAGGTTTCCTGTGCATTCAGTCTTTTCAGTGTGGCAAAGTAGTTTAATTCCAAGTTACTTTTATCTGACTCCATTTTATCAAGACCTCAAATTTAGTTTAGAATGCCAATTGATTATTGGTCATTTGTAAAATAATTTAGCTACACATTTGATTATTCTATTTAACTCTTTATTGAAATTACACCCGTTCATCCGGATTCCTTTACCACTTTGAGTCTCGCACCGGCCGGGTGTATGATCTATCACAAACTCATCAGTCTTGGTCATTAGACAGAGGCGATTGACTAATATTCTAGAGGCCATACCTACTTTGGGGTCTTTCTAGAATACATTATTTAGCCCCCACAGATCTGAACACACTGAATTAAGGTAAGACTATTTTTAACCAGAGCGCATGACAATTACCATTGAACCAAGCCAACCAACTTCGCTTCCTCTAATGATAACTTGATATAATCATGCCATGGTTTCCCATGTACACTTAAAAATCTTACAATAATCAGAGGTTGAGGCTCACCCCTATTAAGATTGATCTAACAATGCTTGTTTGTACTATACAGAAAACCCATTTTTATAGCCTACACAGACTAAGTATACATAACTAATGCCAATGTGTTAGTCACAGCTCTGAAACATCAGTCAGTGTGCCCCTCTGCTCCACCTAAACTGTACTTTACTAACCTGAGCGTAGATTTGTGGTGTTATGGACTAAATGTAATCTACTAGATTTAATAATTTCAGAATAAAGTCAGAATAAATTCAAATGTAACAATTTATTATTAGGTAAATGTATCATGTCAATTACATAATCAGTTCAAAGATAATCGATACAAAACATCAAATGCTCAGAAATAAAGAGTAAAAGATTCATACCTGACATCAGAAAGATACAAAATGCTGAGTATCTGAAGGACACACTGCATTACGGTTGATCTGGCTACAGAATTGCGCCTCGAGCCCTCATTTCGTTAAATACCAGACCAAGACAGTAACCTCCTCCAAAAAAGACATGAGTTAACAAAGGGAATTTGAATTAATCAAGACCCCAGATGTGGGTAGTTTACACCTTACTGAGGGCAGAAGAGAATTTGCATGAAAGACCCTGTGAAAGGAGCACACCCACCACAGTGAGCAAAGTATCTCTAAACTCTTAAAACCTTTATTACCTGTTGGTTTACTTCTGTGGGGATTGGACCATTGTACCAGTCACACTGAGACATTTCAAATAATACCAATCAAGTACAGTGTTGTATGATTGTTCACATTAAACCAAACAGAATTTTGGGTGAATTTCAGGTGGAGAGGAGAGATGGGGGAAGCGGGGGTGAAGGAAAGGAAATGTAAATTAAGACAATATTCAGGTGTGATCGATTCAGTGTGACTGCGTATCAGACGGGGATGCTAATTTTACAAGAGAGAGTTCAAATGTTAATTTCCTTTGTTTTCTCAGAGATTAGCCCTCTCTTGGTCCAGACAGTCCAGCATCAGTGTTAATGCCCTTTCACACTGAACTCGAAATTCGGCGCAAATTTTCACCGCGATGACACTCTTGAATCGAAACAACACTGGCCGTGAACATTCGAGAGCGCGTTTTAGATCTGTCAATCATCATGTAATTAAATCTCCTGCTCTTCCGTATATAAAAAATTAAGAGAAACATTTTTCTACAGATAAAATATGAAGGCAAATAGACATGATTATGACAATATGTTTTCTGTATGTTTTTATGCAGCTCATGGTATTTTTATAACAATATATGACAATATATTGAGTTTATGACAAATAAGCAGATTTAGCGTTCAATCCATTCTAAAACATATCAAATCAAATCCCACTTTAGGTCATATCAGAAGTTATTACATTAACACGATGATGGTTTAAAGTGAGTTGTGAGCAAAGAAATTATTAATAATCATAAATTTTGACATGTAGCTTGATACTAATTGTACCTTTAATTATATTTTATCATGTATTCTTTTAAGCATTATAGATAGTTTGTGTTTCTAATGTAGTACCAAACTTTGTTCATCTTAATATAATGCTGTATATTATGCAGCGGACGATGTTAAAGCCATATACGAGACACATACATGAGGACAAATGCATTGTTGATCGGCGCCACCTAGCGTGCAGGTGTGAATTAGCAGATGATGATCAGTTGTTTTCGCGTTCGGTGTGAAAAGTCTTTTCTTCCGCGATTCGCCTCTCTTTTTCGCGTTGCACTCAGTGTGAAAGGGCCTTTACACCCCAAACAGAAAAACACACACATTTATACACATTATTCACTCCAAGAAAGATAACTATAAAGATCACTAACAATAACTAAATTAGTGTCCACGCCAGTGAACGATTACATTCTATTTATTCTAAGTACGCACAGCAGTTACAAGTATAGGTCATCTGCCACTTTAAATGCTCATGCTCTTTAAAGTCTGGTGGATTTTGATTGGCTTTTATTGTTTTAATCACTCATCAGCAGGAAAAAATCATTCTAAAAGCGATTGTTCCTCTGTGCCGTTATTGTTACAGTTGTGGTGTGGACTCTATTCTTTTATATTTAGAATGATTTTTAGAACTATATCTTTACCGTTATTGTTATTATCATCATCCTTGGTGTGAACGAGCCTTTACTGTAGTACAGACTTGTTCCATTTTCATCTATAGCTGTTCATTGGACTGCGTATGTGTCCATTTTGGATTTGAACATATAACTTTAAAATCACTAAGTAGGAATAAAAAAATAATAATAAAACAATCTTACGAATTTCCATCTTTCTCAAAAGAGCATTTACTACATGCTTACATAAAATATTCCACTCTCCATCAAAAGAATTTCCATCACATCCTACATTAATGATTTGTTAAAAAAACATTTTTGTATTATAAACATGTCATGGTTTAAGGAAAGAGAGAACGAGAACTCAGAGCAGAGAAAATGGTGGGCTTTAATCGACTCAATATACAAACAAACTAACAAAAACTACCATAAGGGGGAAAAACACACAGTCCAGGGCAGGTGGCAGTACAGAAGACAGGTATAGGACCGCCCGGGCTGAACTGGAGCATGATGCCGGCATTTCTAAAAAGACAAGGACAAGACCAGAAAAACATGAGTGGCAGCATCCTGTCACAAAACTATTCAAACTTTTGATTTGTGCTAGTCCACTGCTCAGAAATCACTTATCCCAGGTGAAAAAAGAGAGTTTTATTAGTGTATTTCTTAAAAGTGTGCTTTGAATGCTTTAAAAATTTGTTCAATCTTAGTAGATTTAGTAATTCTAAATTTAAATTAAATTGATTTTATTAAAAATATATTGCTAATGTACCAGTTATAAGTACTTTTTTTCCAACTGTGGTATTTAAGTACACTTAATATAAATGCAGTTAGCACTAACACTTAAATTGATTTTAAGTGTAGTCAGATAAAGTAAACAAAATACAGGTGCTGGTCATATAATTAGAATATCATCAAAAAGTTGATTTATTTCACTAATTCCATTCAAAAAGTGAAACTTGTATATTATATTCATTCATTACACACAGACTGATATATTTCAAATGTTTATTTCTTTTCATTTTGATGATTATAACTGACAACTAAGGAAAATCCCAAATTCAGTATCTCAGAAAATTAGAATATTGTGAAAAGGTTCAATATTGAAGACACCTGGTGCCACACTCTAATCAGCTAATTAACTCAAAACACCTGCAGAGGCCTTTAAATGGTCTCTCAGTCTAGTTCTGTAGGCTACACAATCATGGGGAAGACTGCTGACTTGACAGTTGAACAAAAGACGACCATTGACATCTTGCACAAGGAGGGCAAGACACAAAAGGTCATTGCAAAAGAGGCTGGCTGTTCACAGAGCTCTGTGTCCAAGCACATTAATAGAGAGGCGAAGGGAAGGAAAAGATGTGGTAGAAAAAGTGTACAAGCAATAGGGATAACCGCACTCCTGGAGAGGATTGTGAAACAAAACCCATTCAAAAATGTGGGGAGATTCACAAAGAGTGGACTGCAGCTGGAGTCAGTGCTTCAAGAACCACTACGCACAGACGTATGCAAGACATGGGTTTCAGCTGTCGCATTCCTTGTGTCAAGCCACTCTTGAACAACAGACAGCGTCAGAAGCGTCTCGCCTGGGCTAAAGACAAAAAGGACTGGACTGCTGCTGAGTGGTCCAAAGTTATGTTCTCTGATGAAAGTAAATTTTGCATTTCCTTTGGAAATCAGGGTCCCAGAGTCTGGAGGAAGAGAGGAGAGGCACACAATCCAGGTCCAGTGTAAAGTTTCCACAGTCAGTGATGGTTTGGGGTGCCATGTCATCTGCTGGTGTTGGTCCACTGTGTTTTCTGAGGTCCAAGGTCAAAGCCGTATACCAGGAAGTTTTAGAGCACTTCATGCTTCCTGCTGCTGACCAACTTTATGGAGATGCAGATTTCATTTTCCAACAGGACTTGGCACCTGCACACAGTGCCAAAGCTACCAGTACCTGGTTTAAGGACCATGGTATCCCTGTTCTTAATTGGCCAGCAAACTCGCCTGACCTTAACCCCATAGAAAATCTATGGGGTATTGTGAAGAGGAAGATGCGATATGCCAGACCCAACAATGCAGAAGAGCTGAAGGCCACTATCAGAGCAACCTGGGCTCTTATAACACCTGAGCAGTGCGACAGACTGATCGACTCCATGCCACGCCGCATTGCTGCAGTAATTCAGGTAAAAGGAGCCCCAACTAAGTATTGAGTGCTGTACATGCTCATACTTTTCATGTTCATACTTTTCAGTTGGCCAAGATTTCTAAAAATCCTTTCTTTGTACTGGTCTTAAGTAATATTCTAATTTTCTGAGATACTGAATTTGGGATTTTCCTTAGTTGTCAGTTATAATCATCAAAATTAAAAGAAATAAACATATGAAATATATCAGTCTGTGTGTAATGAATGAATATAATATACAAGTTTCACTTTTTGAATGGAATTAGTGAAATAAATCAACTTTTTGATGATATTCTAATTATATGACCAGCACCTGTATACAGAATTGTTTTAAGTGCAATACTTAAAAGTGTGCAATGAACACTTAGTGGATTTTTATATATACTGTCACTAAGTTCTAATGGATTTAATGGATTTTCATGAAAAATAAAACATGAAGACTAAATGTGTACTAAAATTCACAATTTAACAGTAATTATACTTTTAGCATAAAGTACTTAAAGTGCTATTTATATTATATATATATATATATATATATATATATATATATATATATATATATATATATATATATATAGCGTTTGATTGTACTTGTCACAGTTCGGGGGTTCACTGGTTCACACGAGGCATTTCTCAATACCAAGTACGTGACTTGCGTCCTTGGTAGTTCGGACTTGAGATGTGGCAAGCAGTATTGCCATCTAATCAGCCAATATTGTCTTTAATATCCTGCATTGCACTTCGTCTTGTATAACATGAGGTTTTAACCAAATGTTAATTTTGGTAAGATGTTGCAACAATATGATTTTTTTTTTTTTTTTTGTGAAAAATTAGTTTTGGACATATAGGGTTATAAAAAATGAATGAAAAAATCCCTTAAAGTAACTACAAATGAGCAGTAAAACAAATAAATTAAAAAAAAAATTCTGTGCGCAGCATGCCTCCGCCTCGCACAATGTTCTCACCTTTTTTGTCCCTTAACCGTTTGCATCCCTGGTATTTACTAGCACTGACAATGCCTTAAACATAATAGCTTGTGCCTTCCATAAAATCAAACTATCATTAAAGTAGGCTATATTGTTTGATTTTATGGAAACCACTATAGTCGTGTGACCAAATCCAACCCATATGTAGGTATGTGTACACAACATGCACTAATTTTCATAAATGAATCCAATCTGATTACAGATTCTGGACATTCTGTTTATATGAACCCTAAACATTGCAATACAATTCACATATTCGTTTATATGTCCAGTACATGTATTCCCAACAAAACTTCAGTGCATGCGCATGTGTGCAAGGAAATTTTGAATCCAAAAATGATTCAAGCGTTTACATGCTTACTTTTTCCTGTGGATTGAATTATTTCAGGTCTACATCACCCCTTTCCATCTGATTGAAATTTAATTCAGACAAGCTCATCTGGATCGATTGAGCCGTTTACATTAAGTCTTTTCAGTCCGACTGAGCCATCAATCTGATTACTCACAGATTATTTGAATGAGTGCATGTAAAAGTAACTGCAGCTGTTAAAAATGGATATGAAACCATCAACCAAAAGGATCACAAGAACCAAAGATACCTTTATAGACAGTCAACCATGCAGAGTGATGGGAGTGGCCGATAGAGTTCCCAGCCAAGCAGGTGTACTCTCCAGCATCCTCTAAAACCACATTCCTGATCTGCAGTATCTCCATCTCCTTATCCGTAGAGTTGACACCTGCCGTCTAGAGAAAAGAAGCCAGAGAGATCCGGGAAAACCAGCCAGAGATGAGAGAGGATACTTTACATAACATTTTGGACCATGTTTTTGGGTCTTTGTTGATCCCTTGCCCTTACTGCTCTTATGAAATAACATGGTGAAAGTTACTTTGAAAAAGACATGGACAAGTTTACGCACTGTAGGACGATTAAATATTTTAAACTGCCACTACATTATTTTGTGTAGGAACATATGAGAATTTGCAGAAAATTTGAGAATTTGACACTTACGGGTCAATCTCAGACTAGTATAAAGGTTTTACCTTCAAGATCCGAACGTACGGCAGTCTGTCAGGTCCGGATCTGCTGCCGTTCACCTCAGTGTGTTTCAGCCACTGCATGTGTATCGGAAGATCGCTGTAGACTTTACACTCGAACTCCACGTCACTTCCCACCACTACTGTACGGTTAGCTGGCAACCCGGCCTGAAGGATCGGCCTGTGAGGTAAATGCTCTGTATCACACACACACACACATTATGCACAGTGTAGTTAAAATAAGCCCAATTAACATACATTTTTAGTCTTTTTTCTGATCAGCTTTTTCCCCTTTTAAAGAAATCAAAGTTGGAGTCAGCATTGTGGAAAAGGGGATATTCAACAGATTAAACACTAATCTCACATTAACCCTAAAACTGCCGACGTATCCTGTGGGATACAAACATTTGAGAGGCTGTGGAGAGAGTCAAAAAGCACATTTTTGAAAGATTTAGGTCTCATTTCTTGGTTTCATGTTGAAAGGGTGTTTGTTGTGAATATTTAGATATATTGACTTTGTTCATAAATTTTTTGTTTAGCTCACGGGCAGCATTTAAAAAACAGCATGACCACCTGTAGTGGGAAATCTACTCACCTTCTGATAAAACTTGATATATTTCACATATTTACAATATTTGGAGGGGACTTGCATGTTTAAAAAGTTGTTGTTGAGTATTAGCTTGTTACGTTTATGTTGAAATTTTATGAATTTAATTTATACATTTTTTTATAATCTATCTGTAAATGTTTGTATCCCACAGGATACGTCGCCAGTTTGGGGGTATAAATCAGCTGAAAACAGAATGCTTGTTTGGCAATGCGTATTACATTATATCCAGATTTTTAAAACATTTATTCTCTCATAACTTAAAGCAAACATTCTTTGTAAAATTCAGTTGAACAATAAGAATAAGACCTATTTATTAATATATTAGCCTACTTTATCATATTTAATATGCAAATTTCTAAGGTCTATAATTTATCAATATCTCCAAAACTTTGCTGAAAAACCTGTCGTACACAATATACTTCATGCCCTCTGATTGGTAGTTCATAATTTTTTTGAAGTAAGCTCTTTTTTTTTCTCATAAATCTCTAATATTTTTAATAAAGTAATTGTAAGATCAACATTTTCTGGAATGAAGCAACTTGACTTTACTTGATTATTCATGCCTCATTTTTTAATGTTAAAAATATATATATATATATATATTTTTTTTTACATATATAAATATTGTTTAGTTTCTCGCACAAAGCAATTGTTTTGTGTCTTAGGACATCAGTGTGTTGTCATGAGCCACAGGGTTTAATTTGGATTTGTCTGTGCATGTTTTTTTTTGACTCTTATAGATGGAATTCCCATTGCCATGCATTATATGACTGACAGACCGCAACAGTTGGACTTTAAAATCATCATTTGTGTTCTGCTGAAGAAACAAAGTCACCTACATCTTGGATGCCCTGGGGGTAAGCAGATAAACATCAAATTTTCATTTTTGGGTGAACTATCCCTTTAATGTCTCACATTTTGGTGAATATCACCATATATTATAGAATGCACTGTATGTTTGTTATATTTATATATAACATAATAGAGTATATTACAGAGTATAGAGTATAAATGGACACAAACTTACTAGTTGACTCCCCCCCAGTTTTTATCAACTATATTACTACAAGCCTGTTTTACCTCACCCCGTTTGACTTTACCGATGAGTTTTATGACATTTATTGTACTTCACACAAAAGATGAAGCGTTTTTTTTACTCTAAAAAATCACTGTAAGACCTTAATAAAACACAGTGCAAGTGTGCATTAAAATATTATCCATAAACTCTCTCTTTCTTTCTCCCTTGCATTATCATCAACATACACAGCAAAATACACAGAAACACTCGTTACAACTAACAGTAAACAAATATAAACCTTATGCCTTTTCGGGTGGTGCTTATTAAACTGGTAAACTTTATATCCGTAAATCAACTCCGATGAACTGTAATAAAGTTCATTAAAGTTCAATAAAGTTCACCTTCATTACTGCTGTATCCAGTATCACTCTGGAGACTGTAAGCTGGATCACAAACAGTTTACTGATGTATCCTTAAGTCACAAATTTTTAGCACAACCTCTGTCAGTACAGCAGTGGCGGACTGTGTAAACTTGCTGTGAACTCGCTCAGGGCGGTTCTATGTTAAAACGGCAGTGTCTGTCAACATTCATGGCCGGGGCCTCTGGGTAATGTAATGTCACACTGCCAGGGATCTGGAAATGGCTTGTTCTGAGACACTGCTTATGATTTATGGGGATTAAAAAAAGGAGTGGGTGGATTTTTATCATTATAGGGTGGTTGTGTGCACACACTGCCAACACACATTTATGTCCAAACACCATGCAAAAGTGAATTTTGCAAAATAGGTCCCTTTTTAAGTTAATTTGATTAACTGATTCAAATATTTATAATTAATTAAAAAAGTTATGATTAATTATTCATATTTCTTTTAAGCTAATTTGCTACAAAACTCAAGAGTGCTTTGTATTTGTGTGAGGGTGTGGGAGTGAATTGTTGCTGGAGTGATCATAATTTACAAGATTAAAGCACACTGACATGAACAACAAAACTTTTCATTAACATTAGGAAACTCAGGATGACATGTTAATTAATGATGGTGGAAGCAAATGGTATTGATCATCATTTTATTTGTGAATGTTGACTGTACAATTTAGCTCCGGGGTCGGCAACCTTATGGCACGTGTGTTAATGCACTTTAATAGTATTTAAAGCTCCTAACTTAATAAAACAGGCTGTGCTAATTTGAGGAATAATCACCACAAAATGTATGCCCGCATGCAAGTTTGAGGGACTTTATTTAAATTAAATGTGTATAGCTCTTTAGCTATTGTCACATGTCAATGATTATCCCTCCGCATGCCATAGGTTGCTGATCCCTGGTTTTACATTTTGGGTATTGCTGATGATGAACAGATAAACCATAGCATTAAATAATTTTCAGTTTTCTGTTATGCGACAAAACTAAACATTTCTCAACAACTCTGTGGCTGCAAGGGAATTTTGCAACCTCTCATTGCAAATACATGCTTTCACTTACATTTCTGCAAAACTCCCAAAACGTATTATAAAAAAAAACTCCCTTGCTCAAAAATTAGTTGTTAGCACAGGTAGAAATACCTGTAAGGCATTTATGCCTGCCGCACCTTTGACAGCTTTAATCCCTGAACATCTCCAGGTGGTGGAGCAGCGTCAGAGACATCTCCCTATCGCCCCCTATAGCCAGGACTTGATTAATGTATTTATTATGTGGCAAAATAATCATTGCAACATAATAAAGGCATTGATTATGTCCATTAAGTCAGACAATCAGTGTTTGAATTACTTTATTCCAATTACTCTAACCTCATCTTGAGTCACTAACCACGTCTCTAACTCTAATACGTCTAAATCCACTGCGTCATGGAAATACTTAATATTTGCAAAGGATCATTTAACACACACCATCACGAGTACATGTGCCTGTCCTTGAAAATGACATTTACATCAAACTAACTTTTAATTTAAGAAGAAAAGAAATATGACTGACCGACTACGTCCAGCTGGTAGGTGTGATTGATGCTGCCGTATTTGTTTTCCACCAGGCAGGTGTAGTTTCCTTTGTCTGACGGTACCACAGACTCCATTATGATGGTCCACATGTGCTCTCGAACCTGTGCAGTAACAGAGATATACACATATCTGATAAGAGCTTCAAATGACATCAGGATGTCCAATCAGTGCAGATTCCAAGTGGAAGTGAAAAATAAAACATTAAAATTACTTTATAATATACAAATAATTTAGAAAGAAGACATAAATCTGATTCTGAACTCTTCGGTTATAAACTTTAAGACAAAATCTACTACAGAAAACTGCCAAATGCATTAGAAGGCTGATAGTCTTTGAAGATCAGCAGCAAATCCAGTGTGAAAAGTCAAGTCAAGTCATCTTCATTTATATAACGCTTTTCACAATACATCTTGTTTCAAAGCAGCTTCACAGAGACAATAGGAAAATTCTTATCGAGCTAAAGTTGGTTTTTGATTGAATCACTTCCGTTGTAAAAATTGTTAATTATTACTTTAGGGGCCGCTTAAATTACATATTAAATGAAAGTGATATTTGCCAAATTACTTTACTGGTCCACATAATACAGAAAAATTAGTTGTGTCTGCGGATCTATGCGAACTGGAATAATTTTGATAACGTTTTATCTATACACAGGGAAAGGAAAGGGAAATGGGCCTTCGCAGGGGATAGATTAGTTGAAACGTCAGGGCTGCATTATCGTAATGTCTAGATGCAGGTCCTTCATCTCATCTGGGTACGGCCTGGATCTGGCAGGCTGCGGCAAACCTCGGGATAAACAGAGAGAGACTAATATTAGCGTAGACGCCATTCTTCTTATGATGTAGCGAGTACATCAGGTGTTATGGGAAGTGTTCCCAGTTCCGGCTGACCTAATTTATGCAGCCTAACAATTTACATGATTTGAATTATAGAAGCAGATAATGGTTTATGTGTATGCAAGTTTAAACAGATGTGTTTTTAGTCTAGATTTAAACTGACAGAGTGTGTCTGCTTCCCGAACAGTGATAGGAAGACTGTTCCAAAGTTTAGGTGTTAAATAGGAAAAGGATCTACCGCCTGCGGTTGATTTTGATATTCTAGGTATTATCAACTGTCCAGAATTCTGAGATCGCAATAGACGTGAAGGACTATAATGTATTAAGAGCTCGCTCAGGTACTGGGGAGTTAAACCATTTAGTGCTTCGTAGGTAAGTAGCAAGATTTTAAAATCTATACGATGTTTAACAGGATGCCAATGCAGTGTTGACAGAACCGGGCTAATATGGTCATACTTCCTAGTTCTAGTAAGAACTCTAGCTGCTGCATTTTGTACGAGCTGTAGTTTATTTATCAAGCGAGCGGAACAACCACCCAGTAGAACGTTACAGTAATCTAGTCTTGAGGTCATGAACGCATGAACTAACTGTTCCGCATTTGTTATTGAGAGCATATGTCGTAGTTTAGATATATTTTTAAGGTGGAAGAATGCGGTTTTACAGATGCTAGTAACATGGCCTTCAAATGAAAGATTGGTATCAAAGAGCGCACCCAGGTTCCTAACTGACGACGAAGACTTAACAGAGCAGCCATCAAGTGTTAGACAGTATTCTAGGTTATTACGTAAAGAAGTTTTTGGTCCAAAAATTAGAATCTCTGTTTTTTCTGAATTTAGTAGTAAGAAATTACTGGCCATCCAATTTTTTATGTCAGCTATGCATTCCGTTAATTTTGTGAATTGGTAAGTTTCGTCAGGGCTCGAAGAAATATAGAGCTGAGTATTATCAGCGTAACAGTGAAAACTAACGTCATGCTTCCTAATGATATCTCCCAAGGGTAGCATGTACAGAGTGAAAAGCAACAGTCCTAGTACTTAGCATTGCGATACTCCATATTGAACTTGTGATCGATATGACATCTCTTCGTTTACTACTACAAACTGATAACGGTCAGATAAGTATGATTTGAACCATGACAATGCAATTCCACTAATGCCAACATAATTTTCAAGTCTATTCAAAAGAATATTGTGGACGATAGTGTCAAAAGCAGCACTGAGATCTAGTAACACTAATAGAGAGATACAACCACGATCTGATGATAAGAGCAAATCACTAGTAACTCTAATGAGAGCAGTCTCAGTACTATGGTACGGTCTAAATCCTGACTGGAAATCCTCACAGATACCATTTCTTTCTAAAAAGGAACATAGTTGTGATGAAACTGCCTTTTTTAGTATTTTTGACAGAAAAGGTAGATTCGAGATCAGCCTGTAATTGACTAATTCTCTTGGATCAAGTTGTGTTTTTTTAATAAGAGGCTTAATAATAGCCAGCTTAAAAGTTTTCAGTACGTATAGTGATAAAGATGAATTAATGATATTAAGAAGAGGATCTACTACCTCTGGAAGCATCTCTTTCAATAGCATAGTCGGTATAGGGTCTAACATACATGTTGTTGATTTTATATGAATTAATAATTTAGAGAATTCTTCCTTTCCTATAGCAACGAATGAATGGAATTTTTCCTCAGGGACACTACAGTGCACTGTCTGATGCTGATTTTCTCTCTAATATTGTCAATCTTGCACGTAAAGAATTTCATAAAGTCATTACTGCTGTGCTGTTTGGAAACATCAGAAGTTGAAGCTCTATTTATCGTTAATTTAGCCACTGTATAAAATAAATACCTAGGGTTGTGTTTGTTTTCTTCTAAGAGATTTGAAAAATAAGTAGATATAGCATTTTTTAAGGCCTTTCTGTACTCAATCATTCTCTCTCGTCACGAAATGCAAAAAACTTCTAGTTTTGTTTTCTTCCAGCTGCGCTCCATTTTTCTGGCAGCTCTCTTAAGAGCCTGAGTGTTCTCGTTGTACCACGGCGTTGGATTAGTTTCCGTAAACTTCTTTAAGCGCAGAGGAGCAACTGCGTCTAATGTGCTGGAAAAGACAGATTCAATAGTTTCTATTTGCAACATCGAGGTCTTCTAAGCTGTCTGCTATGCTAAGGCGATGAAACTGATCAGGAAGATTATTTATAAAGCAATCTTTAGTGGTAGAAGTGATGGTTCTGCCATATTTATGGCTGGGTGGCAGTTTTGCAGCCTTGGCTAAATGTAGTATACACGAGACTAAATAATGATCTGAGATGTCATCGCTCTTCTGCAGAATTTCAACGGCATCAATATCGATTCCATGTGACAATATTAGATCTAAAGTATGATTACGACAATGAGTGGGTCCTGACACGTGTTGTCTAACTCCAATAGAGTTTAGAATGTCAATAAATGCCAATCCCAATGCGTCTTTATCATTATCTACAAGGATATTAAAATCACCAACAACAAGGACTTTATCTGCAGCCAGTACTAACTCCGATAGAAAATTAGCAAACTCTTTGATAAAGTCTGTATGGTGCCCTGGTGGCCGGTATACAGCTCCAGCACAAATGTCAACTTACATAATGTTACATTAAGCACCATCACTTCGAAGGAATTATATTTGGACGACTTTTGAGTAATACTGAAGATATTACTATAAATTACAGCAACACCTTTACAATAAGTGCTTTTGAAGAAAGGGATCTAATATTCAGCAACCCAAGCTTTATTATTTATCAGTATTATCTCTGTTTTTTATTTGTTGAACATCAATTAAATTTTTACCCTTAAATGGGTTTGGAAGTTTTTTGTATTTACTAATTCGGGGTACAGACACAGACACATTGTACAGACACAATATGGTGGAGAGTGAGAAAACTTCTAGCACATTTTGTGAAATGCAATAAAATCAAGAATCTGTGATTTGTTAATTCTCTTTAAACTTTAATTAACTGACAAAAGTACAAAGAAAAGATTTCCAATGTTTCACTGGCCAAATGAATTATATTTTGTAAATATAAACAACTTTTGATTTTGATGTCTGCAACACACTCCAAAAAAG
Organism: Hypophthalmichthys nobilis; assembly: GCA_037950665.1. Taxonomy (NCBI): domain Eukaryota; kingdom Metazoa; phylum Chordata; class Actinopteri; order Cypriniformes; family Xenocyprididae; genus Hypophthalmichthys; species Hypophthalmichthys nobilis. The sequence goes on from CM075473.1 coordinate 29,505,485, forward strand.
TGGAAATGGGGTTTGTAGGTGACTCTCGATTTTCGCCTTTAAGTTGCATTTAAAAAAAAAAAACAGCAAACAGTTTTGAATTACATGAGGGCTAGTTAATAATGACACCGTTTTCATTTTTTGGTGATCTATTACTTTAGGCAATATGTTATTATGTTTTTGAAAAACAAAGAAAGCAGCATGTCATGAAGAAATTGAAAATACCCTCACCTTGAATCCTCCTATTCGCTGATCTCTCTTAAACTCTATGCCGTTCTTGAGCCACTTGAGTGTTGGTGTAGGGTTACCGTTGGCCTGGCAACGGAACTTGACAGTGTTGCTGATGGGAACCTTGTGAAGCTCCTTCTCCATCTTCTCAGGTTGAGTCCAGTAGGGCGCCATTGCTAAGGAAACAGATAGAAAGTACAGAAAATAAGATGGGGAAATTCATTGGAAACTATTGTTTTGAAACTAAATGAAAATACGATGTGAGCAATATCATGGCTATGATCATCTTAGAACAGTAATCCAAAGCAACAATAAGAGTAGGTTCCAGGAGAGTGATTGTACTAAGATGACTGCAGATCAAAGTGTGCAAGATTTGGGTGTTGGTTGATGGTTTCGCTCTGACTGTCTTGATAGTGCCATCAAAAGACATGAAGCTTTCAATGAACAAAAGTCTGGCAGATTCCACAAGACAGCTGTGGATAATTAGGCAAAAAAATTCTTGATTCTGAGTCAGTTTAGTTTGACTAAGAGAGGAAGAGTGACTCACAGGGCTGCCACTAAGAACAGGATGTAAAAATGTAGTTATAATTAGGGATGTTAAAATTCATGCTTGAAATTCAAATTGCTTCAAAAGTCTAAATATTAGAAAAGCACCATCAAGGAGAGGCTATGTCCACATTTGTAGATTTCTGTTCAAGAACATGTTTTGAAGGTTATTTTGCTTTTTAGCATCTGTATTTTCATTTCCTGAGTTTAGTTCCTGTTTTCTTGGTTTCCTAGGTCTCCGAGTGTGTTCTTATTGGTTGCCATAGTTACTCATTACGTTCACCTGATTCTTGTTTAGTTACTTGTTTACTCTGTATATGTAGCCCAGTGTGAGAGTCATCCTTTGTTGGTTATCTTTGTCTTATTGTCTTTGTTTTGACAAAGCTGTTTTAATGCTGTTGTTAAATGATCAACACCTTCATCTTGGATTATTTTCTTGTTTTTGTTTAATAAATTACTGCATAAAGATCCACATCTCAACTACTCCTTACCTGCAATGATACGCTATAAAAGCTTACTGAAACTGAGCTTAAATAGGTCATTGAGACATCTTAATAAAGATTTTATGATTGTGATGAGATTAGCCAATCACAACATAAGTCATATATATATACTGTATACTGTATAAATCTTACTGTTGCAAAAATACAGCCTGTTTAATTTCAGGTTAGACAGGTCAAAACAATCACACCTGTTTTTGTCGAAAAAACGTACCCTCATCTTGGGTGGCTGATATGCCCTGGGACTGAAGAGCCTGAGTTAGGAGTACTGAGATCAGCAGCAACATGGTCTTCATCATCATCAAGGATTCTCTCTGCATCTAGCTCAGCTCTTCATAAAGACAGCTTCAACATGCCTGCATGTTCAAAAAACACATTACTTTTCACATATTTGTCATTGTTGCAGCTCCTCTCTTCCCAGACTGTTTATAATGCTCTGTTTAGTTCCTGTCTCTATGAAGACCCTCAGAGCGCAATGTACTCTGATTGGTTGGCTGGACCACTGTGTTGTGATTGGTCAACCGCTTCAAGCGTGTTTGGGAAACATCAAAACCCTTAACATAACTTGCGAGATTCAACGCACTGGGTGCGTCTCATTTCTTATTTGTGTATCCTCGTTTCTAGGGCTGCAACTAATGATTATTTTGATAATCGATTAATTTGTCCCTTTTTTTTTTTAATCGATTAATCGGATAAAAAAAATCTAAAAATTATTATACATTAAAAATTAATGTTTTTAAAATTACATTTTTAAATTAAAATGAATTTTAATCCATTATTTTAAACAATGTTATTCCACATCCTGCCCAATGCTGTCCTCCAAAAAATGTGTAATATAAAGCCTATGAAAACAAACATAGTCAAAGTATCTTTGTAGTTTATGCTGTACATTATAAGCAAATAATGTACAACATAATGGACAGGGTTAAAATACAAACATTACATTCTAAAGATAAACAAAACAACAACAACAACAACAACTGAGTGCTTACTTTTTTTTAAAGCAGAAATTAAAACATCTAAATTAAAAAATAAACAAAAACAAAAGCACAAAATGTTAACTTGTATGAGGTATGAAGAACACAAACATTTACTTGTCTGAACAAAGTAATTATATTACAATAATGGGCTATTCCAATAATTAATAATTAATCCAAAAATTAATCCAAACAGGCAAAGGGCTGATACAACACAACGTAAAATTACGGAGATCGGACAAGGAACTGAAAACAAACAGGAACTTATATACACAAAGGAAGATTAACTAATGACGTGCAGCTGTGAAGATAATTAGCGTCCATGGTAACAAACGAATGTGCGCAGGTGAGGAACAGGAGGGATGCTGGGAAATGGAGTGCCAGTGCAGGTGAATGTGACAGTACATCCCCCTCCGGCGAGGCACGTCCTCGCGCCGTAATGGAACATCCACGGGGAGGGCCGGAGGGGGTTCTGGAGGCGGGCGAAGTGATGGTGACGAAGGACAGGTGGAAGGCAGAGGAGACGTGAAGCTGGTGTTTGGATGATGATCCCCTGGCGGTGATGGAGATGACGAACCGCTGGCACAGACCCAGAGCTCCCCAGTGCCGACAGCCCATGGCGAAGACGAAGGAGGGAGGAGTCTAGATGGTGATGTGGCTGACGACAGCTGGGGGACGACCGACGGAGGCGTGGCCAGTGGATCAGCCGGCGCAGACGGAGAGGCGATGGAGATGAGCGACATCGCTGGTACTGGAGACCCAGGCGATGTCGCGGCGACGAACGTCGAAGGCGCAGCCAGAGTACCCGAGGGTTGAGGTGGATCCAGTGTGACAAAGGACAGAGACGACTCCGAGGGGAAGGAGGAGCCTGCTGACATCGTAGGGGTGGAGGGACGGAGTGCAGCGGATGGACCGCAAGTCTGTGACGGAGGAGGTGCGATGAGGGACCAAGGGGGAGCCGGCAGGACAAGGGAACCCGGAGGAACCGGAAGTCTGAGGGTCTCTGGTGAAGCCGTAGGCGGAAGGAGCCCCGACGGAGCCGACAGGTCGACAGGCCGAGATGGAACGAGGATCCCAGAGGCCGGAGGCGGAGCCGCAGGATCCTCAGGTGATGGTGGTGCAGGTGAACCCACGACCTGTGGCTCAACGTCAGAGCGGGGCTCCCACGGAGACGGCACAGGGCTATGGCCCTCCGGCAGCGGCATGGTTGGAGGACTGGCTGAGCTCTGGGGTGAAGGTGGTGAGGATATCGACGGCGTAACGGTGAGTAATATACAGTCTTTACAGTCAATTATATCGTTCAGAAATGATGATGAAGATGAAGATACTGGGTGGAAAAGGGTGGGAGATGGAACTTCCTCACTGAAGTCGATCAGCCAGTCCTCAAGGAGTGCCAGTGCAGGTGACTATGACAAATAGTGCCATTACTGTTATTGCTCTTATAAATATGATTACTTGTGTTACATGTAGAATTTTAAACTTACACTTAATTTATAACAAAAAATATTCTAGCAAAATGTGTATTTAAGTCAGAATTATTGCGCTCCGTCTGTTTGATGCGTTCATTCAAGTCAGTGAAGTTTAACAAGACTCGCTTGTTGTCAGAATATGCAAAATGGAAATACTTGTGGGACTTTCTAACATTTACAGATAAAGAACCATAAAATGTAAGTTATGAAAACACGTGTCAGAGGCTTTAAACAGCATGCATCTGTCAAAGCATGACAGGGTAAGATGCGGTAAATGCAAATGTTTCTGTTAGAAGAGCTTATAAATATAAAGCATTCTCACGTTTCGGACAACTTGGTTCATGTACCTTTCCCGCAGCAGCTCATTCTGTGTCCTCCGCTATTTTCCATATGCATTTTGTACATATATGTGAGTACAAAATGCGAGTACGATCGTTTTCCAGATCACGGAAGACATAGGAGCGAGGAAAGTAGAGCTGTATATATAAAGCACCGATGATTATGATAATAATGATGTGTCTGGAAAAAATAGCAAGGTGACATTTTATTTATTTATTAGTGTTTTTTTAGTGCCATCTCCGCAGTATAGTGAATGCGCCTATAGAGAGAAATACACCTTTCACACATAAGCAGAGAGTATATCTTTTTTATTTGAATTGGTTAGTTTAACAGTAGACATTTCAAGCTTTCTATAGATGTATTTCTCATGTCTGTGAGGCAAGTAGCCTATACGCTGAGTTTCAGTTAATTTTTGTGACGCGCTCCAGTTCAGGGTGACTGAGATGGCAGAAAGCGCATCCTGTTACTTTGTTTTACAAAGACACAATGCAAGTGATCGCACATCCATGTCATTTTGGAGAAAAACATTTATTTCATAATGTGATCTTCCCCCCACTTTCAATTATTTTCCTTCAATGAAAGGTTAGATTTTTGCTAATTTTATGAATTAAAGATAAAAAACAATGGATAAACAATGCAGATTTATTTTTACAGTCATCTTTGTTCATATTTACCAATGGTGCCAATAATTCTGACCACAACTGTATATCTAGGTTAACGTCAGAGTGAGCGGCCATGTAAAGTTGCTAATACAAGGTTTAAAATGATAAGCAATATTTGAGGTCGATGGATGATAGGCGAACATTTGGATTTCCTGCCCGACATACTGTAATTACCACAAGGACCCGCCGTTAATGATCTGTCCTTCATGGACTTCGTGACTTCACCACAAGGTTTTTTTTTTTTTTTAAATTTGGTTGACTAACGATTAGTCAGCTATTAGGGGGCAGCCCTAGAAAACATACATTTGAGTACTGAGAAGCAGTTTCTCTTGAAGCCAATACGGAAGTGACTTAAACTGCATTTCATCGACTGGCCACTAGGGACAGGCTCCAAAAGAGAGCAGAATCTCATTGATTCCCATGTTAAAATGCCCAACTTTACAGCAGAAAAAAACGTGTTTACAGCCTGGATCAAATTGTGGTTTTGGTCTATACAGCTAATTTTGCCCTCCATGACACTGACTCTGAGGGGAGTGAATTTTTTTATAACTCATCCATTTAAATTATATTAAGCCTTAAAGTTCTGCATAATTAAGGGCATGGCCACTTGAGTGACAGGTGGATTGCGCTGCTGTCTGTGAGCCGTCATGTTACCTCGGCTAATTCCAGCCTCTGAATTTGGCATCTCTTCAGTGTTTGTGGGGTTTTTCTGGGATTATTTCATAAAATTATCAAATAATATGGCTTGCTGTGCTTATGGTCGAGACTGGAGACAGATGTGCGTCTGTCTAGATGTGCACACATGTGGAAGATAAACAGAACACACGTTGTTGGATCGTCTTGGCATTGGCTAAAAGTTTTGTCTGCCAGATTTACTACAATGGAAATGGCTGGAGAATATGCCTTTCAAGACACAGCAGCACTGCTGTGGATATTATAACTAAAACTGCTGCACTGTTTTGAAAAATTATACTTTGGACACGAGCTCATTTGTTTGTGAGAGTCCAATGTATACGATCATATACAGTTTTACAACATAAACGCTGCTCAGATTGCATAATTTCTTGAAGAACGATGATGGAGAGCAGATCGTTCAGAAGAAATGTGATGCAAACAATGGGACATTATATGAATATTTCATGGATTTAACGCTTTTGTGGACATTCGTCATTTGCACACCTGACACAAATTACTGGTGCTGGAGCATCTATATCGTAAAAAAGACACCATAGATTGACAGTAAACCTTTAGAACTTTCTAATGATATAACTAGTTATCTTTATTAATATTATAGATAGCTCCTTAGCCTGATAACATGATCAAGTCGCGCTAGGCGGGCGTGGTTTCATCAACCAGGCACCTCAGTTCCAACCAGGTCCTGCCTCTTTGCTCATTTTCAGTTACCTGGGAGTGAAGCACTGCCAAGATGGCAACGGCTGCATTTTCCCTTCAAAAATGCTCGTCGGACGTCACGGACAATACTTCCATATATATATATATTTTTTTACAGTCTATATGCTACTAACTCAACCAGGCCCTGCCCATTTAAAACATTTTTTTTTTTTTTTTTTTTTTTGCATATGCCTTGGGCATATGAAGAATATTGTGATTTGTTTGTTCCTGGAAGAAATCTCAAGACTACAATGGAGGCGTTTCAGGGAGTTCAGAAACAGTGCGCACTGATAGAGAATAACTCCCTTTGGAGTGACTTTGTGCAAACATTTTTCATTCTCAAACTGCAACATTACACACTAAAGAAAGATGAACATGGAAAAAGCATAACAGGACCACTTTACTGTACGGTTAAGGAAATAAACTCACAATATTGAAGGTTTAGTTTATGACCAAATTACTTGGATGATGTAAATGTTTGAAATTAAAGAAGAAAAAAAAGAGAAAAAGAATTTCCTTTATTTAAAACAAATTATTTATAAGAAAAGCCGGCCCACCAAGAGGCGCTAGACTGCAAATTCAGGAGGAGGTTAGAGCCAGACTGATTCACTTTTTCAAGGAAAAACTGACTCATGCTAAAAAAAATGAAATGCGCCACTTGAGTCAGAGTGTGTCAGGCACCATCTAAAGAATTTCACCGTATAAGTAGCTATAAGAACAAACAAAGATTGCTGAATAACTAAAAATTATTTAAACAGGAGAAAGTTTGTCAGCTGACCAATTTGATGGATTTGTGATATATTAATAGCCTAATGGATTTGTGATCATTTGTAGAGCAGCAATAAATAAAGCAACAGGTTAAAAAGACGCTCTAAACGGTGAATCTGTCTTATAAATCTGCCTATAAATTAGTATAGTCTAATTTATTCACGTCGCATAGCATCGCTAGTATATGGAGTAGCCTACCGTATTATTATCCACATATTTCAAACCTTAAGTTGTTAAAAATGCACAAAATATGTCACATGCTTTGTGTTTAAAAAAAATTACAAGCAGTTTTTATGACCTCATTTAATATCTACTTTCTATGTACTTTAAAAAATACTATTTAGGTGACCGATTAATGCTGAAAGCTGCATTAAAAAAAATAGTAAAACACTTAACTGATGGTGATCAGTCATATCACCAAACATTTAATACGATTCAATTTATACAGAAGGTTTTTTTTGCATAAAGGGTTCACAGTTTCCTGGCAGATGAATAAAATGAATGAAAAGGCTACAAAAACACTACTAATATTATTCAAATTCAAATTCCAAAAAAGAAAAGAAAAAAGAAAGTAAAAGAATGTGTATTTTGTTACATACCAAAATAACAGTCCGATCAGGTTCAGACAGATTTATTTGTAACATTTAGGCCTCCATGACTAACAACCAATTTCCTATCGAGTGCGTCTATTTTTTTTTTTTTTTTTTTTTTTTTTTGAATATCTATTTTAGCTGAAAATTACACACGTGCGGTTTTTATAAAAGAAAAAAAAAAAACTTAGCGCTCGTCTTGTAGATTTCGTAACGTTTACTGAAAATCCCCGTGCAGTTTATGTTTGTGATCATGCGAAAGGAGGGGAAAGAGAGAAAAACAGCTTTTACCAGAGAGCAATTTCAGTGGGCAGTCCGAAGTCAAAACTAACACAAGCAGCCCAGCAAGCAATCAAATATACAGCTAATGAATGACTACATCTATACATATAATAGACAACAAAATAATGGATAAAGGATTCTTTTCACTTAAATATAACAGGTTCTCATAAATGACAATCCATCCAAACAAATTAAATATAAAGTTTTTATTTAGAAAAAGAACAAGATAATTCAAAATGATAAAAAAAAAAAAATGAAAATTAAATTTTACAAATACTTTTTTTAAAAAAATATGGAACATCTTACAACTTAACATAATAAAAATATAAAACATTGACAAAAAAGTTATACATATACAAAATAAACTTGCCTTGCCAAACCAAAAACTCATATTTTCATATCATAATGATCAAAAGATTAAAAGATGTATGAGGCTTTCGTAACAAATAATAATAGGGTGCACAGGTTTCATGTTTACCCCCTTGTATTTAGATAATTAGAGAGTTTTACGGCACAAGAAAACACTACAGTACCTGCATGTAGCATGTTAATCCAGGGTTTCTACAGGTTTCATCAAATCTAATTTAATGCTTTTTAATACCAATTTTTAAAATTTTTAATGCCATATATATATATATATCTATATATCTATATATATATATATATATCGCTATATGTCAATAGATGACGTCATACGGCAATTAGAATATTCATCATGTCATTAAGTTGCATTGGCATTCTGCCAAGTGTCAGACCTTTACATTTGTTCTCTACTGCTACCTCTTTGTGCTCACATAATGTATTTTAATACAGCCAAATTCCCAATAAAATTGTTTCATCTATATATTTTTCTGTTTTGTTGTCAGACAATATGAAATGGTGACTGAAATGCAGCCCATTAAGACTACATACAGGACTCGACATTAAGCTTTGTCATGTGCTCGGTCATTCACTTGTCTGAGTAAAACAGTTGCTTTTCTGGAAAAAATATGATTTTTTTTTTTTTTTTTGGTGTAAATATAAATTTATTCTGAAGCAATATCCTTTCAGAATATTCCATCTTTGACATATATAAATCTGCATATTTGTGATATTTACACTGAGGGCATTTTTTTTTTTTTTTTTTTTTGCCTTTATAAGGGTCAATTTCCCCCCACCCAATCCTGTATGATTCATGTAAAATTAATTTTTAAATTCTTAAATTTGTTCAATAAATTCAATTAGAATAAGACACTAAGGGCTGTTACCAATCAAATTAAATCATTTACAATAAAGAAAATTACAACTGCATTAAATAATGTTATGGGATTGTTTTAAATATTTTTTGAAAATTCAAATAGGAAATGGGGGGAAAGTGATACTTTTAAAAATGAAACTAAACCACCAGTAGATGGCGGCAAGTAACCGTCTTAATAAGCGAGTCATCGAGTCATTCATTCAAACGATTCATTCCAATGGCTGATTCATTCAAGAATGAGGCAGTTGTTTATGAACGAGTCATTGCCTGCGTCTCAATGTGCATTCTATCCATCCTAAATAGTATGTGACATTAGTAATATTCAATACTATTTAGGGCGGATAGGGTGGATAGTATATGTGCATTGGGATGCAGGGATTGAATCTTTGACTCAACCGATTCGTTCAAAACGCTGAATCATTCAGTAGGCTAATGAAAACAAGGCTGCGCGTCCGTTATACAGCCCACTATCGATCGCCACTTACACTAATCAAATCTGTCATTCTGGCGTTTTGGTGATTCCCAAGTTGTTGTTTTTATTGACGATTTAATCAGGCTCCTTGTCCGACCGGGCAAGTAAAATTCTCTTTCACTTGCCCCTTCAAAAAATCCACTCATCCCGGACTAATGGACAAGCGTTAGTGTCGAGCCCTGACATGTTAAAATCCTGATTTGTAATCGAGACGTTGTCTGACAAAATCACCATACACATAAGATAAAGACAGTTGCTGTGATTGTGGCTATATGTACATGTAAAATGATCACTCAGGTTAGAAGCAACAGTATCTATTGTATTTCTTCTCTGACAGAGCACACATCCTCAACTGAATGCGCTGCTCCTCTCGCTACTGAGGTGCGCCTGCGGCAGGAAAGCAAGATCTCGCGCTCGTGCGGCAGTACCGGGGGTTTCGGAAGCTAGATAAGGTTTCAACAAGTCGCTATATTTGTCACAATGTGCTTTCTTGGAAAAAAGTCGCTAAGTTGGCAACACTGATGCAGCCTTCCGTCTCCAGGTCCAAGCCGGTAAACCAAATAGACTGTAAAAAAATATGGACGTAGTGTCCGTGACGTCACCCGTAGATTTCTGAAGAGCGTTTTTGAAGCGAAAATGAGACCGCTGCCATCTTAGCAGCGCGTCACTTCCGGATAACTGTAAATGGGCAAAGAGGCGGGAAGTGATGATATTGTGACTTGTTGCTGAAACCAGCCCACCTAGCTCGACGTGATCACGTTAGCAGGCAAAGGAGCTATCTATCTACCTTAGATACTATCTAAATAAAATATTAATAACGATAAGTTATATCATTAGAAAGTTCTAAAGGTGTACTGTCAATATACGGTGTCTTTTTTATGATATAGATGCTCCAGGATCAGTAATTAATTAATTTGTGTTGGGTGTGCAAAAACATGAAAAATCAAACGGGACTTCATACCTTTATATAGCGATCGTGAGATGAATCTTTTGTGGAATTTGGGTAAAATGTCCATGAGTGTCCATTGAAAAAAAAAAAAAAAAACTACTTTTTGTCCACAAAAGGTTAAATCCATGAAATATTGATATATTATCCATTGTTTGCGTCACATTTCTTCTGAATGATCTGCTGTCTATCGTCGTTCTTCAAGAAATGATGCAAAATATAATTTTTCAAAATAGTGGAGCAGTTTTAGTTATGATATCTAGGCAGTGCTGTCGGAGTTTAATATTCTCCCGCCATTGTCATTGTAAATCTCACAAAACTTTAAGCCAATGCCACGATCCAACGTGTGTTCTGTATATCTTCCGCATGCGTGCACATGTACACAGACGCACATCTGTCTCGAGTCTCGACCATTAACGCAGCAAACCATATTATTTTATAATTGTATAAAATAATCCCGAAAAAAAGCACAAACATGGCAGAGATGCCAAATTCAGTGGCTGTAATTAGCTGAGGTAATGTGACGGCTCACAGACAGCAGCGGCAATCTACCTGTCACTCAAGTGACCACGCCCTTAATTATGCAGAACTTTAAGGCTTAATATAATTTAAACGGATGAGTTATAAAAAAATTCACCCCCCTCAGAGTTGTCATGAAGGGCAAAATTAGCAGTATAGACCAAAACCACAATTTTAACCAGGCTGTAAACATGATTTTTTTTCTGCTGTAAACTTGGCCATTTTAACATGGGGGTCAATTAGATTCTGCTCTCTTTTGCAGCCTGTCCCTAGCGGCCAGTCGATGAATTGCAGTTTAAGTCACTTCCGTATTGGTTTCACGAGAAACTGGGGGAGGTTGCCGCTTGGGTAAACCGCTATCAAAAACGGCGTTACGGCAATTTTGCACCGGCCGGAGGCAATTACCAAACTGGTTCCGCCTGTGTATCACACCGATGTACATATTTTGCGACAGCAAATCAGTTACTAATTTTGAAGACTATATTAAAAACAAAATGGTAGTACTATTTTTCTTCAAAACTATCTAAAAAATTTAATGCCTGTAGGAATAAAATTTAATGATTTTCAATGCCATTTAAGGCCTTAATTTTCGCAAAATCCATTTAATGACTTTTAATGCTTTTTAATGCCCCGCGGATACCCTGTAATCTAACCACAACATGGCTCTGAGTCTGCACTGTTACCCTCTAAAATGTGACATTCCTACACATGATAACACATGATGTACATAAACAATGAACACATGTCAAAATGAAAAACACAGATATTTACAAGACCAAAAGCAGGAAAGAATTTACTTTAACATTTGCTGTTGCTTGCTCTCCAACAGCTGTAAAATGGCGGAAATGTTTATCGCGAGATCTGGCAACAGTGATCGAGAGATCTACAAACTTTCAAGTCTCGCGTTGCCAGTGGTCATGTCTCAGTAGAGCCACAGTTGCCATCTAGCGGTTGAGAATTGTAATTGTAAATTTTTACTTAACTTAAAATTAAAGACAGTCATATATATGTGTGGTCTATATATATATAATATCGTAGAATGTGTAGGATTGTGTGACAGCATATGTATACTTGCATTTGATGGTATCAATCAATCAATCAAAATTTTATTTATATAGCACAATAAGTACAACAGTAGTTGGCCATTGTGCTGTACAAGAGGATAAATAAACAAATAAAAAAAAAAAAAAAAACGCAAAGCAATAATAAATGGTGTTTACATCGGAAACACTAATTTGAAATCTTTAAAAATCAATGTTTAAAAAAAAAAAAACAATGTTAAAAATCAAATACAGTTGTAGGTCTGAGAGAAAAAGTAAGTTTTCAACTTAGATTTAAATTCAGACTCTGTGGATACTAGTCTTAAAGATAGAGAAAGACTATTCCATAATTTTGGACCAATAATAGAAAAAGCACGGTCACCCCTCGTCTTAAGTCTAGATCTCGGAACCATCAGCAGTCTTTGATTAGATGACCTCAGTGATCTAGCAGAGTTATTTAATTTCAAAAGTTCAGAGAGATATTTTGGAGCTGATCCATTTAGGACTTTAAAAAACAAAAAGCAGGATTTTAAAATCAATTCTATAAAAACCGGCAGCCAGTGCAACGCTTGTAATATTGGGGAAATATGATTAAATTTCCGTGTTCCAGTCAACAGCCTGTCTGCTGCATTTTGGACCATCTGAAGACGGCTAATATTGGATTGGCTCATTCCGATATAAAGAGAATTACAATAGTCAAGTCTCAATGAAATAAACGAATGGATCACTCTCTCAAACTCTGCAAATGTTAGAAAACTCTTAGCCTTAGATAATAGTCTTAATTGGAAAAAACTAGATTTAATTACAGCATTAATCTATTTGTCAAATTTAAGGGCAGAATCAAAAATAACACCCAAGTTTTTCACAGAGTGTTTTACATAAGGGACCAAATCTCCCAGGTCACCATCAGAACTTGCTAACACATCTGTAGGCCCGAAAACAATAACCTCAGTTCTGCTCTCGTTTAGATGCAAAAATATATATATATATATATATATATATATTGTTTTACGGTGCGTCTCTAAACACCTTTACCTTATTTTTATTATTCTCAGGTTAGGTAAGTAAGTCAAATCTGATCTAATTTATAAGCATTTTAAAAATACTTACAATCAGACAGAAGACTTCTCCGTGGTCTGTTCAGGCTCAACGACTTAAATCAATGCCACATGAGGCAGAGTTTAGTTATAATGTTATAAATTCATTTATTTATTACATTAGTATTTCTAGCATTACATATATTCCACAAACATTCTATATGGTAATTAAATAAAGTATAAGTATTAAAAAGTTCTTCAGTCAAGGCAATATCAGCGCTGGAGGCATCATCAGCATTGGTTCTGGTGTCGGAGAAGCAGCCTCAGGTGCGAAGCAGCCCCTCCTGTTCTCTTCACGTTCCAGCCTTTTATAGACTATCTGACCTCTTGAGGTCATCTTCTTTGGAATTCCCCTCATCTGAATCTATATATAAAGGCTTGTCTCTTTGTTCTCGGACTCTTCTCTTCTGCTGTGTCCTGCGCCTCGTCTTCAAGACATTCTTCAACGGTAATGATTGCCTTTCTTACTAATACATGTTATGTCGTTACTGTTCTACTAGCATGCTTTATTAAAATCTTAAAACAACAGTTGTAGTGTCTTCCTTTATAAACATATTCTTAATAAAGCTTTACAACAATAGTGTTTTGTCTCTTTTCTTTATAAACTACATTCTTATTAAAGTACTTCTGCAATAACAGTTGTCTGTCTTTCTTTAATAAGTAATTAATACATGCTTTAATAAAGACGTTACAATACTAGTTGTCTGTCTTTCTTTTTTTTCTTATAAACATTTCTTCTGTTATTCTATTTCTTACACATCAATTTCTTCCAATTTATTACATTTTGTTTTCATAAAGAAGTTATCTCTCCCATTCTTTCTCACACATCAATTTCTTCCAATTTATTACATATGAAAGCTGTCCTTCATAAACAGCTATCGCTTGTCTTTCTCTATAAGTCAAACATCTGTTTTTTTTTTCTTTATCTTCAAATTACAGTTGTGTTGTCATTATTGTTCTTTATAAGCAGAAGAGGTACAAGTAGCATAGAAAAGTTGCATTCCCTAATGAAGCAGGGTGTGGCTGATATCAACAATATATATCATGAATCCCACAAGCTTTGTGGCTGAAAATTACTTAACACTATTTTGGTTACACTCATTGCTGGTCTGAATCAGGGCTATAGCCAAGCCGTAAAAATTAGACTATAGATTGCCTAGATTTCGCCGGGTGGACTAAAAGCAGACTACACATAGCCTATCCAATTCAGAGCTAAATCGTGACTACAGATAGACCATGTCATGAAATTCCACTTACATCTTGTAGATATCATGACATTGCGAACATGATGGGATATCAACCATCTCATGCACTTCCTGTCCAAAAACTACAATAAATCAGGATTGACTATAGGTGGGCTACAAATAGCTGGTCAGACTACAAGCTAAATCATGGCTACGCACAGCCTACGCATAGAACATGTCAAAGATATGAAACTAAACACCTTGTAATCACTGTTGACTTCGCTGACATGATGCAATATCATACATCTCACAAGTTATTTTGGCAAAAATGACATGTAACCAAATTAAAGATTATTTTGGCTAAAAGTGGGTTACACATAGCCGGACTATATCAGGTCTATAGTTAACCGAGACGGTGAAATGACAGCTATTGCTTGCTGGGAGTGGGCAGACAGATCTGACTCCCCCTCCATCACTGACACCCAGGGGCGTAGCACCAAGCCAAGACTGCTTTATTTTCACTAAGATTCACAACTTTTATTTACAAGGTAAAAAATTCATTAAAACATTAGAATAGCCTTTGAGTATTTTTCAGTTAAGCAATCAATGCTTCAAAAAGATCAAGAGAAAAAATAGTAATAATATATAATATAATATATAAACAGAGTTGGGAGGGTTACTTTAAAATGTATTCCGTTACAGTTACAAATTACTTCATAAAAAAATATTCAGTAACATAATCCAAGTTCCACGATATGAAAGTAATGTAATCTGATTTCTTTTGGATTACTCCAAGGTCACATATGTAAATAAAGTCAAAAAAAACATCAAAGTACTTTTATTTAATTATGAATTTAAAATAAAAACTATTTAAAAACAAGCAATTGTGTATTGTTTCACCAACTAGAGATTACACAGCCCTGTATCTATATTTATATAAAAGGCTATACAGACATCTAGTGGCCACAGTGTGGTATTACAGATGGTTTTATTTTTTATTTCTTTAACATGTACAAGGAGAAAAAAAATAGTTTATACAAAAAAAGTCACCATCTACATATTAGTCTATTTCAAAATATGAAGGCCATGATCTTTCTTAATTTCACTGACTGACCCTGGGGCATTGGCGGTGGGAGTTCCTCTTTGTATTTGAGTTTATTTGACATAAAAAAGAAGCAATACATCGTTACAACTTCTTTGTCAAGGATAACACAAAGTTGCATTAACTTATTATCATTGTGGTTCTTATGAATTTGTGTGTTAATTTCTGTCACGCAGCAAATAACACAAGTCCCAGTAGTGAATGCAAAACAGTTTATTAAGTCCACAGCAGACAGATAAGCAAGGCAGGATGGTCAGATGTAGAAGTGCAACATGTAGAACAGGCTTTGGTGGCAGGGAGACTGCAATGGGCTGCAACACGCTGTCCACACGAGAAGGTAATCCACAGACGATCAGATAGGCAAGATAATCCACACTCAAGCAGGAATCAAACACACAGGAACTGGAGACAAAACAATACTGCTGGGAACAACAAAGAACATACCGTCCCATACCGGCGTGATGAATACGATCTTCAACTAGATGGAACTGGACCAAATATTTTGACTGCTGCAATCCAAATCTGACTTATGACCTGTAACGCTGCCTGAATCATAATCATGCACTGTTTGCTGTTGGCCAGAGGAGAACTGCCCCCCCCCGACTGAGCCTGGTTTCTCCCAAGGTTTTTTTCTCCATTCTTATCACTGTTTTGTCATCTGATGTCACCTAATGGAGTTTGGGTTCCTTGCCACTGTCTCCTCTGGCTTGCTTAGTTGGGGACACTTGATATTCAACAATGTTTTTGATCTGCCTGCATTGACACCATTGTATGCAAACAGAACTGAGCTGGACGATGACATCACTGTTTTCTACAGTGCTGATATATAGATAAATGAACTAATTATTGATTTTTACAACCGAATGAATCAATACTGAATTTACTTAAGCTGGACAAAATCATTCACCAGTTATCACTGTAAAACTGCTTTGATACAATCTGCATTGTGAAAACATTCAGAGACGGTCACGATGTGGAGTTCTTTTAAGGTTTGGGGGACGTTATTTGGTGGACCTTCAGGGAACATTTAGGACATTCTGGGAATGTTTAGGGGACTATTACTATAGGAAGTTCTGTTAACTTCCCAAATGTCCTCTTTGTAACGTTCTCGCGCAACCATAAAATACCCAAAATAAAAACGTCCCCCTAAACTCATATCGGGAATGTTATTAAATGACCAACAGTGGACCGTGTGGGAACGTTCTGTTAATGTCCCAAATATCCTCTTTGTAACGTTCTTATGTGACCATAAAATTAACCAAATTCGAATGTCCCCCTAAAGTCATATAAGGAACCTTGAACTGCAGCAGTTTCATTACCAAAAAAAGGACGTTTTAGGAACGCCCCTAATGTTCTGTTAAGGTTCAGAATTTTCGTCACCTTTAGAGAACTTTTGGGCAATGTTGCACAAGGTCACGAGAACGTCACCGTTTTATAGAAAATAATAAAGTTTGAAGTCACCGTTAGGGAGATGAGTGTTTGCCTTAGATGGGCTCTTGATTCTTGACATTTTAACATTAGATTTTTTCTGGCTGCTTTAACTGTGTTTCCAAAACATGCTTGTTACAGCAAAAATTGCATGAGAAATTCTGGTCAGATGAATTTGGTTGTTTAAAGATGGAGATTCAATCATCAGGGAGTGTCCTGATTCACTGATCCTCTCCAGAGACTAAACTCTGAGTGTATTAAATGTTAGTTTTGCATTAATTAACGGTTAGTTTTGATCAGTGTCTTTTTAGACTTACACAGACATCATGAATCAGCGCATGAACCTCAACAATGGTGACAATTAACAAAAATCATTTTTGTGACTTTAGTAGCTTGTTTTGTGGTGCCCAGAACTGATCTGCTTGTCTGAAAATTTTGTCACCATTGTTGAGGTTCATACGCAGAATCTTGATGTCTGTGTGAGTGTACGTGATCCTGTCTGAATAATTTCTGCACAATGATAAAACTTTCAAAATATCATAGCAGGACAGGACTTTATGCATTATCATAGGACTACAACAACATGAAAGAAATACAAATATTCAGAGATCAGTGAATAAAGCCACCGTATGATGATGAAATTATCAACAATGAGCAACGAAATTCATTTGATCAGATTTTTGTTTCTCACAATATTTTTTTGTAACAAAAAATTACACCTCATTTCTGACACCTACTGAAGATATTCCATTTGTTTTATCGGCCAGAGTTAAGATCTTTACTCTCTTTTTCTATTACATTACCTATTTGTAAGTTTACATGACAGAGATCTTACCAAACATTTTAATCTTACAGTTTTTAAATAGTTTACACACTAAAAGTGTTACTCTAGGCCTGCTTAATGAAACTTGTCAATACAGTACCTTCTCTATATGTTGCAAGTGACAAAAATAAGAAGAAACGGAAACTTCTAATGAAGAAACAGTCAGATCAAACCAAGAGATATTGTGGACATGTCCAGACATGTCGGGGTTCCATGTTTCCACATTTCAAGTAATAAATAATTAAAATAAATAAATAAATATATTTTATAAGCTGTTTTGCTCATGGGACAAATTTTGCTCAGTGAGCACACACACACACACACACACACACACACACAATTGCTTCTATAAAAGGAATTTATCTCTATTTTAAATGAAATGATTATAAATAAAATATATAAGACAATGAATAATAAATATGTAACTAACATTTATTTAAACCTTTTTAGTTATAGTTTTAGCTAAATGAAAATATAAATACAAATAAATAAATACAAGAACTTTTAAAATGTTAGATCAAAAGTTCATTCAAAAAACATACACTTCTTTTAAATGATTATAAATAGTACGTATGATTGTATATAACACTCGCTACAATAAACATGCTACTAAAACAATGTTAAACATTTATTATAGTTTTTAGTTAAATAAAAATATAAAATATCTTACATTTTCAGAGAGTTGAAGATGTAACTCCTTACACTATATGATGCATATTTATTGAATGCAATAAGTTGAAACATAAACTCTCTCTCACCCTGTCTCTCTCTAACCACTTCTCACACCAAGGTGTGGAATGTGAGACAGTCACAGCAGTGGGGCAGGGAACAATTCTGGCTGTGGGGATTTCATGTTTTATGAGGGTTTTCCATAGACATTTAAGTAATAAATAAATATATATATTTTATAAGCTGTTTTGCTCATAAATAATAACAAATATATATTTAAACCATTTTAGTTATAGTTTTATCTAAATGAAATGTATAAAAATAAAATAAATATGAAAACACCTTACATTTTCAGAGAGCTGAAGAAGTAGTTCTTTATGCAATGATTTAAAAAAAGAAAATTAAAAAATAAAACCGAAATAAATAGTTTAAGTTGTATCATAAACAAAACCTCCCAGATCCTCCCATGCAGGGATAAACTCCAGTGTGAAATGATGCTTCAGACCCTCACATGGACGGGTGGAGTCAGACTAGATGAGCCTCTGTGTCACAGCATATGTTAAGACCGCTGACTCCTTTCCAGAGTGAATGTTTTTGTACTAAATTTATTTTAAAGCACAATCTTAAAAGTTTAAAAATGATCTTTTAATTTTAAAAGGTTGTTTAAATCCAGTCTTTAAAGATTTAATAAAATTGTATCTTCTATTTATCTTTCTGGAAGTCTGCTGTATAAAGATAACATCTATTGACCGATGGTAGAAACAATTTGCTTAAATTTAACCTAAAGCATTATTTTTATTTTTATTAATCAAGAACTTTAAAATGTTAAATCAATAACCTGTACTTAGTTGTCTTAGATCTTATTTCTTAAAGATTCAAACAGTATTTTCATCCATGCAACACAGAAATCTGTATGTTTTTAAAATAAACTGCGAATGTTTAATTCGATTTTTTAAAAATCCAAACGTGAAGGTGTCTGTGTGTGTGATGCCTCACAACTCTCACGTAACCTCGAACGAGGGCTTAACATTGCTCTTATTTGGCTTAAGTTGTATCTTTAAGAAATTCACACATATTCAAACAGAGACCAGCTGTTCCTCTGTGCCGTTCCCATGAAAAAAAAAAATGTCTTGAGTGAATATTCAATTTTACTCGTCTTAATTCAAAGCATGATATTACTTTAAACTCCAAATAAAAAAAGTGGTCATATGTTGTCATACTATTATGCTGTGCCTGAACTCAACATCTGACATTTTGCAGTAGCCATGATCTAGTATAGCACTTATAAGTTACACTCAAAAATGAACTTTCACTGTTGTTAATCCATCCTTGTTCACATTACTTAAACTCATGTAACTACATGAAATTCATTTAACTGAGTTGTTTCTACTAAAAATGAATATTGTCAGGTTTACTTAATAAGTGTTTGTTCAGTCAACTTAACATTGCTGAGTGAAACGCACAAATTAATGTAGACATAACTAACTGGGTAGCGGATCCGTAGTTCCCAGCATGCTTTGCAAGGGACTGCATTAGGAGAGTAAATTTAGGATTAAGTGTTATTTTCAGTAAAGGAAAGTTGTTTGTTTATGATAGTGTTTAACGTTCAGTTACGTTGGACATTTAGAGAAGTTTCTGTAATGTTTTTGTGGTTACCATTATGCAGAAGAGCAGCGCCTGTGTTCAGGCTGTGTGCCACTCATATATGCATGTTTAGGATGGAATTCTTGCTCACAGTTCAATTGAGTTTGATCAATGAGTTATTTTTGTGTGCATTTTGTATGGCAAATAGGTAATTTAATAAGGTAAATTGAGTCAATAAATGTGTTCACCATACATAATAAACCTAACATAACAGTAAACTGAACATATAAATATTATGTAACTGACAAATTCAAATGATTTGTATTTACTCAGACATTTTGTCAGCGTTACTTGAATTTCTTTTGTTCATAAAACTAAATAGTTATTTGTACAAATTACTCAATATAGTTGTGTGAAACCACTTGACACTTTTTTTCTGAAAATATACAAAAATGTATAATATCGGTTATCTACTCAAAAATATATGTAGATTTTTAAAAATGTTGATGCCTGTTGGTCGCAGTGATGACTCTAGCAGGAAGAATGCCCTTTGACCCCAACCAATTTTTGCAGGGTGTTAAAGACCCTACAAGGTAGTCATTAATTTCAGTTGTTATTTACAAAACAATTTTTTCAACTGAGTGAATTCACACATGCGAGGTCTTTAGGAAGCGTTCCTGAGAGAAAATTTAATTGTGTTTAAAAACAAAAGATTAGGCCAAATCACTACCTGGCATGTTCAAGCATTAGACCCTGATGTACTGCGATAGAATATATATACTGTTAAAAACTAGTGTATGATGTCTGTTAAATATGTTTATTTGTGTTTAAAAACCTTACATTTAAAATTACATTTTAAGGTGACGCATGTCACACAAAGCCATATGATTTTACTTTTCTTATTTCTACAAAGTTTCAATTCCTAGTAAATATTAATTAAACAGATGATAAAACAAGAGAATAATGTTGACAAATATGTTTTTTAAGAAATAGGGATTACCGTAGTCCAAACAGTTCCTCACATAATGACACCATTAAGGAAGGTTGACACATCCACTGTCTGTGTGTGTGTGTGTGTGTGTGTGTGTGTGTGTGTATGAACAGACGTACTGGCCAGATGAACTGCCACTGTCCATGGGTAGCTAGTTTTACCCCAAATCAAATATTGTATTACACTTTTTCTTCATACCTGTTGTGTTCTGACACAATGTCATTAATTAGTGCTTTTTGTTTTATAAATTGTTCACTCTACTTTTATCAGCCTGATAAATATGGAGTTAATACATGATGAAGCAAGAGAATCATGCTACCAAATTCTTTTGACACAATGTTTTTAAGAATAAAACACACCTAAACCAGATAACACGTCATTTTTCTTTTTGACAAACCCCATTTCAGCTGTAACAGCAAAGTGGAATAGGTCTTATTCTCAAAGTTTTGGAATTGATGCAAACATGCGATACAGGTATCTGGCTAAAACCTCGTACTAAACAAAGAAGGGAATATGCCTCAGCATGTATAATACAATATTTTTACACAAAGTATCATGGTTTCAGACCATTTTTAAAAGGTTTTAGTAGTTTTAGTGCAATGTCTACATTTTGTCTCTTTGTAGTTTTTAGATGAAGACTACTCTTTGAGCATGGTAAAACATGCATAGGCATTAATGAACAAATACAGCATAAGAAAATTTAATGGCAGTCCTTATACATTAGACACCTTATACATTTTTGTTTTGTTTTTACATATACGACTTTTACACAAGTTACACATTACAAGTCAATGATGTCACGGACACACAATTTGACATGTTTGTCTTAATAACTTGTTCTTCTTTAAGAAAACCAAAATGTTTTAACATATCGGAAATTTCAATAGTTAGCCAGCAAATGCAAGTGAACTGTTTATTACGGAGATAATTTACAGTTATATGTGAAACGAGCTCTGTCACATCAGAGTGGAATTCTAGTTGAACGTTGTCATTTCCCCACATGTTTAACAATGCTAGTGCTCTTGGTCACAAAGTTCTCAATGTAGCATACTGGCTCTGAACCCAGACCAAATATTAGCATGTAACAGTTTGCAGACATTTGTGTTTCTTTGATTTTGTTTACATTTTTCTGAAACACACTGTTTTACCTTGGCTTCATTTTTAATATCACCATTCTTCTTTCGTCTGTAATTGCTTTCCTTTATCGTTTTACCCATTCCATTTTGTCCAAAACTATGTTTCCTAGAATTTGTTGTAATGTTAGTGAACTTTAGGTGTTCTCTGCATCTCTTTGTTCGTAGCATTTGGTTGGTTTAATAAAATGACGGTTTAAATCATCATCTTGGGTCATTTTACATACTATATTATAATTTGGGTAATAGAATGCAGAGCAAAGATCTTTGAAATATTTTATTTTGAAAACATTAAAATAAGGCATTATCGATGTGTAGTGTTATATACAATATGCAGGCCCTACATTGTGTTTAAATTTTACTCGAGACAATTTAATATGTGATGTCAATAAAAGTCTTTAACTCTTAAAAGTCAACCTTAAAATATCTTAACTCTTAAGTAAAAGTTAAAAGTCTGCACAAAAAGAGAAATTCCATCTTATCTACTTTCTAAATGCATGTCATGGATCTATTGCAACAATTCATAAGTGCTTGTTTTTGTTTTCTTTGTTTTTGATAATTTTATTTTATTTTTTTACCTTATATAGAATCAGGATTACAAGTTGTGTAATACTGTTTTTAATGAGCACAGACATGGTCGTAAATAACAAGTGATTCAAACTTTTATTTCAAAGTTGTTGAATATACAAAATGACATTACATACATAAGTAAAACAGTAATCATGAAATTACAGGTGGTCTAACCATAAAAGAAAATCTCTGCAGGCTATCATGTTTCGGTCTAGGGTGTAATTGACCAGTGTTTCGACAATTGCGCCGATGGTAGTATCATCAGCATTGTTTGAACGCAGTGAGACACAAACATCCGTTACAATTGTACACATACAGAGAACCTCAGTAACTCCTAACTCTTCGGTACATTCAGACATCACATCCAGAACTTTTCTTATTATTACACAGATTGGCTCTTTGGTGTAAACACACATGTTTGTCACATCAGAATACCATGAATTTGTCAGGCCTCTTACGACATCCATTTCATTTTTGAGATTTGTTACACGTTTGGTATCCCCCTCACAGTCCTTATTCGAATCAAATGCAGCATCGATGATCTTGTGCATCAGCTGAACCATCGGTCCTCTGAAATAATCTTTAAACATACAGTCCAAGATCCCTTTTAGACGGCACTCATTGCCTGTGGCACACTGGCACGCTGGGTGTCGGGCACAGCCTCATCAGAACTCAAAGGTGGGCGCACTCCATCAGCTTTTGCGTAGACATTTCAGAAATCCTCTGCATTGAAGATGGATTTTCAGAACTCAACTTGGTGCACGGTATAAACTTTGTCTTCTATTCGATGCTGAAAGATTCTAATCGTTCCTGGAATCTCCTGTGAGTCAGTCCATAAACCTAGGCCTTGTGCATTCACGGTTTGAAGTTCAGGTTTTTGGGTCTGATCCCCAAAGTGTGAGTCGAGAAGGCGTCAGGCTCAGACAGACAGGAATGTAGAAATTGATTTTGGCGGTCCATGTAACAAACAGACAATGTTCCCTCAAAATTTGCTCAAAGAGATGTTGCAGTAGAATAGCAGTCTGTGTTGGTACAGTTGTCTATAGGTTGCAGCACCAGCTCCCTCACACAGATCGGTTAGGAAACTCAGGTTGCTCGCGATAACTGAGCTCTCTGCAGAGTTTATCAGGACAGCCGATTGGGGACCGCCCTCACCCCCTGTCGTGCAGGGTGTATAGGGGGTGGCCGTCAGGAAGTCATAAATAATGATATAAAATGAACGGCACAATGTGCAACAGAAATAGCAAAATGTCCTACATATATCACCAGAGAGAAGTTTACTCACTCATTTCACTTAATCCAGATATTTTGATTAAAAAGTTACGAGGTCAAAACAAAGAAAACAAAAACAAGCACTTATGAATTGTTGCAATAGATCCATGACATGCATTTAGAAAGTAGATAAGATGGAATTTCTCTTTTTGTGCAGACTTTTAACTTTTACTTAAGAGTTAAGATGTTTTTAAGAGTTGACTTTTAAGAGTTAAAGACTTTTATTGACATCGTCATATTAAATTGTCTCGAGTACAATTTAAACACAATGTAGGGCCTGCATATTGTATATAACACTACACATCGATAATGCCTTATTTTAATGTTTTTCAAAATAAAATATTTCAAAGATCTTTGCTCTGCATTCTATTACCCAAATTATAATATAGTATGTAAAATGACCCAAGATGATGATTTAAACCGTCATTTTATTAAACCAACCAAATGCTACGAACAAAGAGATGCAGAGAACACCTAAAGTTCACTAACATTACAACAAATTCTAGGAAACATAGTTTTTCGGACAAAATGGAATGGGTAAAACGATAAAGGAAAGCAATTACAGACGAAAGAAGAATGGTGATATTAAAAATGAAGCCAAGGTAAAACAGTGTGTTTCAGAAAAATGTAAACAAAATCAAAGAAACACAAATGTCTGCAAACTGTTACATGCTAATATTTGGTCTGGGTTCAGAGCCAGTATGCTACATTGAGAACTTTGTGACCAAGAGCACTAGCATTGTTAAACATGTGGGGAAATGACAACGTTCAACTAGAATTCCACTCTGATGTGACAGAGCTCGTTTCACATATAACTGTAAATTATCTCCGTAATAAACAGTTCACTTGCATTTGCTGGCTAACTATTGAAATTTCCGATATGTTAAAACATTTTGGTTTTCTTAAAGAAGAACAAGTTATTAAGACAAACATGTCAAATTGTGTGTCCGTGACATCATTGACTTGTAATGTGTAACTTGTGTAAAAGTCGTATATGTAAAAACAAAACAAAAATGTATAAGGTGTCTAATGTATAAGGACTGCCATTAAATTTTCTTATGCTGTATTTGTTCATTAATGCCTATGCATGTTTTACCATGCTCAAAGAGTAGTCTTCATCTAAAAACTACAAAGAGACAAAATGTAGACATTGCACTAAAACTACTAAAACCTTTTAAAAATGGTCTGAAACCATGATACTTTGTGTAAAAATATTGTATTATACATGCTGAGGCATATTCCCTTCTTTGTTTAGTACGAGGTTTTAGCCAGATACCTGTATCGCATGTTTGCATCAATTCCAAAACTTTGAGAATAAGACCTATTCCACTTTGCTGTTACAGCTGAAATGGGGTTTGTCAAAAGAAAAATGACGTGTTATCTGGTTTAGGTGTGTTTTATTCTTAAAAACATTGTGTCAAAAGAATTTGGTAGCATGATTCTCTTGCTTCATCATGTATTAACTCCATATTTATCAGGCTGATAAAAGTAGAGTGAACAATTTATAAAACAAAAGCACTAATTAATGACATTGTGTCAGAACACAACAGGTATGAAGAAAAAGTGTAATACAATATTTGATTTGGGGTAAAACTAGCTACCCATGGACAGTGGCAGTTCATCTGGCCAGTACGTCTGTTCACACACACACACACACACACACACACACAGACAGTGGATGTGTCAACCTTCCTTAATGGTGTCATTATGTGAGGAACTGTTTGGACTACGGTAATCCCTATTTCTTAAAAAACATATTTGTCAACATTATTCTCTTGTTTTATCATCTGTTTAATTAATATTTACTAGGAATTGAAACTTTGTAGAAATAAGAAAAGTAAAATCATATGGCTTTGTGTGACATGCGTCACCTTAAAATGTAATTTTAAATGTAAGGTTTTTAAACACAAATAAACATATTTAACAGACATCATACACTAGTTTTTAACAGTATATATATTCTATCGCAGTACATCAGGGTCTAATGCGAACATGCCAGGTAGTGATTTGGCCTAATCTTTTGTTTTTAAACACAATTAAATTTTCTCTCAGGAACGCTTCCTAAAGACCTCGCATGTGTGAATTCACTCAGTTGAAAAAATTGTTTTGTAAATAACAACTGAAATTAATGACTACCTTGTAGGGTCTTTAACACCCTGCAAAAAATTGGTTGGGGTCAAAGGGCATTCTTCCTGCTAGAGTCATCACTGCGACCAACAGGCATCAACATTTTTAAAAATCTACATATATTTTTGAGTAGATAACCGATATTATACATTTTTTTGTATATTTTCAGAAAAAAAAAGTGTCAAGTGGTTTCACACAACTATATTGAGTAATTTGTACAAATAACTATTTAGTTTTATGAACAAAAGAAATTCAAGTAACGCTGACAAAATGTCTGAGTAAATACAAATCATTTGAATTTGTCAGTTACATAATATTTATATGTTCAGTTTATTGTTATGTTAGGTTTATTATGTATGGTGAACACATTTATTGACTTAATTTACCTTATTAAATTACCTATTTGCCATACAAAATGCACACAAAAATAACTCATTGATCAAACTCAATTGAACTGTGAGCAAGAATTCCATCCTAAACATGCATATATGAGTGGCACACAGCCTGAACACAGGCGCCGCTCTTCTGCATAATGGTAACCACAAAAACATTACAGAAACTTCTCTAAATGTCCAACGTAACTGAACGTTAAACACTATCATAAACAAACAACTTTCCTTTACTGAAAATAACACTTAATCCCTAAATTTACTCTCCTAATGCAGTCCCTTGCAAAGCATGCTGGGAACTACGGATCCTCTACCCAGTTAGTTATGTCTACATTAATTTGTGCGTTTCACTCAGCAATGTTAAGTTGACTGAACAAACACTTATTAAGTAAACCTGACAATATTCATTTTTAGTAGAAACAACTCAGTTCAATTAATTTCATGTAGTTACATGAGTTTAAGTAATGTGAACAAGGATGGATTAACAACAGTGAAAGTTCATTTTTGAGTGTAACTTATAAGTGCTATACTAGATCATGGCTACTGCAAAATGTCAGATGTTGAGTTCAGGCACAGCATAATAGTATGACAACATATGACCACTTTTTTATTTGGAGTTTAAAGTAATATCATGCTTTGAATTAAGACGAGTAAAATTGAATATTCACTCAAGACATTTTTTTTTTCATGGGAACGGCACAGAGGAACACCTGGTCTCTGTTTGAATATGTGTGAATTTCTTAAAGATACAACTTAAGCCAAATAAGAGCAATGTTAAGCCCTCGTTCGAGGTCACGTGAGAGTTGTGAGGCATCACACACACAGACACCTTCACGTTTGGATTTTTAAAAAATCGAATTAAACATTCGCAGTTTATTTTAAAAACATACAGATTTCTCAAAAACTTTGTGTGTTGCATGGATGAAAATACTGTTTGAATCTTTAAGAAATAAGATCTAAGACAACTAAGTACAGGTTATTGATTTAACATTTTAAAGTTCTTGATTAATAAAAATAAAAATAATGCTTTAGGTTAAATTTAAGCAAATTGTTTCTACCATCGGTCAATAGATGTTATCTTTATACAGCAGACTTCCAGAAAGATAAATAGAAGATACAATTTTATTAAATCTTTAAAGACTGGATTTAAACAACCTTTTAAAATTAAAAGATCATTTTTAAACTTTTAAGATTGTGCTTTAAAATAAATTTAGTACAAAAACATTCACTCTGGAAAGGAGTCAGCGGTCTTAACATATGCTGTGACACAGAGGCTCATCTAGTCTGACTCCACCCGTCCATGTGAGGGTCTGAAGCATCATTTCACACTGGAGTTTATCCCTGCATGGGAGGATCTGGGAGGTTTTGTTTATGATACAACTTAAACTATTTATTTCGGTTTTATTTTTTAATTTTCTTTTTTTAAATCATTGCATAAAGAACTACTTCTTCAGCTCTCTGAAAATGTAAGGTGTTTTCATATTTATTTTATTTTTTATACATTTCATTTAGATAAAACTATAACTAAAATGGTTTAAATATATATTTGTTATTATTTATGAGCAAAACAGCTTATAAAATATATATATTTATTTATTACTTAAATGTCTATGGAAAACCCTCATAAAACATGAAATCCCCACAGCCAGAATTGTTCCCTGCCCCACTGCTGTGACTGTCTCACATTCCACACCTTGGTGTGAGAAGTGGTTAGAGAGAGACAGGGTGAGAGAGAGTTTATGTTTCAACTTATTGCATTCAATAAATATGCATCATATAGTGTAAGGAGTTACATCTTCAACTCTCTGAAAATGTAAGATATTTTATATTTTTATTTAACTAAAAACTATAATAAATGTTTAACATTGTTTTAGTAGCATGTTTATTGTAGCGAGTGTTATATACAATCATACGTACTATTTATAATCATTTAAAAGAAGTGTATGTTTTTTTGAATGAACTTTTTGATCTAACATTTTAAAGTTCTTGTATTTATTTATTTGTATTTATATTTTCATTTAGCTAAAACTATAACTAAAAAGGTTTAAATAAATGTTAGTTACATATTTATTATTCATTGTCTTATATATTTTATTTATAATCATTTCATTTAAAATAGAGATAAATTCCTTTTATAGAAGCAATTGTGTGTGTGTGTGTGTGTGTGCTCACTGAGCAAAATTTGTCCCATGAGCAAAACAGCTTATAAAATATATTTATTTATTTATTTTAATTATTTATTACTTGAAATGTGGAAACATGGAACCCGACATGTCTGGACATGTCCACAATATCTCTTGGTTTGATCTGACTGTTTCTTCATTAGAAGTTTCTGTTTCTTCTTATTTTTGTCACTTGCAACATAGAGAGAAGGTACTGTATTGACAAGTTTCATTAAGCAGGCCTAGAGTAACACTTTTAGTGTGTAAACTATTTAAAAACTGTAAGATTAAAATGTTTGGTAAGATCTCTGTCATGTAAACTTACAAATAGGTAATGTAATAGAAAAAGAGAGTAAAGATCTTAACTCTGGCCGATAAAACAAATGGAATATCTTCAGTAGGTGTCAGAAATGACGTGTAATTTTTTTGGGGGGGGGTTGTGGAAGGAAGAAAGGAAGGAAGGAAGAAAGATTTAGCTTTTATCCCTCAATAATAAACCATAAGAGGTGTTACATCCACCCTGACTCACTTTTAATAGTTTGACACATTGCAAACCAATCACATCCGCAGACAGAGTTGGACCGGCCCACAGCAATACTGGAAACAAACTCATTTTCAGTTTAGCAAATGGACTGCATGCATCTCAACTCAACTGGTAAGTTGTCTTAAAAATACTATTTCAGCTTATTACATAAAATTACTATTGTAATAACTGCTTTACTTCACATCGGTACTATTTAATACTGTTTCATATAAACACTTTCATATGTTTCATTTATCATCATTCTTTTCTTAAAAAAATCTCTTAAAGCTTCAAAAATATTATTTTATCTTAATTCATAAAATTGATATTTCAACTGCATTATTTAACATCAGTACTTTTTAAGCTGGAAAACAAACTTCTCAAAGCTTTCAAAATACTTTTTCATATAATTTCTATTTCTTTACGTTTAAAAGAGTCGTATCACTAAATGATTTTAAGGGTCTTTTAAAGGATCTAGTTTCTGAGTCATTTGATTGTAATTGTTTTTGAGTGATTTTTTTTTTTTTTTTTTTTTTGAGTGTATTTCTGTAAATTATTGTATTTGCTATATGTTTAACTAAATGTGATGCCTGTCTTGGCCCTCTTGTAAAAGAGATTTTAAATCTCAAGAGTTTTATTTCCTGGTTAAATAAAGGTTTAATAATAATAATAATAATAATTTAGTTTATTTAATCTTATTTCATATAAACACTATTTCATATGCTTTATTTAATACTGTTTCATATAAACATTTTCATATGTTTCATTTAACAACAGTGCTTCTTATTTATTAATCTCATTTGTATTGCTTCATTCACAGACATTATGGCTGGATGCTGTCACACATGAGCCGGAATGCGGATATCAGACATCAAACAAAACGTGTCAAAGTTCAAAACGGTCAATCATCAAACTGTACCACCTGTATAAACATTCCCACACTATTTCACACCCCAAGCAATCGTCAAATTGCACCCACCTGTATAAACACCCAACACCATCTCACTTCCTGATCATAAAAACATATGACACTCATAAACACAGTCCAGAAACAGATGGTCACACTTCCTGTCATAAACAGTCCGGAAACGGAAGGGCAAAAGGTCACACCTGTCAAATATCATAAATCATAGGTCATAAATCATTCTGACACAAGCACCCTCATATAACTACTGAGATCTGTTAGTGTTTAATGTTCTGTTTCTGTTATCTGAGTTTTGTGAGGTTATCATTGTGCTGAAGAGTAGAGCCTGTGCTTCAGTCAATGATGAGCCAGAAACACTGATGTTATGCTGCATGTTGCGTTATTTAAAGGCTGCAGTAACTGTGTAGCTGCTGATGCAGTGATACAGCAGTTACATTAGCTCATGCATGTGCTGTTGTCAGTTAATGACTTACTCCAAGTGATTTGCATTTTAAAGAAAAGGTTTCATAATAATAATCCAGGAAATACCTGAAAAGAGCTTTTTTTTTTTTTTTGTAAGACATTTAAGAAAAATTTGTTTTTGTTTGAATAGCCACTTTTGTTAGTCAATTTAGCTCTAATTTTCAATTAAATTTTTTGACAAGGGCAGCAGGGACGTTCTGAGAACATTTCCAAATAAAATATGGTTCCCTAAACATTCAGAGAATGTTTTGAATGTTCTGTGAAGGTCTGCCAAATAATGTCCCCCAAACCTTAAAAGAACTCCACATTGTGACCGTCTCTGAATGTACTGGGAACGTTACTAGGCAACGTCCTTAACACCAGTGGGGACGTTCTGAGAATGTTCTGGGAATGTAAAATTTCTAGCGGGGTATAGCGTTATGTCAGAATACTAATTTATTTAGTTTTAAATGAAACCATTGTAATCGTATAGTAAGATAGTATTCCAATCTTTTACAAAATGTAACTGTATTCTGATTACTTTTTTTTTTTTTTTTTGACGTAACTGTATGAAATTAGTTACCAGTTTTTTGTATCCTGATTACATAACACCATTACATGTATTCCTCATCTTAAAAAAAAAAAAATTCTATACCTTTCTATCCCTTCACTTCCTTTAATCTCTCTCTATTGTAGCTTATGATACTCTGAGCACTGCCTAAAACTTGTATTGTGAGCACTTCTTGTCCCTATTTGCCTCGTCATGACGACTCGCTTAATGTATTCCTCACTTGTAAGTCGCTTTGGATAAAAGCGTCTGCCAAATGAATAAATGTAAATGTAAATGTATTCTGTTACTCCCCAACCCTGTATATAATTATCACTGTCAAACATTTCAATTTTGGGAGCAACGGAATGATAATTTAGACGATTCGCCCATTCATACGTGGTTGTCACTCCTGAAACTGTGCAGTGTATAGCATATTAGCAGCAATAAAAACAACTTTTATTAAAATAGTGATTGGGATAGGCTATAGCCTCTGAGAACCTCTGATTGGCCACCAAATTCATGTGCTCAACAGAGGTTTCTGTGATTGGCTACAATGCTCAACACTGCAAATACAAAACATTATGTTTTGCACCTGTTTGTAGTGATGGCTGATTTTGAAACACTGCTTCATGAAGCTCCGAAGCTTCATGAATCTTTTGTTTCGAATCAGTGATTCGGAGCGTGTATCAAACTGCCAAAGTCACGTGATTTTAGTAAACGAGGCTTCATTATGTCATCACTGTTTTGAAACGTTTCGAAACAGTTCGAAATATCAATGGTTCACCGATAGAGGGCGATGATAAAGTGAACGCATGAATCATGCAGATTCACTGAGAACTATTGAACAAGTGTCTAGGGCTTTACCCTATGGTTTTACCTGATCTCTGATCAGTTTTATACATTTGTAGATGTTTTAATTAGACATTAGAATAATGGTAGTTATTAATCTCTTATTGGCCTGTTTAGCTTGAGCCATGAAACAGAGAAACAAGCCTTGAAAATTGATAAAAGAACACATATTATACAGACACTCTATATTTAATCTTATTAGATGATTAGTTAATAGCATTTGATTGATTTTACTTTCAATAAAACTTTTGCAATACATTTGTTAAAGGGTATTTTTAATGCATGTTTGGCCTGAGTTTTGTTGCATTTACACTGTTTTGACCAACAGGGGTCACCGTGGAGACGGGTGTCAGATTGTTTCGAAGCCTCGACACATCGCGGCACATTTGCTTCAACTGCTTCAGTGTTTCACGAAGCCTCGATCTGCCCATCACTACCTGTTTGCACTCCCTTCAGACACGAATATGCATAGGACCATTTGAATGCAGCCGCCAGCGGTTATCTAATTAAGAAACACTGGTATCATTACATTTTTACATATTTCTGTATCCACTTTGTTACTTAGTTCCATTATCACCCCCTGTCACCTGCTGACACCTCAGGACTACCAAACAGCTCACCCAGTGTATCCTGGGATTGTAGTTTCTGTCACACCGATGCCCTAAAATGCTTTGTTCAAAAGAAATACAATAGCATTCTACATTTTCAAAATAGCTACAAATATATTATATTAAAGGGGACCTATTTTGCAAAATTCACTTTTGAATGGTGTTTGGACATAAATGTGTGTTGGTAGTGTGTGTACACAACCACCCTATAATGATAAAAATCCAACCACTCCTTTTTTTTTTTAATCCCCATAAATCATAAGCAGTGTCTCAGAACAAGCCGTTTCCAGATCCCTGACAGTGTGACGTCACTTTAGCCACAGGCCCCGCCCACGAATGTTGACAGACACTGCCGTTTTAGAACATAGAATCACCCTGAGCAAGTTCATAGCAAGTTTACACAGTCCGTCATTGCTGCACTGACAAGAACGTCTCCCAAGCGTTTCAGGTGTTCTGTAGCTGGATGGATTAATCCACATAGCTCTCTCCATTTACTCCCGAAATCTGAGCCGCTGAAAACGAGGTGGATTAATTTTGTTTTCGAAGAAAATGCTCCCTCAACACCACCGAAATTAGTTTATGTCTGCGCAAATCATTTCACACCGGACTTTGTGAATGAATGTCAATACAAGGGACAATACAAAACAGAGGTTGTGCTAAAAAGTTGTTACTAGATAGATCAGTAACTGTTTGTGATCCAGCTTACAGTCTCTAGAGTAATACTGGATACGGCAGTAATGAAGGTGAGAGCACATTATTACAGTTTATCAGAGTTGATTTATGGATATAAAGTTTACCAGTTTATTAAGCACCACCCGAAAAGGCATAAGGTCTTTATATATTTGTTTACTGTTAAATGTAACGTGTGTTTCTGTGTACTTCGCTGTGTATGTTGATGATAATGCAAGGGAGAGAGAGAGAGATTATGGATATTTTAATGCACACTTGCACTGTGTTTTATTAAGCTCTTACAGAGATTTTCTAGAGTGAAAACGGACGCTTCATCTTTTGTGTGAAGTACAATAAATGTCATAAAACTCATTGGTAAACAGGCTTCTAGTAATATAGTGGATAAAAACAAGAAGACAATATAAGTTATAACTGTAATTAAACTAAACTATACCTTAAAAGAAACACATTTGTTTTGCTTCTTCCCTGGGCCCAGTTGTTCAAAAAGTTTAATCTGGATTATCTACATTGGGAAATCCCATGTTTTGCTATCCAGGATCAAGTAATCCATATTACTTTTGTGCCGGTTTTTCAAAGCAAAACTGAATTGGATCAACCTGATCCTAATACTTTCTCAGGTTACCAAATCTGGATTACCAGCTCCAAATGGGGTTTTTCATTTCACAATGTATAGGCTGATAGCTATAAGAACAACAGGTAGAAGAGTCAATGTGGGTCACTTTAAGAGCTTTTATTTGAAGAGAACAAAAACATTAACAAACACTCCCTTTCATTTTCAATTTCCTTCAAACAATCAGACCCCTATGGAGGCACTGAAGGGACATGGTGATGGAAAAAAAAAATTATATGGGAGGAAAATTATACAAGTTTTGCGCTCCCCCAAGAAACCTTGCCTTCACTCGCAAAGAACTCAAATGTTTTGAGAGTGCAGAGCTTCTCTGGGAATGCAAAAAAATATTAAAATGTACTTTTAAGATTTGAAGTACATTACCAGTACACATTCAGTACAATGAAGCACGCTTCCTTTTCACAATTTCAGAAACGATAAACCGGTAGAACTTTGACAACCAGTAGAGTCTGAGAACTTGAATTCATGTTTATCAACAAATCATCTGTATGCTTTTTAAACCTTGCAAGTTTTGGCATTCAAGTGAATTGAAACTGTTCAAGAGCAAACTAAAAAAATAAGAAAGAGAACTCAATTCAGTAGATTCTTGACATCCATGTAGGCAACCCAGGATCTGGACATGATGGTCTGGTTTTGCAGTAGTGGCCAAAAGTGATGTCCAGCAGGGATATTTGTTTTTAAATGAACCTAAAGTTGAATTAAACCAACAGAATATGAAAATATTTTATATTTTTAAAATTATTTAAATATGAAGAAAGAACAAAACACTTCACTTGGTTAAGGTATTTATCTGACAAAAGTATTGTCAAAAAGAGGCAAACTACAGCTTCAGGTTTTATTTTTAATATGCAAAAAGCATGTTTTTACAGCAGACAATATAACTGAAGGCAAGGAATTATCTGTCTCTGAATCAGATTTACACCAGATCAGAAAAGAAGTCCAGACAGTTGATTTCACAAACACTAGTACTATAGTTTTCCAGATGTGTTTGCCACCCTGTGTCTCACTGTAGAATCTACAGTACAGCAGGGCAAAATGTGCTGGTCAAGTACAACACAACATTGTTCTGAACCATATTTTTAGACACGTTATTTGATGTGACAACCACATAAAACATGGTTTGCTTTGCACTGGATTGCTCTTTTGGTGTACAGTGATAATTCAGCACTGCTCTGTACTGTAACTATGTGTGCAATGAAAACTTTTTAAAGCAGTTTGTCAGCTTCATATAGGATTTACTGGTTCTGGAAACAGCTGTTTATGAAGTTCTTCAGAAGCATCAATCCTGGGTATCCTTATTCAGTGAACATTAGCAAGACTCTATCACCCTCTACTGGAGAAAACATAAAGCACAGGCTCACTGTGGAGAAGACTATCAGTGTGGTAAGGCTGTGAATGCATAGATTTTTTTGATCATTGAATGGTGTAGTTAAACCATCTACCAGCAGCAGCTAACTGCTAATGCTCACCAGACAAACCTTGTTCACTCCATGTAGAGCTGACATGCAGCTAAAATATGCCACCGATTCAAGTCTTTTTGTTGATCTGGTCACATTTGGTGGCAGTGAATCGACTCTTGTAGGCTCTCACAACATGAGGAAAGGCTTGTGTGACCAATTTTAGCGACTATGTCTCTTTTCAACCATGAGTCACACTGATTTACAAGGCTCAGTTTTTGAAAAATGTTCTTCATAAACCTTAATGAAAAGGCATTACAGACTAAGTTAGATCGGGTCATTGTGGTGGTCTCAAAAACTCCCAAACTCTGTCCTTCTCCGGGCAGAGATCAAAAGGTGTGTGTGATCTTTTATTCTTCACAACTCGCAAGGCTGGGAAGCGGTTCGCCAACAACTCACAAACCGTGAAATGCCTCTGTTCAGCAGCCTGTGCACAAACAATCACAACCCCAAAACATTAATCAGGGTAGCGGCATATTACATTTTTGACAGGAATGAAAATTATGTGGTGGAGGATAGAATTACAGTGTGTTCAATGGATTGTACTGTTGTTTAAAAGGTTAGTTCACCCAAAAATGAAAATTCTGTCATTTATTACCATGTCATTTCAAAGACTTTTGTTCATCTCCGAAACACAAATCAAGATCATTTAAATGAAATCTGAGTGATTTCTGTACCTCCATTGATAGCTATGCAGCTACTCACACATCATTTCTGGTAAATGGAAGCTCAATCATGTTTGCTTGATGTTCGAGAACCAATGAGATTCATTCTCGTGTGTTACACAGCATGTTTTAGTTTCGGCAAGAACAAATGAGGTTCATTCTCATGTTACGCAGCACGTTTTGAGCTTTAGCAAGAACCAATAAGGTTCATTCTCGTGTTACGCAGAACGTTTTGAGCTTTAGCAAGAACCAATGAGGTTCATTCTCGTGTTACGCAGCACGTTTTAATTTCGGCAAGAACAAATGAGGTTCATTCTCGTGTTACGCAGCACGTTTTAATTTCGGCAAGAACCAATGAGGTTCATTCTCGTGTTACGCAGCACGCTTTAATTTCGCAAGAACAAATGAGGTTCATTCTCGTGTTACGCAGCACGTTTTAGTTTCGGCAAGAACAAATGAGGTTCATTCTCGTGTTACGCAGCACGTTTTAATTTCGGCAAGAACAAATGAGGTTCATTCTCGTGTTACGCAGCGACGTTTTGAGCTTTAGCAAGAACAAATGAGGTTCATTCTCGTGTTACGCAGCACGTTTTAGTTTCGGCAAGAACAAATGAGGTTCATTCTCGTGTTACGCAGCACGTTTTAGTTTCGGCAAGAACCAGTGAGGTTCATTCTCGTGTTACGCGTCACAATTGAGCTTCAGCAACAACCAATGAGGTTCATTCTCATGTTACACAGCACGCTTTAGCTTTAGCAAGAACCAATAAGGTTCATTCTCGTGTTACGCAGCATGTTTTAGTTTCGCAAGAACAAATGAGGTTCATTCTCGTGTTACGCAGCAAGTTTTGAGCTTTAGCAACAACCAATGAGGTTCATTCTCGTGTTACGCAGCACGTTTTAGTTTCGGCAAGAACCAATAAGGTTCATTCTCGTGTTACGCAGCAAGTTTTGAGCTTTAGCAACAACCAATGAGGTTCATTCTCATGTTACGCAGCATGTTTTAGTTTTGGCAAGAACAAATGAGGTTCATTCTCATGTTACGCAGCACGTTTTGAGCTTTAGCAAGAACCAATAAGGTTCATTCTCGTGTTACGCAGCACGTTTTAATTTCGGCAAGAACAAATGAGGTTCATTCTCGTGTTACGCAGCACGTTTTAATTTCGGCAAGAACAAATGAGGTTCATTCTCGTGTTACGCAGCACGTTTTAGTTTCGGCAAGAACAAATGAGGTTCATTCTCGTGTTACGCAGCACGTTTTAGTTTCGCAAGAACAAATGAGGTTCATTCTCGTGTTACGCAGCACGCTTTAATTTCGCAAGAACCAATGAGGTTCATTCTCGTGTTACGCAGCGCTTTGAGCTTTAGCAAGAACAAATGAGGTTCATTCTCGTGTTACGCAGCACGTTTTAGTTTCGGCAAGAACAAATGAGGTTCATTCTCGTGTTACGCAGCACGTTTTAGTTTCGGCAAGAACCAGTGAGGTTCATTCTCGTGTTACGCGTCACAATTGAGCTTCAGCAACAACCAATGAGGTTCATTCTCATGTTACACAGCACGTTTTAGCTTTAGCAAGAACCAATAAGGTTCATTCTCGTGTTACGCAGCATGTTTTAGTTTCGGCAAGAACAAATGAGGTTCATTCTCGTGTTACGCAGCAAGTTTTGAGCTTTAGCAAGAACCAATGAGGTTCATTCTCGTGTTACGCAGCACGTTTTAGTTTCGGCAAGAACCAATAAGGTTCATTCTCGTGTTACGCAGCAAGTTTTGAGCTTTAGCAACAACCAATGAGGTTCATTCTCATATTACGCAGCATGTTTTAGTTTTGGCAAGAACAAATGAGGTTCATTCTCATGTTACGCAGCACGTTTTGAGCTTTAGCAAGAACCAACCAGGGTTGTTCTCGCGCATTGAACTTCTGTTTATGTTCGCTGATCAATGTTTATATGTGAATAAAAGCCTAAATTCAATCTGTTCATTTAAAGAGATTGTTTCTCTTCAGAAAATTTTGACTAAACTGCTCAATTCATATGAATTAGTTTTACGTCTCTTTATGTACTTTTTGAAGTGTCAAAGTGGTAAAGTAAGTAGCTGTCATTGACAGCTATCGCTCAGATTTCATTAAAATATCTTAATTTGTGTCCAGAAGATAAACTAAAGTCTTACAGGTTTGTAACAACATGAGGGTGAGTAATTAATTAAAGAATTTTCATTTTTGGGTGAACTATCCCTTTAACAACATACATTGTTCAGCTAATGAAACATTTTTTAGAAAAAAGGACACAAAACTTCATTAAACAGTTTTGAAATTGTGAGTTTTGAAAATTCCGTGATCTAGGACCTTTATACAGTGAGTGTCATTGTAAAGACTGTAAGTCTATTCAATATGCCACATAACCTGACTAAGGTCTATTACTTAGATCCAGCAAAACATGTTCTGCATTTTAAAAAAATAGTTCTATTCAGAATTGAGTGAAATAAAATGAGGTCAATTCATCAAATATAGCCATATTGACCAGTAGTACCTTATGAAGTGGTGTTGATCCATCATCATCAGTCAGACATGGATCGGCCCCACGGTCTAGCAGTAGTTTGAGCACATTGTGGTGGCCGCAGTAAGCCGCCCTATGAAGCGGGGTTGCCCCACCACGAGTCTGGGCGTTCACACAAGCGCCACAGTCCAGGAGTAACTCACACACTGACAGCTTACCTGCTCGACTAGCATAATGCTGCTCCAAAGAAAATGAAGATGTGTTATATGCATTATGAGATCAAAATGATTAATGATTAGTGGTGAATTATAAAATAAACAAACCAAAGCACTGTAGTTTGCCTGGTCCCTCATATTTGGATCAGTCCCTTTTTTAATAAATGCCCTGACTCTCTCCACATCTCCATCCATTGCAGCTGACCAAATGCCTACAAACAAGCAATGCACATGTTTTTGATATACCACTATGTTGTGATACGATGATATGAACATAAGCAGGTGATGCACCTCTCTCAAAGTCCATCTCCTCCAGAGTTTGATGCACGCTTGGTGTGGAGAGATGGGCACTACAGGTGCACTGACTTCCATGGGAGTCCATCCTAAATGCCATATAAAGCAACACAGTTTTGGTATATATAAAGTGAATGCATGTTTAAATAACTGTTTGTGGTTATATTTTATATAAACCGTATCAAAGATAAATCTCACATACTTCACACTGGTTATGGACACTAACTTAGTGACAATTAGTTCAGCTCTTGTTTACATTTAGCTGCCTGATAAAATATGTCAAGTTATAATATGACGAACTTTTGTTTAAGGTTCAATTACTGAACAACCACCAACCAACACCTATAAAAACTGTCATTACCTGCACACGAGTTCAAAAACAACACTAACATATGCGGCTAGTGAAGAGATGTCCTGCATTCAACAAACGGGCGACATTTCAAAATAAGAGTCCTGCGCAGGCTACTTACCATTGGATCGTTTTAGTTGGGCTAATCTTCAACCAATCTTGTTTTTTTTTTTTTTTTTTAGTCAACAAAGTTTTGTGAGCACATGTGGATATGTTTGAGTGTCCACATTATTTTGACCATGTATGACAGAAGAATATTAGAAACAATCTTTCTAATATGCAATCAACATTATTGATTATTAATATCCATAAAAACATTAAGAAGCACTGTTTTCAACATTAATAATTAAGAAATTATTATTTTTTTAAAATCAGCATATTAGAATGATTTCTAAAGGATCACGTGACACTGAAGACTGGAGTAATGATGCTGAAAATTCAGCTTTGATCACAGGAATAAATTACATTTTAACATATATTCACACAGAAAACAGTTATTTTAAATTGTAATATTATTTCACAACATTTCTGTTTTTACTGTATTTTTGATGAAATAGATGCAGCTGTGGTGAGCAGAAGAAAAAATCTTACCGACCCCAAACCATTGAATGTTAGTCCATATGTATAAATATATACAGTATATATCCACACACATAAATAAAGACAGACAACAGGACAGACTTTGATTATAACAGTCTATTTATGGAAACACACTTCCGTAATAGAGTGCAACAGAGTTCGGTAAAGAGGGAACCTGTAGATCCTCCCCTCCACCACTTACATAAATACAGCCTGATACATAAATAAATAGCTTGCACCCTTTCCACAAGGGTCTGATATACATAGA
Source organism: Hypophthalmichthys nobilis (assembly GCA_037950665.1). Taxonomy (NCBI): domain Eukaryota; kingdom Metazoa; phylum Chordata; class Actinopteri; order Cypriniformes; family Xenocyprididae; genus Hypophthalmichthys; species Hypophthalmichthys nobilis. The sequence goes on from CM075473.1 coordinate 29,545,492, forward strand.
GAATCACACTTAAAGTGCAAAAGTCTATTTTGATTGCCTTCATTTAACAGGATTGATGGAGTACCTACAATAACATTTGTAAATGAAAAACAACAGCATGTTTTATAACCAAAAAAAAAAAAAAAACTCTCAGAGATGGTTAAGTTTTCATTTTTTAACCATGCAGCAAATAATCTAGGAATAGTTGAGCAGCACTAAGACCTAAGCTGCATTTTATAAATGTGCTACTTTATCAGTCTTATTACACACAATTTTTGGGCACGAATGCACAAAGTCAAGTTCTAGTTTAGTGCTTCATATGTTCAAAATGTTCAAATGTTAACAAAACGTGGGACAGTATTGATGAACAAATGTTATATCATGATAAACATTAAGGAAGAACTGGATTTGATAATGACCCAAGAAACATCACGTGAAAATTTTTGGTGTGGGTTGGTCACTTCAACATTTCACTTCATCAATTAAAAATAAAATAAACAAAGGGGAAAATAAGAACACTGAAAAGTGAAAAGCATAACATTTCCACATATTATATAGTGATATGATAAACCAGCATATATTGGCACCACAGGTTAATTATTGTGCACATTAACCTATGGCTAAATGTTATTACACAGTTATCAAAGATTAATTAGGTTTTGCAAAAATGCAGCAAAATGTGGTTTGCATTTGGTTGAAGTCTTTGCATGAAACTAAAAATGACTAAAAACTAGAACGGTTTGTATGGGAGGTAGATCAACAAATGGCAAACCGAAAACCAAAATAAGCTAATAATTTTGTTTACATGTAAATGTGAAACATGTTGCATATTTGAAACCAGAACTGTCAGTTAAATGAGATGTTTAAGATATATTATTCCATATTTTATATACAAAAGGCTACTATTATGAATTTTGCCTGCAGTAAGCTGTGCAACAATAAGCCTTATCATAAATCGCCTACAATTCATTGATAAATCTAAAATTCGATAGACATATTTGGTTGTACTGACTGATTGAAATGTTGACTTCATTATTTGAGACAAAACACAACATGAAACGAATACATTCGGTAAAATCGAACAATAGTTCAACACAAAGCATAAATAAAAACAAAATTGAAAGCAATAACGACCTTTTTAAATATTTGGAATCTCTACGATAAGCTTTCGCTATGTTGGCCATGACTACAGACCCTGGATGTGCACTAGTGCGTGAGAGTAAAGCTCAAAGAGTAGGGGTGGGCAAACCAAGTGCTAGTATTGCATACGGTTCCACAGGAGCGTGAAACGGAAAGGGGGTCGGGGTGAGGGAGTGCTGTGAATAGCTGGCTGGTGAGGTTGCCGGGCACGGAGAAATGTAATTGGTTATCTCACACTTTGGGACATGTGCAGTGGAGTCAGCATCTCCTCAAAGATGGCACCTTTCACATTTGAGCCACGCAGATTCGCTTCCTGTAGATCACAGCCTGAGAGATCACAGTTCTGCACACACATTACAGAAAACCTTTTTTCAATGTTATAATGGTGTCATTATTAATGGTGCAATTTAGTGCTGCTAGTTTCCCCAAAATTACACACAACACTAGCTGCGTTTACATGGACTCTATATAATCTGACTGTAATTGGACTGGTAGCACAGTCGGAATAAAAAAAGTCACATGTAACCTTGTGAACTGGAATGAACTGACTAATGAATCGACAGGAACCGAGACTGGAATGTTCTGCGCACTTGCAGTGATGTAGAAATGGCGTAATGACATGTGGAATTATGGAGCTAGAAATATGACAAAACTGTTTGAATTTGAATTGTGTAAATTTGAATTATAGACAAGTGTCATTTAACAGAATTCAATATTAAGTGCTATTTTAGGTCCGTGTACTTTTGCGTCCATTCGTTTTTCCTTTTTTGAACCAGAAATGAAATATGGAAAATGCGGTTTCTTTGTTTTTTATTTTAACACTGATGAATAGAATTAACAGATACAAGCTAATTTTCCTTATGCAAGATTATTATTTTATTAAAAATAATATAAATGATATACAACTTGTTTTTTAATATGTAAAAATGCTAAATTTAATTTCCAGTGTTTTGCATCATATACAAAGACGCTAAAGCGCCCTCTAGTGCCTTTTCCTCTGGGGTCAATAGAATGACTCGCTTCAAGAGCCTGCCTAAATGACATTGATTCATTTTCATTCGTTAAATTACTATTATTATTATTTTTATATTTATATTTTAACCTAAACATTACATTTCTAAACCTTGTAGCCTCTTTTTTAACGCTCTAACATTATCTTGTTCCTGCTTGTGGTCTCAATCCCATCATTTGCTTTTTACTCTGTTTTATATGAATAAAGGCCAAAACGACAAATAAAATTACTGTGACTTTTTCATCTGGCTCCGTTAGGTGTTTTATATTGAGAAATTATTTGGGATTAGGAGTCACTTTATAGGCTATGCTATGCTGTTCAAATTGAAAATATACCCAACATAAGTTATGTGATGACAAAATTATACCCCAATGTGTAATTTTCATGAAGACAAAATTCCCATACCCTTTGCCTCAGTGGAAGTTTGACATGAAATATTTCTCAATTCTCATTGAAAGCAATGCATTACGGCCGCGTCGCTGGACATTAACGCTTTACGTGGCTTAATCCTACTAAAACAACAACCAGGGAGAAACTATTTTCTCGCACATTTTCTTGTCATCAACAACATCTAAGGCTAAGACAATGGCAATATTTTTATGTTAAGCGTTTCTAACGGTTTTCTACAAGTGGAAAACGCTGACCGTTGAAAGCGTGTTGCCTTCATATTCGGCCTGACCTGCTTGTCTGCATATCTTTATTGGTCATTTAATATCAGTGTCTTAATGCATTAAGCGTTTTCTTCATAACTGTGTTTTATTTTCTAGGAAAATGCTTAACATGTTATTAATTGTGTTCATAGTGGGCTGCTTGGTGTGTAGTGAATTTGCTCCTCCAATATCACTAGTAGGCTACATTAAGCGCTTATTTTTCATGTTAAGCACTTAGAATGTCCCGCTTCGCTGGACGCGTTTGCCGCCAGTATAGCACTCTCTTGGACATGCGGCAGTATCGGACCCCTCGTGAGTGAGAATGGGGTGAAAATCAAGTCAAGTATTATCATGTTTCAGAGACATGGCTCTCAAAAGTGTGGGAGAAACAACAATTTTACAAAAGAAAACATGTAAATTGACATTTCTTTGACTTTAATCTGTCCTTTTTTAATTTTGTTTTTTAAAGATGCAAAACGTAATAAACAAAAATCTGAAAAGAAGTCAATATTTATTTTGTGCACATGAAATTTATGTATTCGGTTTTAATCTAAATTTTGGTATTCACCATAGCATTTAAAAATACAACAACTGTTCGTTTTTTGTTTTTCTTGACGTGGTTAAAAAACGAAAAAGGAATGGATGCAAAAGTCCTCAGACCATTTTATATAGTTTTGAATTTGATTTAGAATTTTTTAAACTCGAATCCTGGTCATTTGATATTTAACAAAATTGAACATTTTTATGGCATTATTTTCTACATATTTTCAAACAGCGTATTTTTTTCTGAATTCTTGGACTGCAAATATCCACTTCTTAAAAATACAGCTTCAAGTTTTCAACATGAAGAACAAATTCGAAACTCCAAATTCAATATTCTAAAATTCAAAACGCAGAAATTCAGAAATTCCGGGTTTCACAGGGAAAAGTAGAGGCTCTTGAAAAAGTCGAATGCCGCATTTTGGCCATTTAAATCACGCCTGCTATGTTACACATATCTGAATGATCATTTGTGGGGTTCTTGAGCTGAAAATGCCAGCGAGTGTTTGAGATAGCCTACCATCTAACTTGGATTTGATTCCGATTATAGAATGAAGCAGAAATATAGTTTAATTATAGAGTAAAAGGTAGGTCTTTGTTTTTTTATAGAGTTATAGAGTTTTATAGAATTATAGAGTTATGTGTGACTGTTATGCATACTAATCATTTCCATGCTAAATACCCTTTATACTAAAACAAATAGGCCTAGCAGAGATCCCCAGAGACAAATGTCACACATGCTGAGAATTATTGCTACTCTGTAATTGGCCAAAATGCACCATTGACTTTTCCGAGAACCTTTACCCTGTGGAACCCGGAAGTTGGACCTCAGTACGATCTGAATTTCTGCATTTTTAATTTTTGAATATTGAATTTGGTGTTTTGAATTGTTGTTCTTGAAAACTTGAAGCTGTATTTTTAAGAAGTGGATATTTGCAGTCTAAGAATTCAGAACAAAAAATACACTTTTTGAAAATACATATGTAAAAAAATGCCATAAAAATTTTCAATTTTGTTAAATATCAAATGTCTAGGATTCGAGTTCAAATTCAAAACAATATAAAATGGCACTTAATATTCAATTCTGTTAAATGACAGATATATAATTCAAATTTACACAATTCAAATTCAAATTCTTTTGTCATATTTCTAGCCCCATATGGAATGAGCTGTTGTTGTTGAACAAAGTTGTGTCAATCTAAAATTCTCCTTCCACTCTTTGTTTGTGAAAAGGTGCAGGAAGCGTCCCAGCAGTCCTTGCTTCGGACTCTCATCCACAGATGCCTTGTTTTGGGCGTGGAAAGGGTTGTTTTTACTACTTGATCAATAAAAGCAGCACGGCACAAAGCGTCATTTGCTCGTTGCCTCCTAATTAGGACCCAAAATAGATATTAAAGGGTTAGTTCACCCAGAAGTGAAAATTCACTCACCCACAAGTTGTTCCAAACCTGAATGAATTTCTTTCTTCTGCTGAACACAAAAGAAGGTTTTTTTTTTCTCCATACTATGGAAGTCAATGGGGTCCATCAACTGTTTGGTTTACGACATTCTTTAAAATATCTTCTTTTGTGTTCAGCAGAAGAAAGAAATTCATGCAGGTTTGGAACAACTTTTCAATTGTTCATTTTTGGGTGAACTGTCCCTTTAAGTCTGCTTTTTAAAACAATGAAAAGGAGGATGGTTAGAATGCGACAACAGGAAAACTCTGTATATTCATGTGGTGTGCGCATGTCAAAAGATCAAATCCAATTTGAAGCTTGTGACATTTTAAATGCACACATTAACCCGATCACTTTTTTTAGCGTTCATGTAAACACCATGTTCAGATTCATCAATTGAAATTAAATCATTCAAACAACAGGTGTCCATGTAAACATAGCTACTACACCCTCACCTCAAGATCTGTGCCGGCTAATGTAGCACCTCGCAGGTTACAGTTCTTCAGCTTAGCATTCTTTAGCGTAGCCACACGCAGATTAATACCAGTCATCTGACTGCCCTCCATGTCAACTCCCTTCAGATTAGCCCCTAAAGCGCACAGAGAATGCACTAATTAACTAAACGCAAACAAAAACATGACAATGCAACATTAATGCGACATAATTTTCATTAACAATGATATTCTATGAATAATTCTGTGTGCAGGAGTTTTACCCTCGAGATTGGCCTTGAGCCCAGAGGGATCCTCAAAGTTACATCCTTTAAGGGACGCTCCCTCTGCATTGGAGCAGAGCATCTTCACACCCTGAAGATTAGCACCCTGGAGCACATGATTTTTTTTAGAAAGTAATCAAGAAAGGCTTTATATCAATTCAAGAGGATTAAAACCAAAAGAAAGCAAGAGATGATCAGCTCACATCCAGGTTGGCTCCAGAAAGGTCCGCTCTCTCTAGGTTTGAGCAGCACAGGTTTGCATAGGTGAGATTGCAGCGACTCAGATTTGCCATCTTAAAATTAATATAGCGCAAATCCAGCCGAGAAAGATCCGCTCCACTGAAATTAAGACCCTGAGAAGGAAAAAGACACCTCAATACCAACATCAGACCCTACTCAGGTGAGAAAAAGTACTAAAAAAGTAACGTAACACATTACTTTCTATAAAAAGTAACTAAGTAGCATAATTAGTTTTTAGGGAGTAACACAATATTTTTAATAGGGAGTAACACTTATTTTTTAAAAGAACTTTCCCCAACAATGAAATTGACGACCACAATCCTTAGTAAATCCAACACAATCTCATGGCAATTCATAACTATTTTAAATTTTTGGCAAATAGGTGGTTAATTTGTATGAATTTGTACGATTTTGTATGATCTGCTTATGCTCCAGTGGCGGTAAGGTTTAGGAGTGCGGTTAGGTTTTTTTTTCTAAAAATCATACATTTTCATATGATTCACATCGTACTAAATCATGCAAAATCACCACCTCATAAAATAGTTGTGTTTTCCTGTGAGATTGGGTTGGTAAATCTATTTAAATCCTCTCCGCCCATAAGTTTTAGTGGTCTGCAAGGGTAACTCCCACAAATGCATATGCAATAAGAACAGGCGCAAAAATAACTGTCTCCACCCTCCATGCTAATTTCTCACTGCGTGTCTTTAGTAAATCCTGACAGTAGTTTTTAATGCCAAAAGAGGGTTTGCGATGGCGGGTCGGCAAGTAAGACATATTTTGTTGATCCTGGAGCAACATTGCTGTCTGAAAACATAGTCCTATCCCTATCCTAGCTTATGCCTAAAACACCTGACTGAACAATTACAAAACAAAAGTCTTCTACCTGACAGCGTAGCTCTGATTTGGTTGGTGTAGCCAGCAGGAAACGAACAAATTCTTTCCGTGAGAGTGGAGAGTGGTCTTCAGGAGGATGAGAATTCTGCATGTCATGGAAAAAGTAAATTAAATTAAATATATGCATATACACAACCTCTCAAAAGCTTGGGGTCAGTTTTATTTTTAAAAGAAATTAGTACTTATATTCATCACAGATGCATTGAATTGATACAAATATTAAGCGGCACAACTCTTTTCAACATTGATAATAATCAGAAATGTGTATCAAATCACAAATCAGCATATCAGAATGATTTCTGAAGGATCATGTGACACTGAAGACTGGAGTAATGATGCTGAAAATTCAGCTTTGATCACAGGAATAAATTACATTTTTACAGTATATTACAATAGAAAACAGTTCTTTTAAATTGTAATAATATTTCACAATATTACAGTTTTTAGTGTATTTTTGATCCAATAAATGTAGCCTAGGTGAGCAGAAGAAGAAAACTTTTGAAAGGTAGTGTATCTCTGGATATATTAACAAGAAAAACCTTCCATTCTAATACCTTAATGGCGACTTCTAGCTGTTCTGCCAGTTGCTCTATTCCAAAGAATCGAGCTTCTTCCAGCACTCCTATAAAACATAAAAACATTCCACAAACTGAAGAATAAAACTGACTTAGGATATGACAAGAATATGTTTTCGTTATTAATTATAATTATTTATTGAACAATGGTGTCTTTTATTTAGGGCTGCAACAACTACCCGTTAAAATCGATTATTATCGATAATGAAAATAATCGACAACGAATTTGATTATCGATTAGTCGTGTCTGCGCATTATGCCTGGGAAACAAGCGGTGGTGGGCACATGTGCGTCAAACAGACGGAGCGCAGTAGAACAGAAGTGCAATAATTCTGACTAAAATATTACACATTTTGCTAAAATATTTTTTGTTAGAAATTAAGTGTAGGTTTAAAATTCTACTTGTAATAAGAAATCATATTTATGAAATCAGTAACAGTAAAGGCTCTATTAATAGCTCATTAATGTAATATAATTACTATATTCAGACGAGTTTATGTGTGTGTTCTACACACCTCGTTCAGGTTAACATTTTGTGCTTTTGTTTTTGTTTATTACCATTTTTAATTTAGTCATTTTAATTTCTGCTTTTAAATAGTAAGCAATCAGTTGATTCTAGGTTTAAAATGTAATGTTTGTATTTTAAGCCTTTATTGCTTATAATGTACAGCATAGCCTACATTCACTATATTTGTTTTTTCATAGGCTTTATATTAAACATTGTTTGGAGGACTGCATTGGGAAGAATATGGAATAACATTGTTTAAAATAATGGATTAAAATTTATTTTTAATTAAAAAAATGTAATGTATAATAATTTTTAGTTTTTTATCCGATTAATCGAAAAAAAAATCAACAGATTAATCGATTATCAAAATAATTGTAAGTTGCAGCCCTACTTTTAATGCAATATTTCTATTGCTGTTACTTTATAAAAATAAAAAAATGGCCTTGAATTGCAGTGATTTACCAAGATTAAAACTTATTGCAATAATCTGAATGTACAATTTATCTAATATACTATCTAATATATACCTAATAAACTTGATGAGAACTAAAAATGCTTTAGTAAACATTCAGGCCTCACTCACCGAGTAAGTTTATTCCTTCATTGACAATGATCTGGCCATGCCTCAGGTAATTCAGGATGGGCTCAAAGTACTCTGGGCTGCGATCAATGAGGTAAGCCCCACGTTCATCCTGCTTATTACCCCATTCATCTGCAGTTCAAGAAAGCGGGGGAAAGAACCCTGTTATAAGTGTGCTACAAACTGATTCACAATTCGATGAACCAGCAAAACAAACAATGCTTAAATCAGTCAGTGAATGTACAGGAACTAAACTTACCCTTCTCTCTGAACATGTGTGCCAGCATGCTGTCAGGCTCCTTACTCACAAGAGTACTCCTTAAACAAGAGCAAACAGAGACCAGACTTCAGAATGACACCTAAAGGACAGACCACTGCAGACTAGTGTTGATTCAGTATTTATATACTATTGTATTTGTTAATATTTTGAATTAGCTATTTTTATAGTTTCAGTTTTAATTTAAAGTCCCCCTGTGGTGAAAATCAAGTTTTTAATGTTGTTTATATGTCTATGTGGTGTTTTTAATATGCTTTAAGACAAACCATGTGCAAATTCATAATTTTGTCTTAACCGTATTTTCTCCTAAAAACTGCAGTGAAAAAAAGACAGTCTCAAACCCGCGGTTTGAAATCGCTGGCGTTTCTGACGTCACAAACTACCTTGTAACCAATCACGTCAGCGTGCCGGCGGGCTTTAGCATATCATTAACAGTGAACTAGCAGGGGAGTCTCAAGAGCAGCCAGGTATATTTTTCTGTTGATATGAAAAATCATGTATCCAACATTTAGCAATATAGTGGGTTATGTGTGTGATGTGGTAAAAAGTGATACCATTATGCAGCGTTTACTACAGTAAAGTTGACCGAGTGAATCTCTGAGCTGGTGTGAGTGGAGGCGGGGCTAATTTGCATATTCATGAGTCCGCGTATACTAAATGAAGCAAGGGTGTAGAGTTACATTCAAGCTATTTTAAGGCATTTTTTTCACAATTTATTTTCGTCATTTTGAGACAAATTTATCACTGCAAACATCAATGACAGTTTTAACTTGGCAATGCTGTCAAATGACCATGGTATAGACCTTATTCACATCAGGCTGTGAGGGATAGACATACATCTCTTCAGTGGGTTGTACAGTAATTTAATGTGTTTTTTGAGTGTTCTGCTGATAAAACACTGCAAAAATATCTTTCAAAGAAATTTCAGTAGACAAAAACCCCAGACAACATGAGCTGTGGAAAATTATAAGTAATCAGGGAGCTTTATGCAGCTTTTTAGAGTGGATGCCATTGAAAATATGGTAATCTACCCCTCACAGCCTCCCTTTCATACCTGTCATGGCGCTGCTCTGGGTAAGGTCTATAAGCGGGATAATCCACGGCTAGCTGTGCATTAAACAATTTGAATGCCTCGTGTCGGGCGGTTCTTTGCCTCCACATTGTGCATTAAAATGCACAGCCAGCCGTGGATAAACCCTTACTTATTTTATTTCAGCTTTATTTCAATTAACGAAAACAATTTTAATCCTTTAGTTTTAGTTAACAATATAAATACTGCTGCAGACAACAAAAATGCTATTGCACTTTAAAGGTTCCTGCTCTAAAATCTGGTTGAATGAGCCATATTCAAAGTTGTGGTAAAATACATTACATATTATGCACACCTGTGACTGCATGTTATTATACATTCCATTCTATATTATTATAACTCGATCTTTTCAACATTGCTGTTTATCATACTGTATTAATATAGCCACTCAAGACTAAGCATTACTGTGATTTTACTTCCTTCTTGCCTAAAAAAACACCTCAAATCACAGCCTTTCATGACTTTTGCTTTATTTCCTTTCACTTATATATTAATTCACAAAAATATCAATTACAGTAAATTACAGTAGTAACTTAGTAGTAAAGTAAAGTAGTTACAGTAATGAATAAGAACTTGATATTGAACTTGATATTTTAAGTTGAAAGTTACAGCCAATAAGACAGCAAATCATGCTGCGTGGTTACCTAGTGGTTGTGAAAAGCCGCCCACCAATATTCAACGTCAGCCAATCAGTGTGTGATCCTGAGATGTCATCTGACGTTTTCCCATCACTCTGAGGATCTAAAACACAAACACAGTCATAGTTTTACACACTTTTATGCAAATGCATTTGTGTTCCCTGGGAATCCAACTCATGACCTTGGCAATCCTCGGCATATTCTACCAGCTGAACTACAGGGAAAACAAAACGACGTTGACTCACCAATGAAAGGGTCTCCTTCTGACACATATAGCACATCATCATCTCTGTGGATTACATACATAATAAATAATCAGTCAGTACATCCGACACATCACCTCTCATTTGCCTATCCCACACAAGAATCAAGTACAAGGCTCACTGTAACCGGTTACACTTCATTTTGATGGTCCCATTTAGACATTCTATTGAGTATAAGTAACGCTAATAATACTCTAATGAGAGTTAGTTGACATGTAGTTACTATAGTCTAAAAGGGACCATCAAAATAAAGTGTTACCCATCAAAGTTTTCCACAATGTTCCCACTATTGTCTTTCCTAAATGAATGAATAATAGTTGAAGAATGCCAATGCAACCGTACCTGATGAGCGCAATGTCATCTATAAGACCACCTTTCCCATTATAAAGGTTACAAGCCCTGATTCCCAATTTATTGCTGGCGACTGTCAAAAGATCAGACAGAGTCCCATAAACAGCTACAACCTGCAAAATAAACAAATGTATGAAGAAGGCATTAATATTGCAATGTTTGCATTACAATGTTAGAATGTTTATTACAATAATTATTATGGCAACACTTTAAAAAGTAGTTAACTACATTAGTTAACATTAGAAAAATACTTCTAAAGCATTTTTAATCTCAGTTAATGTTAATTTCAACAATACATTATTAAAATCAAAAGTTGTATATGTTAGTATTATTTAATGGACCTGAGCTGATATGAACTAAAAGTGTATTTTTATTAACTAATGCTAACAAAGATTAATAAATAAAACTAATGTAGTTAATTCATTAACTAACGTTAACTAATGGAACCTTATTGTAAAGTGTTATCATCATTATTATAATCATTATTGCAAGTTGTCTGGATGAATAATGTAGAGTGAATAAAGCAATCTAAAAAAATTACTATTATTTAATATTTTAATAAATATTATTATTTTAACTGAATATAAATGTTTTAATATTACAAATGTATATAACAAAAATAGTTTAAACTATACATTTATTGCCGTAACTAGTTGCTGCTGCTAAGGTCAATAAAATAAAGAATTGCAATTACGAGGTATAGTAATGAACAATAATGTTAAAATAACAGTAGAGCGAGCTCTTATGTGGCCTTACGCATATCGTCAGGAGTAAAATGATAACTTAAATGCTTAGAGTTGCAAGCTATCTAGTGCTTTACTACATAAAGTGAGGCACTAGGTTTAGTGGCATGAACAGGACATCTCTGTCCCCTCAACACTTACTGGAGTTGAGCAGGCTAAACGTGCACTGCGTGTGTTCACTCACCTTGCCATTTTTGGAGGTTCCGTTGACAAAAAGCGTCACCCTTCGCATGCTTTGTTTGCACTAACTTAAAGTATTAACTGTACAAATATTAATAAATTAATATCTCGCTAACTTATCTATGTATTAAACTAATACCTATGTAAAGAGAGTACGAAGAACCAACCTAGCTACATTGTACCAAGATGACGACGAAGAAGCAGTCCAATCAAAATGCGAATACTGTTGCCAACCTCGATGATTGACCAATCACAAGACGCGTTTCATAAACTGGGCCTGCGGTTCGGACCAATCGGACACAATTGTGGTGATGGTCATTCTAATGAAAAACTTGACTGGTGAGAATGGAATTTTGACGCAAGGGAAATGATTACCTCAGCGACTGTGGGCTGCTACAGTCAAACTACTCATTCATTACAAAGCCGAATATAGGACTGCGGGTTAGATTCTGGAAGTCCTGCCTGTGATAGACTGTAAACAAACTGTCAAGCTGAGGTAAAAATGTAAAAAAAAAAAAGGAATCCAAAATCTCTAATACGTATGCAAAAATTTGAATTGTATAAACTCTTGGTGGGTGGGGGATACAATACAAAACTAAAAAAAAATAAAGAAAAAAAATAATTACGATTGTTTCAAATGATATATGCTACGGATGAGCCTTTTTGAACACTAGAGGGCAGAGTAGGACATCATTTTATTTTAATTTATTTATTATTTTATTTTGATCTGCTCATTTTTTTCCTATAAGTTTAACATGAAAACATGAATCTGACACTCCAGGAAGTTCTCAATTAATGTTAATCTTGTGAACTAATATATATATATATATATGTGTGTGTGTGTGTGTGTGTGTGTAGGTCATTGATGAATAAGGTTTTTAAAAGTGTAAAAAAAACAAAAACATAATGGAGATATAATTAATTTTGAAGTTTTATTAAGTGTTAACAATGAGATTATGTGGTTTTTATAATCAATTAACACTGCTTTTGTCATTTTTTTACAAGATGGACAAACTTTGACACCAAAACAGTCATTCGGTTTAACCAAAATTTTGGTTTTACTGAATGCCACTTTTGGTTATACCGAATGACGATATTTTCAAACAATGCTAACAGGCTGATATCTAGCAAAAGGACAATCAAACATTTTATATTTAGTACAAGTTTTTAAAATATTAGAACATTTTCCATGTTTTATAGCGGTTGTACCAAATGACCTGGGCCCGTATGTATAAAGCCGCGAGTAAAAGAGTAAAAATTTTAGTCTTAAGTGTGTCAAAATTCTAAGAATGAAGTTATTGTACTCTTATTCCTAGACTTAAGAATAAGTATGATTCATAAAGGCTCCTAAGTGTCAAGACTAGGTCTTAGCTCCTAAATTATTTAGGAGAGCTGCAGAGGTCTCCTAACCTAGTTAGGAGTAACAAGATGGCAGCAGAGAAGAGGAAACACATGCTCTCCAATAAAGATATGATGTACTGGAGTTACTGTATATGATGACATGGAGTTCATAAAACAATATAAACTTGATTGACAATTCTTTTTGTAACTGACCTAATAAGAAATGTAATAACTTTAAATAAATGTAATAAATATTACGTAATAATTAATGTTTAATGCATTTTAATATATTTAAAGGTGCAATATGCGATTTCTCAAATTCGTTGTTGAACACTGTTGATATTTGAAATCAGCCCAAACAAACCCAACCCTCTCTTCATTGCTCCGCCTCCAAAACTCACTCTCCAATCCTAACCACCCTGCTCCAAGTCGGTCTCGAACCCCGGCCTGATAGGTGCTGGCATGCGAGGCAAGTGCACTAACAATGACGCTAAACACCTCATTCTCTAGCAGTTGTCAGTGTGCAGTGGTTTACCTGCAAAACTCACTATCTGGCCACTGTTACACACGCAGTGCGAGTGGATGTCTGTTTGACAGCTGACGTGCAACAAAATGCTTCATGAAAAATAAAGCACAGATGATGAACGAATGACAAGGAAGCACAAAAAATGAACATACAGTACACAAGAGTAAATACAAACAAGAGTTTGTTGTTAATTGCCAACAGCACAGCAGCTCCAGACAATCAAAACCCAGTGTTACTTACGTGAGAAGTGGGATCAAAGCAGCCTCCCTGTTTTCAGGCCTTCCGACTTGGCTCTCCCCAGCGCTGGAAAGCTTTTCTAATATAAACTCGGGTCCTAAAGCGCTTGCTTAGTCATAAACCTTCATTCCAGTGATATTCTTTTGAGCACTTTTGTATTGTGTAAACTTACCACACCAAACATAGTGGCCAAAATTGATGTGCAAATTTTTTTTTTTTTTTTTTAATGACCCTACAATTTTGCTTAAACCATCAAAATATGAGGAAAATATTTTTATGTTTATATTATTTAAATGTTTTAAAATATGACATTGACTACAACATAATCAGTTTTTAATATTTCATTGGTTCTCTCTTGTCTTTGCATGTGTTCATAATTTATTTGCATGACAGCCTGGCCAAAAATAATTTGTATAATTTTCATTTCACATTATCAAACATGAAACAATTGACTCCAAGCACAGCTACATGATATGCTTACATCTTTTAATACATTTTTAAAAAATTTTGAATTAAGGTTGAAGATGTCTATTTTCATATGGCTGGACATCACATTTGGCCACTACTCTATGGCAGTTTGTTGACTTTCCAACTGACCATCAAACCATGCGGCAAAAGCAAGCCACTTTTATGTTGATAGTGGGCTTTCCTGGAGTTGTTGGAGCCATTGATGAACTCATGACACATCATTGCTCTGATTGTAAATGAGGAGACATATATCAATAGAAAAAGACTGCACACCATCAGTACTAATTTATGATCATTTTGCACAATGCAAAGATATTTTAAAAAATAAATTAAAATATTAAAAAGTTTCAGTGTCTTTTTCAATGTTTTTTTTTTTATATAATAACATTAATTTATTGGTGTTGTGCTGCTGTGACTTCACTCTTGCAGGCTCGCTATTGGCTGATTCAGAGGTTGAGGGCAGCCATTTTGAGTTGACATCATTGTAGTCCTTAGTTCACAATACTTAAGTCAGCACTTAAGAATCAGTCTTATACTTTACTAAAAGTTGCTTTTAGCTTCTTTAGAAAAGTCACCTACTCTTAGAAAAGTCCTACTCTTTACTAAGAATTTTTTGATACTTAAGTCAAAACCTAAGAACATTTCTGAGAAGTTTTATACATACGGGGCCTGAAGTTTCGGGACATGCGTATGAGCATGCGTATGAACAAAGCAACGACATCTACACATAATTTTTGTACCATTTTGCACTATATTGATATACGATGTTTTAAAATCATGCCAAAATAAAAAATATATACATTTATTACATTTCAAGATATTTTAATCTCAACTGAATGGCCTTTAGACGGTTAAACCGAATGACCTTTTGACACTTCAAATTCTTTAAAATACCTTTATATGTAGCAAAATATATTTAAAATCTTTAGTATTCAATAAAAGAGATCTAGTTGTACTACCTTACATACTTTAGATGTCATATCTTTGTTTTTTATTATTATTAAGGCCTTTGGACAAAAAAAATGACCCGTCATGTCATGGACCCATGTATGTATATATATATATATATATATACACACACATATATATATATATATATATATATATATATATATAATTTTTTGTGACATAGCCTACACATGCACACACAATCTAAATTATCATTAAAATGTATTTTTATTGGCAAAACAAGTCATATTATAAAGAATATGCATCTAATTGTACAATTTTTCACCCACATGCATTCAAGGGAAACAGTATGGTCAGGGACTAATAACATGAACATTATGATGTCCTATATAATTGTCTATAAAGATCTAATGCAAGAAAAGTAGTCATATCTGCATGTCCACACTTGTTTATTACACTAATTGTTACTTTAATATTTCACATATTAAATGCAATGAGAAAATCTTAATCCCAGTTAGAACTGTTACAGCTGCTGCAAATTTACAAATCAACTGTTCACCAATGTAGTTCACCTATGTTATCTTTCTTATACTGACAGTATTAAAAAAATCCCCATAATATCGTTACTTGGCCAACAGATGTGTTTGTCCGTCTATCTGGAGCATTTAGAAAAACTAAAATAGGACACATGTAGAAGCATTGATAAAAGACGTTAAACAATAAGGCAGCGAGTGATAATATCCTGCTTAAAGCTGACTGATTCTTACACAGTGGCCCCAATCTTATCTTCTGTAAAACGACTGTCTTCCAGAATGTCCCAGTATGTCTGTAACTGCCCACATGCTCTGCAAACACAGGGCCGATAATCACTTCTCCTGCTGTTAACAAAATTTCCTTCACCTACAGGGAAGTTTCCAGTTCTCCCTTGAATTCCCGTTCAGTTTATTTGGGTTGGGGATTGCCTTCTTGAAAAATAAATTAGATAAGGAGCCATATGTGCACAGTGCACACACTATATAGAGTGTGTTTTCTTTACACAGGTTTATAGAGATAACGTTATGACCTGTTTTACATTCAAAATCACTGTCAAGCATGTAAGGTGTGTGCTCCTTAACTGACCTTGCGAGACTTATTAATTATGTTATCAATTGGGATGTTACCCGGATTACTTTTAGTCTGATGTTGTTTGACTGATTAAACATTTAATCATTATATGTGGAACCAAACCACAGCTGTGCCATAGTTCAGTTTTGAGGCATAAAATAAAAATGATTAAATCCATTCTCTGACTTCAGATCTGACAATACACAATAAAAGTCACATTATCATCTGAACTGGACTGATGGAGCAGGGCAGCAGTGAAATTTTAAAGTGCCCTTATTATGCTTTTTCAAATATTAACTTTAATGCAGTGTGTAATAGAGATATTTTTGAATGTAAAAGGACTGCAAAGTTTTGAAGATCAAAGTGCACGACAAATAAAGTTATTGCCTCCTAAAAGAAAGAATCATTTCTGAAACTGCCTGAAACGAGTCGTCAGTTATTTCAGTCTCTCTTCCTGTTACAAACCTACATAACAATGTAACAAATTTGCATAATGCCAGTCTATGGTATTCACTGGCTGCTTGTGAACAACGTCTACTTTGCCCCGCCCTCAAACACTAACTGAGACTGGAAGAGGTTTTTGTTGTCGACATGACAAGAAGATGCTGTTTTAATGCACTGTGAATCCACTTTGCTGCACTTTCAAAGGATGAGGACTTATGCTGGAATTGATATAGTAAAACCGACTCCATCGTTACTGTTCGTATCACGTATCAAGTTAAGAGGAAGATCGGAACTGAAATTCAGATATGGTAATGGACGTTTGGTTTCCGACACACGCTGTAAGCGGTCGACCAATCACAACAGACTGGACCATCTGGCCAATCTGACGGAAAAAAAGACGGAACCCTTTATCAGTCCCTCCAGGATTTCGCAATTCTGCGATCACTGAATTTATCGCAAAATCAAGCAAACTCCGCAATATTCAGAAGAGCTTGCATTTTTCTTAATTGCCGCAGAATTTCGTAGATTTTAAACTTAAGGTGATGATACACAGGGCAACTTTTGGAGCAATGTTGCCATCAACGGGCAACCTGGTGAGACACAGGGCAACTAATTAGGGCAACGGACAGTTGGCAGCAACTAATCAGAGAGGAGCAAATCTATTGCCATTATTATAAACACTTGTTAGGCACTAACACTGATTTGAAACAAAAGATTCGTAAAGCTTCAAAGCTTCATGAAGCAGTGTTTTGAAATCGGCCATCACTAGATATTGTTGAATAAAGTCATTATTTTGTTTTTTTTGGTATTCTCGTTGCTTCATATCATTAAGGTTGAACCACTGTAGTCACATGAACTGTTTTATATATGTCTTTAGTAGCTTTCTGGGCATCTGAAAGTGTAAATTATCTTGCTGGCAATGGAGGCCTCACTGAGCCATCGGATTTTATCAAAAATATCTTAATTTGTGTTCTGAAGATGAATGAAGGTCTTACAGGAGTGGAACGACATAAGGGTGAGTAATTAATGACAGAAATTTCATTTTTGGGTGAACTAACCCTTAAATAATTGCACGTCTACATGAGGTTGTGTGGTAGGCTAAAGGTGTGGGCACTTGGTGTCGGTAGACATATTTTAAAAATTCATTTGGTACTGGTTATTTGGAGTTCAATCTATTCAAAGTAAACAATACCTTTGTTTTGTGGTATGTTGACATTTTTTATATGTATATGCATATTGTTTTATCTGAGACCTGTGATCTTAAAAAGATGCTGAGAATGTGTTTATTCCAAAATGTAATTCATTAGTTTTAAAAAATGTCACATGGGTGAATATTCAATACATTTGCAGTGAAAAAGAAAGAAAATCCATCTGAAATTAGAATGATCCCACAGAATCTTTTTGATGGAATACTGGATTGATTTGTTGAATTGTTGAGAAATTCTACCAGTAAGCGTAATGAAGATATGTGCCACAATAAACAAATTAATAGGCTACTACAACCACTACTACTAATAATAACTTTTTGTCAATGGTGATCATGCTGGATATGACAAGATTAATGATAAACAATCAATTATATGGATGTTTTATAGTACATCACAACCAACACTGTAACATTTATAAAGCCATTGATATTGGAAATGGCTTTATAAATGTGCATTCAAATTAACATCTATATATTTGTAAACATTCAGCTGTAAGTCATCACAAGACTGTATGGGACATGTTCATGTTGCGTGTCAAGACAGACGAACAGCACACACAAGGCAAAAGACTTTACTAGCCAAACTAAACAATGTCAAATACACAGTCAATATCCAAACCTCATGGTTATCCCAAAGCCAGCCAAAAGTATATTAAAGTCTATAGGTTAGTCTATGTTTATATAGAGGGGTAGGAATAATCATGAATTTGGCAATTACTAAAGAATAAAACAGATACGCAACATGAAAATAAATCACCACAGTGGTACTTGGGGAGATGTAGAAGAAGAATCTGGTGGAGTTTGGAGAAGACAATTTGATTTTATTCATTTTTTATGAATTTTTAAAATATGTCTGCATAGCGAGGTCAATAGTATTGGTCATGACTTTGGCATATAATTATTAAAGAATGAAACAGTTAAACAACTTGAAAATCACCACAGTGGAACTTGGAAATCTGGTGGAGTTTGCAGAAAACAGTTTGATTTTATTCATTTTTTATCATTTTTTAAAGTATGTCTACCAACACCAAGTGCCCACACCTAGCCTACCACGTAACCTCATGTAGACGCGAAGTTATTTTTAAGCGTTGATGGCGTGACCGCGCTTCTCCGACTGGAGACTGGAAACCATGAGAAACATTACGACATGAAAACAAAGTGTAAACTAAGTGTAACGTAGTAACAGTAACAGAAATAACTTGTTTTAGAGTGCTTTTAAGTGTGCTTTTAACTTTTCCCAGCACTTCAAAGTGTTAAATATTGCCCAGTTTGAATGTTATTTTCAATGTGATGTCCAAAACATTATTTGTTCATCCTTCATAGTTTGTCCCCATTTGTAATATATATATAAAGTAAAATATAACAGCATATGCACATGAAATTACATGGGTGAGTAAATATTGACAGATTTCTCATTTTTGGGGAGATTTACTCCTGTAAACATTGATTAGTTTGCTGTAGGTCCACTTTCTAGGTGACATACCTCCACTAAGCTATAGCAGTGTCTTCCTGCGGTTAGAGTAAAAAGGACTGTTTGCATAAAGAGGGAAGTGTAAACAGTGGTTAGTACTAAGCTTCTGTCTTCATGCATGACTTGTTTAAATTGTCTCTAAGCAACTGTGACCCTCAATATGGTTCTGAAATGGCTAATGGGTTGTAAAGCTCACAGAAAATTATGATAAACAACTGTCCCTGCTGAAAGGGAGAAGACTTTTATATTTACTCTGTATTGTAACATGCCTTTTGAGTTGAGGGTTGCCAGTTGCGTTTTGCAAAACCTTTTGCTGAGAGCGTGGATGTTGCTGAGACTGATGAAAATCACAGTGCAACATTTCTTCAGTATTGAGGAAACACTGGGAGCCGTGTAAGAGCAACCCTTGTGCCAGAGGGTCGTCTGAAAGCTGCACCAGTCCATGAATAAAGCATCAGGTGCCGTGCAGCTCTGATCTGTTTTTTAGGAACTCTTTGAAATAAATGAGATGGATAAATAATAAATGCATACAGTCAGAGAGGAGACAAGATAAAGCAGAATACAAACACAGAGAGATGAAGGAAGAGAAAAGGACATCACAAACATTAAATTACCTTACAAACATCTTTAATTACTTCCTTGTCGTCCTTTTATCAGTAGCTTCCCTAATGTCAACAGAATTGCTTTATAACAATAACATAACCATATTTTAGGGCTGTCAAAACTATTAATAGTAATTAATCGCATCTAACATAAAAGTTTGTGTTTATGTAATATACTGTATGTGTGTATACATATATATATATGTGTGTGTGTGTGTGTGTGTGTATAAATATATATATATTCATCCTTCATAGTTTGTCCCCATTTGTAATATATATATGTGATGCAAAGCTGAATTTTCAGCATCATTACTCCAGTCTTCAGTGTCACATGATCCTTCAGAAATCATTCTAATATGCTGATCTGCTGCTCAAGAAACATTTATGATTATTATCAATGTTGAAAACAGTTGTGTACTTTTTTTTCAGGATTCCTTGATGAATAGAAAGTTCAAAAGAACAGCATTTATCTGAAATACAAAGCTTTTGTAACATTATACACTACCGTTCAAAAGTTTGGGCTCAGTAAGAATTTTTTTTTTTTTTTTTTTGAAAAGAAATTAAAGAAATTAATACTTTTATTCAGCAAGGATGCATTAAATCGATCAAAAGTGACAGTAAAGACATTTATAATGTTACAAAAGATTATATTTCAAATAAATGCTGTTCTTTTGAACTTTCTATTCATCAAAGAATCCTGAAAAAAAAATTGTACACAAATATTTTGTACAATTGTACACAATAAATGTTTCTTGAGCAGCAGATCATCATATTAGAATGATTTCTGAAGGATCGTGGAGTAATGATGCTGAAAATTCAGCTTTGATCACAGGAATAAATTACTTTATAAAATATATTCAAACAGAAAACAGTTATTTTAAATTGTAATAATATTTCACAATATTACTGTTTTACTGTATTTTTAATTAAATAAATGCAGCCTTGGTGAGCAGACGAAACTTCTTTTAAAAACATTAAAAATCTTACCGATTCCAAACTTTTGATTGGTAGTGTATATAAAATTATATAAAATTAAAGGAACACTTTGAAAACACATCAGATCTCAGTGGGGAAAAATATCATGCTGGATATCTATACTGATATGGACTGGGTAATGTGTTAGGAACGAAAGGATGCCACATCGTTTGATGGAAATGAAAATGATCAACCTACAGAGGACTGAATTCAAAGACACCCTGAAAATCAAAGTGAAAAAATGATGCAGCAGGCTAGTCTATTTTGCTGAAATTTCATTGCAGCAACTCAAAATGGTACTCAGTAGTTTGTATGGCCCCCATGTGCTTGTATGCATCCCTGACAACATCAGGGCATGCTCCTAATAAGACGACGGATGGTGTCCTGGATGGTGTCTGAGGTGCAACCTGGCATCATCGGATGGACCAAAACATAATGTCCCAGAGGTGTTTTTATTGGATTTAGGTCAGGCGAGCGTGGGGGCTATTCAATGGTATCAATTCCTTCATCCTCCAGGAACTGCCTGCATACTGTCGCCACATGAGGCCAAGCATTGTCGTGCACCAGGAGGAACCCTGGAACCACTGCACCAGCATAGGGTCTGGCAATGGGTCCAAGGATTTCATTCCAATACCTAATGGCAGTCGGGGTGCCATTGTCTAGAGCACAGGACCCACTAGAGGATGTCGGGCCCTCAAGCCACCCTCATGAAGTCTGTTTCTGAGACATTCACACCAGTGGCCTGCTGGAGGTCATTTTGTAGGGCTCTGGCAGTGCTCATCCTGTTCCTCCTTGCACAAAGGAGCAGATACCAGTCCTGCTGATGGGTTAAGGACCTTCTACGGCCCTGTCCAGCTCTCCTAGAGTAACTGCCTGTCTCCTGGAATCTCCTCCATGCTCTTGAGACTGTACTGGGAGACACAGTAAACCTTCTGGCAATGGCACGTATTGATGTGCCATCCTGGAGTTGGACAGCCTGTGCAACCTCTGCAGGGTCCAGGTATCGCCTCATGCTACCAGTAGTGACACTGACTCTATGCAAAACTAGTGAAAAACAGTCAGAAAAGATGAGCAGGAAAAAAAAGGTGAGTGGCTTCCACGTGTAAAACCATTCCTGTTTTGGAGGTTGTCTCATTGTTGCCCATCTAGTGCACCTGTTATTAATTTCATTAACACCAAAGCAGCTGAAACTGATTAACAACCCCCTCTGCTACTGAACTGATCAGATCAATATCCCACGAGTTTAACTGATTTGATACTATTCTCTGATTAAAAAGTATTCCTTTAATTTTTTTGAGCAGTGTGTGTGTATATGTGTATATATATACATATATATATAGCCTGTGTTTTGACCCTGGACTTTTTTCTTTGTTTTTGATTGTTTGCTGCCTGCCTTGACCATTGCCTGCGTTTTTGGATTACTCTTTTGCCTTGCCTTCCTGTTACTGTTTGCTGGTGATCGACCTACTGCCTGTTTGACTACGCTCTTCTTATGTATAAAGCCTGCACGTGGATCTCCAGCTCCGTTGTCCCGCTCCATCTGTTACACCTACTATATTTTAATATTTTAACATAGCATTATACATTTACAAACACATAGGCTACATATTATACAAATCATTTTATTGTATGCATCTTTAACAAACAAAATACATTTCTGAGGAAAATGTTGCTATATGGCAAATCTATACCACAAAGGAAAATAGTAGAGAGGGGAAAAAAAATCCTCTTAGAAGTTGATGTATAAATATACCACTTCATATAAGAAACATTTGGAACACCTACAAACTCAAACTGGGTGAATTATTATTATTTATGAACTTAATATTGCTTAATTGTTTAATTTGTCTGAATACCAAAAAAAAAAAAATCATAATTGTCTTATATTTATGCCTAATACAATCTTTTTTTTTTTCTTTTTTTTTTTTTTTTGCATAAGAAAAATTACACAAGAAATGCATTTAATAGCACAAGGTATTGCAGAAGATGGAGTCATTATTAAGGGTCACACATGGAGGAAAGCTGTCATCTACCTTCTACATTGCATTTGCTCTCATTTGGGGAGACTGAGAGCACCAGTAGAGCTGTTATCTTTGATTTCTGCAGGACAGCATGAGGCATCAGATCAAAGACCAAGGAAATGGTGTTTCAGATAGTGAAGCAACATCTCACTCTGCTCCTGTCTGGGCTGTCCATGGGTAAATTGTTTTTCTTACAGCAATGGAATTAATTGGAAAGCACATCTGAAAGCCTCCTGCTTTTCTGAGAAAAAGTTTAAAGAGTTTCCAGAAGGGATCTCAAAAGTGAAATGAGGGTCTACATGAAGAATATATATAGGACAACCCAACATACACTATAACATACACTTAAAATGTAGATGTAGGGTAAATTGTATTCCTAATGTTATTATCCATTTTAAAGTGTATCTTTGGGATTTAAAGTATCTTATATCTTTTATGGCTTACTGTATTTTTCATTCTATATGTCTCCATAGAGCTTCAGAATGTGAGGATGTGTATTGACTAAAATTGTATGTCCACATGAAATATATAAATTCGCATTGAGTTATACTGTAGCTTCCTTCATTGACAGTCATATTAAAGGGATAGTTCACCCAAAAATTAAAATTCTCCCCTAATTTACTCACCCACAAGCTATCCTTGGTGTATATGACTTTCTTCTTTCAGCCTAACACAGTTGGAGATATTATATCCCGGCTCTTCCAAGCTTTATAATGGGAGTGAATAGTCAGAAGCCCAAAAAAGCTCATCCATCCATCATAAAAGTAATCCATACGACTCCAGGCGATTAATAAAGTCCTTATGATGCAAAGCGATGTGTTTTTGTAAGAAAAATATCCATAATTATAACTTTATAAACTGTAATTACTTGCTTCCGGTAATGTCCGTCCGCGGGTTCACAAGTGAATCTCTCGCGGTTCAAACAAATAGGGTTGGGCAACAAACTCAAGCTCCTCCAACATTTCTCTTTAAAAATTCTCGTTTTAGACTTCTAATTCATGACCGGTGTTTTGTTTTGCTTTATCCTCTGCACTTACGCGTTCATCAATACATCATGGGTCGGGTCAGAGGTCACTCTTCCGCGGGGTTCGACTCATGGACAGAAGCCAGTGATTCTAGTTTATAAAGTTATAAATTTGGAAATAATTATTACAAAAAAACATCGCTTCACTTCAGAAGGCCTTTATTAACCCTCTGGAGCCATATGGATTACTTTTAAGATGGATGGATGCGCTTTTTTGAGCCCTATTCACTCCCATTATAAAGCTTGGAAGAGCTGGGATTTTTTTTAAATATAACTCTGATTGTGTTCAGCTGAAAGAAGAAAGTCACCTAGGATGGCTTGAGAGTGAGTAAATTAAATTTTGGGGGGAACCATCACTTTAAAGCTACTTTAAAGCTCTACTAAAGGCCCTCTAGTGGCAAAACACACTAATGACTTAATAAATAATGCGTCATTGATGTGTCAAAGATATTTGAGGCCACAATCAAACATTTATTGAATAAATGAGCAAGAAACAATCTGCAGTAGCAGATGCAATATTAACATTCACATGTTTTATTCCTGATGATGTACTGATTTAAACTATATGTTTAAAGAAAAATAATTTGGTATTTCAGAAGTTTTACCTTAAACCAAATAATATTCTGTTTGCTAAAATCAAGTAGTGTCATTTCCTAACCCTCCTGCTGTTCTGACTGCAGTCATGGAGAGGCAACACAGTGTTTTGTAGGGTGAGAAGGGAAAGCTTGTGATGAATATTTTATGAGCGATCATTCAGCTAGTTTTCTGTGGTATGACAGCTGTGAAGAGTCCTACGCTCTCTTAAAACATCCCTTCTGTCAAACAGAATGACATGCAGGAAAAGATGATAGTATGACAGAGTCTTTGTGAAATCCTCAGCTGACTTAAAATTGAATGTAAAGCTAAGTGACTTCACCATCAAACAATATTATAAAGCTTACATTTATTTTATTTAGCTAATGTTTTTGAGTTAGAAACCTTTGTGTAATAAACTACAGGACAGGAGTCAAACTTACATCATACAACAGGACTGAATTTCATTAATTATTTAAATAATATTATTTTTCTCAACCATGCCTGGTTATGTAATCGCAAGTTTGATGAAAGCTTATGAAAGCTTTTTTCCACATGCTACATTCATTCAAACAATGTACAAAAATGTGCGCTGATGTATTGTTTTTCTTCAAACATGCATGTGACACACTTTAAATCATCCATCAAGCCGGTTTTATGTGATTGATACAGACCAATTTGGAAGCGTATGTATCCCAGAAAGCATATATATCATATTTATTTCTTGTAGTGGCACAGTTGTCAGATGATGTATGGAGCGTCTGTGTGTCAAATCCCGATATTCATGATGATGCTCTCATACATAAAAGTGATATGAAATCTGAGTTTCTGTTGAAAAGAAAAATTATAGTCTACATTTTAACTTCATCATGAGCAGTTACAATGACAGGGCATCTGCCTTTAAGACATGAATTACCCTAAAATGAAAAGTTTGTCATCATTTATTTATTTACTACTTCTTCTATCAGCAGTAAGAAGTGATACATTTCTGAGTGAAACAGGGTATTCAGTGTGAAATTTAGGCTGGGATTTGGATATTATGGAATATTTCAGTAATATTATTAGCTAATAGGGATGACGGTTCAGTACCTCGGTATTGAAGTCATAGATCGGTACAGCAGGAGGAGAAAACTAAACATAAAATTGCTTCCTTTTTTTATTAAACAGTGATTTACTGAACAAATTGTGTCTCTGTTTTTAAACGAAGTTTCTTAAAGATACAAAATTATCCCTGCTAATGCTGTAAGCTGTATAAGGAGCCCTTACTTGCACATTACTGTAATATTAAAGGTTCAGAGCCCAAAATTCAGTTGCTATTTATTTTTAGATATAATAATCAACACATAATTTACACAGTGTGTGTCATGTCCATGACAGATTTATTTAAACATACATTAAATAATCAAGGCATCGCATCACTAACAGGTTAAGTAAAATATAATAAATGTATAGGCTAATATAGTGCATATATTTAGCGAAAGAGTTCATTTCTCTAACGAACTAACAAGCTGTGAACACTGAATGACTTGCCTGAGGTAAATGTAATGCTATACATGACATATTGTTTACAAGCTGTCTTATTGATGTCTTTCCGCTGTTGAAACACTGATTGAGCGATTACATGAGATATGACCGTTTCAGTAAGTTGTACTGTATCTTTCAACATACCTTCAGATGTTCATTCATGTTTAGTCTGTAACTAGTATTGAATTTCCTGATAAAATGGACAGAATTTGAAAGATGACACTTTGTTTCTTATCAAAAGTAACAAAACGCGGAGCTTATTGCGATTATTGGTGGTTAATGGTGGTTAGGCTACAACGCTGTATTTGTTGTGTACACATACGTACCGAACTGTAAATACGTGTACCGTTACACCCCTATTAGTTAATATTATTATTATCCTGTGTAGCTTTGGTTATGTCAGCAGAAATGAAGGTCTGTTCCCAAAGCCAAGAAATCACTAGCAAATTATGGGTCATGACTACAGAAACTAAAGTCTATACTGGCTAATTGTAAAAGAGCCCAAACAAGGACAAGCTCCTTGATATGTCTCACCTCTCCTGTTTCTATAGAAAATATGTCACCACAAGAAAGAAAGACCAGGTACAGCTTTCTTACACTCGCAGAAACGCTATAGTCACTGGAATACTGTGGGCTGCAGCTGGATTCTTCCAAGGATCAGCCATATCATTGCTCAGATTTTCTCATCTCTACTTAATCAAAAGACGTCATCCTTCTGTCAACACTTAAGGCCTAGGATCAGCAGTGATTAAGCAGTCAGGATACGGATTCATCAAGGCTGAATGAAGCGAAATGATCAGGACCTTCTGTTGGTCTCTTCTCCCAGAACCCCTATATAAATGAAGCTCATTTCCAAGTTAATAGCCGCCCTCATTTGTAATGCCTTATTTTCATGTTTATCTGTTTCCAGCTGATGCATAATGAGTTTGAGCTTGTTTTCCACAATTTGTCCACATCTACAGAGGAGTAACAGTGGTCAAAGGTGCTTGTTGATGGAATGAGGCTGCATTATCAAACTGAAAGGATGTGGATAAAATCACTTGCTCCATGTTGCCTTTTTTTTAGCAGCTGTTATTGCAAATGGACCTTCCTCCACAAAATGACTATATAAACCAGCAAAACCAAAGAGAAATGTGGAATAAACAAAAACGACCAGTACTTTTTCCAGTCACGAACACATTATTAAAGGTGCATTCAGCTAAATGAAATGCTTTACACAGTCGAATGAATGGTCTCATAATAGTCATCGTAAAAGTGTTCTATAACAAAATGTATTTTTATTATGTATGGAGCAGGTCAGCCCTCTATTTCACCACGTTGAAATGGCGTGACCTGCGGTGTTTCACTAAAAGTCAAAGACGATCCTTGTGCTCACTGACTGCCGCCTCTGTAGATACGCTAGTAGTATAGTTTGGTGTAGTTTGGCTGTTTGGTGATGCGAAGAGTGAAAATCAGACAACAGATCGTGCTTTACCAGCACAGACAACGGGAAACTCAATCCCTGTACGGCAGAAGAAGCAGAAAATCTCTGAAGCCAGATAACATAAATACCAATAAGTCAACATCGGTACAAATGATTTGACAACAGATATTATTCTGAGTAACGATGCTAAAGTTTCTTAATTTTTTAAAACTCAGAAATGCTCTTGTGAAAAAGAAGTACTTTTAAATACAAAGCTCATAGATATAATACAGCCTATTAAAAAGAATATAGGCCTACTTAAGTGTGAACTGAACTTAATGTTTTCGGACACCTAATTACATGTAAATTTCAATTAAATTAAAATTTATTATAGCCTATGTTTTATATAAATGTATATTAAAATTAGTAGGTTGAACTTAAGAGTGCCTTTTTGAACCACTTAAGTAGAACTACTGTTTTATCATATTAGATGCATTTGTGTGTTAAAAGTTGTTATAATGCTACTCTGCATTCGCGCAGCGGCTAATATGAGACACTTGTTGCACACTGCAGTAAGCTAAATCGATATTAGTCATGGTAAAACATGGTACTCGCGGTAAATCAAGAAAACGGGATTTAACAACAAGACTTAATGTGTTGAGCTATATAACAATGATTGGTTTTCAGTCGATGAATGAATCCAGACATTTGCTCACCTGTCTAATTAAACACATAATATATTAAAGCATCTTTGGTGTTTCCATGGTTTCTCCAAAATAAGACCAGAAATTGAGGGTAATGCAGGTATGATGTCTTTGATAGGCAATGCATGGACATGGTCCGTGTCCTGGTTAAAATTTCTTATTTCTCTGGATTTAAGCATTCTTGGAAACATTTGGGATAATGCAAGCACAAAAGTCAATCAAATATATAACATTGTTCTAGTGGTTTTGGATATTTTTATAAAAAAAATCTTCCATATTGTGCCTTTTAAGTCTGTTAAACATAGTCATGAAAGTATACTCCCTTTTAGTGACCTTTTATTTCAGTAATATTTTATATGCAAGTACAGTTTTTTAAAATATACTTTAAAGTTTTAAGTACACTACAAGTGCACATTCAACAGAATTAAGCATACTTATTTTTTACAAGCTGATCATGCTGATCCACGACGATAGACAGCAGCGCAGCATCTATAACTACTTAAAGTACATGAAGAACAGTGATGCTAATGCTAGATAAAGAACTAATTAATGCACTTTTAATCCATATTTAACTAACTACAGTTTCACCAATATGCCACAGTTGCTACATTAGAAGTTGCTACAAATAACAAATGTTTTAAAAAAAATCAGTTTGAATGGCTTAAGAGTACGTAAACAGGTGGGTAAAAACTGGATGTGTGTCAGTATATTACATATGCATTCAGCAGCCCAATTAAATACCTGTCTGTCATTAATGTTAATCAAACTACAAAAGATGTTAAATAAATGTTAAATAAACCTACTGTATCTGAAAAAGAGTTTAGGTTATTTAATTTACTATTGTATTTGTAATTTGCTTCTTTGTTCTTTTTATATAGCCTAACAAAAATAACTTATACAATTATAAAATGTATCATATTATGGTCATATTACCCACCCATATATCAGGTGATATACCATGGCCTAGTCTTGATTTAGGTGGTCAATCTGCATTTGAAAGTTTGAAAGGGTTTTAAATCTAGCTAATCAAGTAAAATGACTCAAAATCAAGTAATTTTAGCATGCCAAAGTCAACTTTAATCATGTAAAATGTAATTTCCCAACAGCAAAATTATGGCCAGTGAAAATGCTGAGTGGCTAGTAACTTTGGAAAACCACTAGCCACAGTGGCTGGTAAACGAAAAAGTTAATGTCAAGCCCTGTTCACTATACATGAGAGTAATAGTACTAAAAATGAACTGTAGAGAGTACTTGATCATTTATTTTAAATAAAATGTAATTGTTACTGTTGTTGTGTTTTGCATGCTGAATGTTGAAGTCTGTGCGTGACTCAAGCATGGTCAATTGCAAGATATTGGTACAAATATAGAGGAATTATATCAACCCAATTAAAAGTTTCACAAGGTGTTTATGACATAAGTGTTAGCAATAATCATTATCCGACATGTAAAATAGACTAGTTAATGATTTAGTTAGAAGTTAGCTCACCTTTTAAAAGCAACCTATTTATTATTTCCCTTCCTTTGAAACCAAATAACTGTGATTTCTTGTTGCATCGCTGCAATAATAGGAAGAGAATTATAATAATATAAATGAAGTTCCAAGTGCCCAACCAAATGGAATACTAATCACCATAATGGCGAATTAATACAAAATCAAATTCAATATTCAAGATGACTTTGGGAAATGAGTGAATGCAACTAGAGATAACTGCAGAAGCGGAGGAAATGAGTGAAAAGAATTTCCCCACTTTAAAATGAAAATTACCCCAAGATTTACTCTCAAGCCATCCTAGGAGTATATGACTTTCTTCTTTCTGATGAACACAATCTGAGTTATGTTAATAAATATCCTGACGCATCCGATCTTTATAATGGCAGTTAACGGGACCAACGAGTATGAAGCTCAAGAAAGTGCATCCATCCATCATAAACGTACTCCACACGGCTTCAGGGGGTTATTAAAGGCCTTCTGAAGCAAAGCCATGCGTTTGGGTAAGAAAAATATCCATATTTAACAAGTTATTAAGTAAGCTTCTGCCAGACCGCCTTCCGTATTCAACTTACAAAGAAATGCACTTTCTTGAGCTTCAAACTCTATAATAAACTCTATAACATTATAAAGCTCGGATACGTCAGGATATTTATTAATATACCTCTGATTGTGTTCATCAGAAAGAAGGAAGTCATATACACCTAGGATGGCTTGAAGGTGAGTAAAGCTTGGGGTAATTTTCATTTTAAAGTGAACTAATACCATGGTACATACAGTATTTGTAAGTTTTCAAGTGAGGTGCTTGTTTGTAGTAAAGTCAAAAAATGTCCATGTTCCTTGTGTTTGAAAAAAGACACACAAAAAGCCAAAACTCAGCTATGGTGCAAGCTCCCATTATAAATTTAGTGCTTCTGCAGAACATTTCACAACACAGAGAGAATATTTAGCTTCTCTCTGAACTCTCCAGTTCTCAGCTTCCATAATCTCATGCTTTTATTTTTATTTATGCTTGGTGCTTTACAACTGTCATTTAGTGTAATTGCTTTAGGGTAGAGCAGGTGCTGGATCTCAGCTGTACTTAAATAGTCTATTTCAGAGCATTTCAGGCAATCCATTTAGTATTCCATTAAATATCGCGGTATAATATTTCTATAACGGATATACAGACACAAAACGACGGATGAGATCTATTTACACAGGTGGGTCATGGAGAGCAGTGTCACATGTGTTTGTGGGGACTGGTGATAGTCAAATAAATAAAGTTTCCAGTACTGTTTTCTTCCTCCCAGCAAAAGGTGTTCTAAACAGAAAGATGATTAAATATCCAGACTGTGTTTACGTGAGGTTATCCAGGATTCTTGTGAAGTCCACACATTCATGTCTTCTTGCAATAAAAAAATATTTAATGTTGGTGATAAAAATGTATACACAATGTTCTCGTCTGTGTTCTTTTATCCTGTATTAACTCCAGAGTGTGTGCTCTGGTGCCGTGTAATAATGCCAATACTCCATATATGGATTCAAAACTCTGAGTCTTGTTTGACATCCTATGAATAAGGCATGAATTTCACAGTGTGGGTTTGCTTGTTTAAGACAGGTGAGAACTGAATCCTGAGGCAAAAAGGCAAAATGTAACATAAGAAGGGGGGTAGAAGGAGAGAAACACTGCATAAGGTGGGAAAAACAGATCTTATTATAGGTATGGGCTGGTGGATGGAAAGAGAAAATTAAAGTGACAGAGGCTCATTAATATTGCTGTCTGTGTCCTGTCAAATCTCTTTCTCCATTTTTCCATGAAGCTGTCAGATTATTTGTGTAAATCTTAGCAGAAATTACTCAAGATCCCATTCACACTCATTAGAAGTGAGGTTAGACTGCTGTGGCATGACATTCTACATCCTAATAGGACATATTATGTGAGCAAAGTACATGTGGAAGAGAAAGATATGTTGTGAGTGAGTCGTTTCTATTCATTTTTGTCTCTGCCCTGCCTTAGATATGCATGACCTGATGTAGACGCTGTCCATAAAGCACATTCATACTGGAATGTCTCATTTGAGTGCTCATGCTGTTTTGTACAATCCTTTTAATTTGAACATTACTAGTCAAAAGGTTTGACATCCCTTGTGAAAAAGAAGTGTGCACAGCACAATTGTTTTGAATGTACACTTCAAATCTTAAAAGTATTTTTTAAAACTGTACTTGCAGCTAATATACTGAAGTAAAAGACAGTATGCTGCATGACTAAGTTTCTTAACACTTTAAGACTGTACTTTGCAATAATGTCAAATTAAAGTGTAATTACAAACATATTAAATGCATGGCATACACGTTTCATTAGAAATTTAATTTAAGTACATACCATAAATGCTTGTTATGCACCACAAATGCTTACCACACATTTCAAAGACAATAGAAGTTGTGAAGTTACACATAAAGACGTATTTAAGTCCTACTTAAATGGGTCAAAAACAGCAGTATGTTCAACAGATTTAAACTTAAATTTAAACTATAATTTATTTTCATTTAATTGCAAATAACATGCAATAATTCACCCTTCTCCTTGAGTTTGATTGACAAGCTATCTGACCAATCATAAGGCCAAAATATTATGTTGGCGGATCCATTTTGTCTACAAACAAACAAACCAGACTGTAGAGTTAGTAGATTAACGTTGGTGGACTTGAAAAATGGTGTGTATTGATGTCTTTCCACGGATGAAACAACATGGTGTTCATTCATGTTTATTTCATGCTATAACTAGTAAAGAGGAAGAGAGGTTCGCTTGAACTGAGGTGCTACAGCGACCTGTCACAACACATTAAAGAGCCACAAAATGGTGTTTATTGTTTGAATTTCTTTAAAAAAGACCAAATTTGAAAGATGAGACTTTGTTTCCTACCAAAAGTAACCTCCTCTGTCTTGTCTGTCGGCATGTTTTCAGTGTCCTCTTTGCTCCACGATGTATTTTTCACTGCGATAGGATGTTTGCAGTAATGATCATTGCAGTAAGATGTTTACATGACACTCCCATTTACATGCCATTCATATTATTTACTATGATATGTGGTTATTTTTATCGCCATTTTTGATAGACAACACAAATAATGAACTCAACTGCATGTTTCTGGCCACTGTTTTAATCTACTTACATCAAAAGCAAATTCATTTCTATGGACGTATTGGAAAGTTATTCAGCTCCGTTATGAACATCGCAATGCTGCTGTAACCTGGATTTGTTCTTCGTGCCTGTGTCCTGACTTTTCATCCGACCTGTCAGATTAAATAAATAACACAAAATTACTGTATTTGCATTGTTGCAAGGGTAGGTTTAGGGTTAGGGTAGGTGTAGATATTAATAAAGCACATCTGATAGGTAGCATTTCGCAAAATAATGCTATATCAGCTTGTGCTACCATCACTGTACTTGCATTATTGTAAGGGTAGGTTTAGGGTAGAGGGTAGATGTAGATGTTAAAAAAGCCTTAAACCACATTAATATCATGCTGGAAGCACAATCTTTGCGAAGGGTCAATTAAAGGGGACCTATTATGCCTCTTTTCACAAGATGTAATATAAGTCTCTGGTGTCCCCAGAATGTGTCTGTGAAGTTTCAGCTAAAAATCCCCCACAGATCATTTATTATAGCTTGTCAAATTTGCCCCATTTGGGTGTGAGCAAAAACACGCCGTTTTTGTGTGTGTCCCTTTAAATGCAAATGAGCTGCTGCTCCCGGCCCCCTTTCCAGAAGAGGGCGGAGCTTTAACAGCTTGTGCTTCGGTTGCTCAACAACAACAAAGCTGGAGAATCTCACGCAGCCAAAATGAGGATTGTCAGTAACGGTGTTCAGCCTTACATTGTTCAAACCGGAGTCGACACTGATGGAGAGACTCAGGAAGAAGTTACAACTTTTAGAATGAAACTGGACGTTTCTGAATGGTTAGAGCATAAATTTATGTAGTTGCTGTGGAGTTGATTCAACTCATCGACTAGCATGTGCCGTCATGTTAATCTTTTGTGCATAACCCGTATTGACGCAAACACGTATGTACCTGTTTGCCAAACAGAGCCATACACACTAGGTTAACGTTTATGATTGCTATCTCTATGTTTCTGCTCAGACAGAAACGCTCCTTTTTTAGCAATCGAGCTTGCCAGGGTCAACTTGCAGGTTATCCAAGCTAACAAGACTCTAAATAGTGTTCTGCTAGCTGTAATTGAGTTGACAGTTTGAACGTTCTTTGCCCATTTATTTATTTTCAAGATCTGAGGTGAATTAGCCAGTGTTTTCATTACAGCTAAAAAGCTGGGAACACAGAATGATATTCAATCTCACATTAGACGTTTTTAACATTAAATAAAGCACAAACAGTACCTGATATTACCACTGCCATACTTTATGTTGCTGTTCCAGCCGCAACTTCGCGGAGAAATAGAAACCGTTTCTAAAATAGAATATTCGCGTGTCGCCGTCGCGGCTGGTTAGGACAAAAACTCCGATTAACATGGAAAAGATATAGACCCCTAGTGATATAGATATATGAGCAATAGTGATATGGTATATATGTCACTATATGCAAATACTTTTCATATGGCAAGATAAGAAATATTTAAGATAGTCATTCATAATATAATCTGTGTTCTGTTCATTTAATAGTATTTTGTGAGAACTTCTACATTATTAAGCTTTTGTTAAAGCATTTAATGACTTCCACTGGTGTAACCCAATGCCGTTGGGTTGATTCCATTATATTTTTCCCTTGGCTTGAACAAAAGCAGTTAATTTAAATGTTGACTGACATGACTGACAAAATTTATACCATTATGTACTCAGTCATAATGTCCGAGAAATTCATTATTATCTTTGGACTATAATCTCTGGACTCTGCCCTGAGTTTCAGTCATAATTTATCATGTGTGAGAAAGATAAAATTGAATTTGGCTTAAGATCAGTTAACACAACCTCTATTAATAGAGATGGAGAAAAATGTACAAAGAGACAAAAGACTGTAGGGCACTTAATGGTGAGATACGATGGGGATTCATTCTCTCTCTCAGCTGTTTGTGCCTTTCTATGTGCTGTGTCTGTTGCAGATCTACAAACATTAAATGAACAGATCAAAACTTAAAGCATATTTAAAGTTAAGCATCAGCTGCTCTCAGAAATGAGTAACATGCATTAAGAAACACAAAAGAAGTTCAAGATATAGAGAGGTTAAAATTTTTAATATACATGAAAGTATACATTCAAGAATTGAGGAAAAACATCAATAGAAGTTCGATATAAACTTTGGTCCTTTTTATATGTACATCATTACCAAATATCCAATGACATGAATGATGTACAAATGACTACACCGTTGAGAATACTTCAGAGAACATTAGATGGCCATCTATTCTTCATAAACCAAAGCAATTTTAATTTAATTTTCTTGACTAGAAAATAAAATGACACTCATAGGACTTTGGTTCCCCTTATGAAATGAGGCCATAATGATAATATTCTATTGTTGATTCCAGATCATGTAGAACTACTTAACTTGATTTAAGACACTAAATCTTGTTGAGTATGTTACATGAATTATGATTTTTCATTTCTGTAAGCTATGTATGGCACATTCCATTGTCCTAAACAACAAATTATACAGATGTGAATGCTCAATGATATATAAAAGAACATTTAGTATTGTGTTATAATATAAAATTAAGTGCCTATAGTGTTGAGAGCTGCAATTTGTCCAGGTGATTTTCAAATACTTCACTGGGTTTGTAAACAGCGTTATTATACTGTATATTTCAGCCTCACGAATGGAAATCTGGCGTATGTGACTTTGTGTTTATGGTAGGTCTATTGTAAATGCTTTATTGCGAGCAGTCCAGATACCAACTTAATGCTAAACAGCCAGCTGACCTCAGGCACACTCCACTATTGTGGCCAGCAAAATGAGAAAAAAATATTGATTCACATAAATATCTCAAAGCAATTTTCTAAAGGTGTATTGCTGAAATATAGGCTTCCCACATTGTCGGCTTTCCAGTCAATAACTAACCCTCCAATGTTTAAAAAGAAGAGAGAGAGAGAGCAAAACAGAGAGAGGAAAACTACTGACTAAGAGTTGATGCTTCTGAAATATATGGTATCACACCATAAATATCTTTTTAAATGGTGACTGAATGTTTAAACTTTTCCAGGTGAATGGTTACAATGTTTTTATGGCTACACTTTAATGCCTTTCACTCTTCAGAAACTCTCAATGCAACCATGCTTTTGGAAAACTCAGGCTAGTATAGTTAAAGCATAAATCTTCCCTAAAACAACATGGACCATTTCAGACAAAGAGTAAGCATGTAGAGCTATACAGCATGTGACAAAAGTGAACAAACGCTATAGTCAATGTGCTCTCAGTGCTATGTTTTGACAAGTGCTTTGCTTAATGAATAATAAGAGCAGTGTTTCTCTGGGGTCTGAACTGTAACAGAGAGGAAATATCTGATTAATATCAAGCTAGATATCATCTGTGAGAACTTAGGCCCTGTCCCAAATGATGTACACTTGATGTGGACCTGTGATCTTGTGGTCGAGGTGTCAACATTTGTCATGTTTTATGATTTAGTACGGGACTCAAGAGCGCCCCATGTGTATGTAATGTACCTTATGTCGCCAAAACATTGACTATGAGGTGGACTGCGAGGGTTGATGGTGTAATTTGGGACAGGGCAATAACAGCATGTTATGGTTGACAATACAGTGACAGATAACAGACATTTCAAAGGTATTTCATAAGTGTAAAAACATAAGGGTGGCAAGATATTAGTGTATAATGATCCATGTGGAAGTATACCCTTGTGAAAAAGAACACTTTAGCATACCTTCAAAAAGGCAATTATTATGGAAATAGTAGGCCTAGACTTTATAAGAATATACTTAAGTGTGAACTGAATGTAATGTTCTCGGACACTTAAGTGCATGTTAACTAGAATTAAATTAATATATATATATATATATATGTAATATATAAAATAATATATAATTTGCATTTATATTAAATTTGGTGTGTTATTTAAGTAGGACTTAAGTACATCTTTATATGTAATTTCATAAATACTATTTGTCTTTGAAATATAAACACAACTGCTGGATTTACTGACAAGCATTTATGGTAAATTGAAATATACTTTAATGTAATTTCTATTGAAATTTGTAGGTCATGTATTTAAAATATTTGTAATTACACATTTGTAACGATGAAGTTACAATTTAGAGCATTTAAATTAACATACTACAGTTAAAATTATAATCAAGTACTTTACATGTGCTTTAGTATGTTAGTCAACACATCAAAATAAGTGTACTTCTTTAAAGCACAGCAAAACGATTAAAACAATGTGAATTTGGTGATTCAGGATGATTAAAACAAAGCCGGTTTAAAACAAAACCTCTAATTTGACATTACAAAGTGCACATTTCAAAAGTATATTTAAGTATGTTAAGAAATAGCATTAAAGCATACTTCAAGTGCACTTAAGTGGCCTTTTGTTTAATTGATATTAACTGCAAGTACAGTTGTTTAAAAATACACTTTTACATTTTAAAGTACATTGCAAGTTCACATTCAATACAGTTGACCACTTTCAAATGAAAATGACCCCAAGCTTTACTCACCCTCAAGCCATCCTAGGTCTATGACTTTCTTCTTTCTGACGAAGACAATCAGAGAAATATTAATAAATATCCTGACACATCTGTGCTTTATAATGGCAGTAAGCGTTACCAAACGAGTATGAAGTTGAAGAATGTGTCTCCATCCACATCCATCCATCATAAACATATTCCACACGGCTCTGGGGGGGTTAATAAAGGCCTTCTGAAGTGATAACTTGTTAAATATGGATATTTCTCTTACAAAAACCCATCGCTTCACTTCAGAAGGCCTTTATTAACCCCGGAGCTGTGTGGAATATGTTTATGATGGATGGATTTGGATAAAGGCACTTTCTTCAGCTCACACTCGTTTGGTAACGCATTACTGCCATTATAAAGCTCGGCTGCGTCAGGATATTTATTAATATTTCTCAGATTGTCTTCGTCAGAAACAAGAAAGTCATACACACCTAGGATAGCTTGAGGGTGAGTAAAGCTTGGGGTCATTTTCATTTGAAAGTGAACTAATCCTCTAAGC
Source organism: Hypophthalmichthys nobilis (assembly GCA_037950665.1). Classification (NCBI taxonomy): domain Eukaryota; kingdom Metazoa; phylum Chordata; class Actinopteri; order Cypriniformes; family Xenocyprididae; genus Hypophthalmichthys; species Hypophthalmichthys nobilis. The sequence goes on from CM075473.1 coordinate 29,583,512, forward strand.
ACACTTCTTTTTCACAAGGGTACACTAAGATAAGTGGCGATTTAGTGTACCTTAATCCAATTTAATTGTAAATTAGTGACTGGAATACTAGAATACCAGAAACTTCAATAAAGTTGATCGATCATTTCCAACATGTGACTAGACATCTGACATTTGCAGAGTGTTTCAAAGTGTTATTATTCTAATAACTAAATAAAATGATATGATGTTCTGGCCACATATACATATTACAGATATTACTTGCATGCACTTTGTTTTGTTTTGATCCACAGTCCAGTGAAAGTGCAAATGAGGAAATTAATCTATAATTCACTCGAATAGCTTTGGCAAAGGAGGACACAGCGTATTTATATTGACTAACATTTAGAGCAGTGAAACACATTACACCTGTCACACAGAGCAACAAAATGTGTAAATTATAGTACATATCAATTTAAAAATAGCATTCTAATCCTATAATCAATGACACAATGTGCTTATATAGTCATGGTGCTGTATTATAACTATTATAAATAACTATTACATGTGTTTTAAATGTACACATTATACACATATTGCTAGTTCTGCACCTTCCTTTAGCTGAAAATGAACGAAAATGAAAATTGTTTCACCAGTTAGTCACCTTCATGTTGTTCCAAATTTAAATTTATGGAAGCTTGTTTCTGCCACTGAATAAAAGATAAAAAAATACGACCTTTTTATCTGGCAATTCTGACTTTTTTTCTCAGAATTGCGTGATATGGCTTTTATAAAATCATATAAAGTCTCAATTGCGTGTTATAAAGTCCGAATTGCGTGAGATAAACTCAAAAAGTCAGTCTTTTTTCCCTCAGAATTGGTCTTTAAAACTCGTAATTCTGAGGAAAAAAGTCAGAATTGTGAGATAAAAAGTTAGTTATCTTTTAAATTGTTTTATTCCATGGCAAAAAACAAGCTTCCATACAATTTACTTTCTTTCCTTATGAAACAGAAAAGGAGAACAGTTGGTTTATTCCATGTAGTTGCAACGAATTTGGATTGAAGCTTTTAAGCTTCAAAAGGGACAACAAAGTACTATAAAAGTATCAGAAAAGTGGTCCATATGAGTCATGTGCTATATTTCAAGTCTTCTGAAGCCAAGTGATAGCTTTGGATAAGAAACATCCACCCACGCTCTCCTTTAGCATGTTCAAAGAGTTCAGGAGAGAACGAATAATTATTTTGAATCAGATGTTTACACTGAATCCATTGATCAGGTTCAAAATGGCAGTCTGCTTGATCCGTTTGCAAAACATAATGATCTGGATCTGGAGTCATTAACAGCTCACTGCGGGGAAGATTTCCAGTTGATAATGACATAATTTTCATGTCTAGGCTATTGTGTGATTTCAGAAGACTTGGAACAAAGCACACAGGTCATATGATCTAGGTTTAGGATGTTTTTATGGTGCTTCTCTGTCCTTTTTGACAGCTTCAGTCCCCTTTCATTGCAATTACATGAAAAGAGCAACAACCACGGTCTTCAGAATATCTACTTTTATGTTCCACATCACAAAGAAAGTCACACAGATGACACAAGGGTGAGTAAATGATGACAGAATGTGTATTTTTAGATGAATTATCCATTTAATAGTAACAAGAACCTAAATAGTTCATGTCTTTTGCTGTTACTAAGTCATACACTTCCTCCACAGGCCTAACCTGGACAAAGACAGTGAGAAGAAAAGGCCTTCCCTCAGTATTTCATTATAACCTTGCTCTAAATAGGGAAAATAGTTTTCTGTGCCACTGAGAACTCACTATATAATGAGCACAACACCAGCATGTTTAATTGGCCATTTCAGCAGTGGTTAAAACATCAACACAATTTACTTGGTCCTCATCTGCAGATCCCAGCTACAATAATTCCTTATATGTTTCAGACCATTTTCGTGTTTAAAGAAGACAAGTGGACATCTTTAAGCAACAAGATCTTGAAATATCATAGACTTTCACTGTCCAAATTGGGATTCTAAACCTTTAATTCAGTCACGAAACTTGCACAGATTGGCTGGCAGTGTTCTCAAGCCATCTCTGAGTGCTTGAAGAAAATGTAAAAATGTAGGTACATTGTCTTCTAGTACATTAAATGGTCTCTTTCTGTTCCAAACTGTTTTTCTTGTTCGGCTGGTAAGTGCTAGTGGAGCCATTGCTCAGGATGGAGCCTTTAGTAATGCCCGTACTGACCGTGGACAAAGGGAAACTCTCGTAACTCTCGGGTGGCCCCCAGCAACGGCATCTGGAAAGCAGCGATTTCAGCTCCTTCTGGAAGTTATTGTTCAGGAATCCATAGATCACTGGATTGACACATGTCGACGCCATGGCAGTGAGGTGACAAGCTGAGAAAATAGCATCGTGCTGGCATACGGGAATGGCCTCGTGGTTCCAGTCAAAAATCGTGTTGAAGACATTCAGCGGGAGCCAACAGAGGGCGAAAGCTGCTACAATTGAGGCTAGCATGGCGTTGACTCGCTTTGAGCCTTTGGCCTTCTTCTGCCGTCCACCTCGAGCCCTTTCGACCATGTCTTTACGTCGGCTGAGACGCAGGAATATGCGAAAATAGCAGACTAGAATGAGCGCCAACGGTAAGCAGTACTGGCACAGCAGCAGGGTTGTGGTATAAGTGAGCCGGTTGCCCTCAGACGGCCACTGCTCTATGCAGATGAAGTGATCGCTGAAGGGGTTGAAGGGAAGACTGAGGTTGTGGAAGGGCGAGTTTGTGAGGATGTTGAAGGAAAGGAACGGAAGGGAGATAAAACACGCTACGATCCAGATAACCGCTACAGCCAGATAGGAGTGTCTGACGACTGGCTTCCAACCGGTGGGATGGATGATGAGCTGGTGTCTTTCCAAGGCGATGAGAACCATGGAGAAAATCGAAACTGTGACGGACATACACTGGATGAATGGCGTCACCTTACACAAAGCTTCGCCCAAAATCCAGCGATCCATTAGGGTGTAGATAATGGTGACCGGCAAACACACCAGGCAAACAAGGATATCGGAGCATGAGAGGTTGACGATGAAGATGTTGGTCACGTTGCGCATCTCTTTCTGTCGTGTGATGACTAAGACCAGGCAAGTGTTGCCCACCAGGCCCACCGCTAACATGGTGCTGTATGCTACAATAAGGAAGGTGGTGCTGCTGAGAGAGGTTGGACAGACGGGATCCTCTAATAACCAAGACCCAGAGCTGTTGTTCAGATGAGACCGCTCCATCGCCGCTCAGTTGCAGTCGTGTCTCTAGAAATGTATGATGACCGCTCTGTCTGGCTTACTCTCCAGGGAAGTGAGAAAATGAAGTGGAATTGTCCAGCGTAAGACTGCTCCTTCCCAACACCAATTTTCTTTTAGTTTCCGAGTTGTCTCATCTTGTTTTCTGGCATACCACAGAACTGACGATCTGTGAAACCTGTGGACAGAACGATAAAAAAATAGCTTTCAAGATCAGAAGAAAAACCAAAGTTGTAAAACATGACAACAATATAAAATCCTCCCACTCGGATTCATTCAAACTGGGGCATTTGCTCCCTCAGATATTTTGAATGCACTTCCAAAAAGAGAAATTTGTGATTATTAAATTTCATGATTATAGGTAAAAACAAACAACTGTTCTTCTAAAATGCTGTTGCATAAAAAGTCTACATTTGGTCAGTCCAACCACGTTACATCATCTACCCACCCCTCATTTCACTCAAACACACACACACACAAATTAGTGCCAAGATGCTAAAAATAGGCGCATGACGTCCTTGTCTCGTACAGTCACATAAAACTGAGAAACACATTGTCATAAACGAGAACAAAATCTAGACCTTTTCAAGTGATCTGTGTTAAAAGCAAAGCTGAGTGCTTATCTTTCTGTTCACAAAAATATCCTTATTGTAGAGAAATGGGACAGACCGAGGCGTCTTGTTCTCTTCTTTGATATTTCTTTTGTTCTGCTCTTTTTGACTCTAGTCGTTTCATTACTTTAACGTATTCTCTTCATCTCCCTCTTTGTATTCAGCACATACAACACCAAAGTAGTGAATTATGAAACATTCTCTGGTAAATCTCTTTTTTTGGGCAGTCTACCTAACACCCCAAAAATGGCACAAGCAGGCAAAAAAAAAAAAAAAAGCCTCAGAAATTTTCATTCTGATTGCAGCTTGTATCATGAATTTTTAATGCAGCAACAGTGAAAAAATATATAAACATCAACACTGTAATAATAACAGACACTTGGTTCAGTAACTCTACTAGAGAGGAATCTTATCCAGACAACACAACAACATGAATATGATTTGACTTCACAAATCTATCTATATAGAAAAAACATTATACTTTGGACTAACTTAAAAAAACGTTTTATTGCTTACAGCCAAACTTATTATTTTTTATTAGTTTAAATTATATTTGTAGTTTGACTCAAACCTTAAATTTTGATTTAATATTAATCAAAAATATTTCTTATCCCACGGGCAAAAAAATCATACAAATTAAAAGGATTATTTATTATAAAGGCCATATTTAATCAATATATTTTATTAGACACAAACTAAAATGTTATTTAATGTAGGTTAAAATAATATAATGGCTTTTTACAAATTAAAGGGTTATGCTGCCTTCACATGCTCTCAGAATTATTGTAAATATGAGTTTCCTAGGTAAAAATTGCACATGAACATCCTCCCATTTGAATATGATGAGCTCGTAATCACGACTTCAGAAGTGGGAATTATCAAATTTCCAATAGCACATGAAGGCAGCATTAGTTCACCCAAAAATGAAATTTCTGTCATTAATTACTCACCCATTTCACACCCGTAAGATCACAAATTAAGATTTTTTTTTATTTTTATCTCTCATAGAAAGCAACGAAATCACCACATTCAATGTCCAGAGAAGTAGTAAAAACATTGTTAAAACAGTCGACGTGACTACAGTGGTTCAACCTTAATGTTATGAAGCAACGAGAATACTTTTTGTGTGCAAAAACAAAACAAAAATAACTTTATTCAACAATAACTTTACTCATAACATTAAGGCTGAACCACTGTAGTCACATCGACTATTTTAACAATGTTTTTACTACTTCTCTGGACCTTAAATGATGGTAATTACATTGCTTTCTATGGGAGACAAAAAACCTCTCGGATTTCATCAAAAATATCTTCATTTGTGTTCTGAAGATGAACGAAGGTCTTACAGGTGTGGAACGACATGAGGGTTAGTAATTAATGACAGAAATTTCATTTTTGAGCCTGGTCTCATTAGAAAAACGTACCCGTGGAAACGTTTTCGCGAGCTGCAAAATACGTACCAATACGTACATATCACGGCAGTTTCAATGTGAGATGTCCACTGAGTGGCGCTAAAAGCGTGTTAATTTTTTTATTTACGTGAATACTGTACGTTTTTATGACGTTGGTTTTTATACGAATCATCGCAGTTCTGATTTGAAATTTTGTCCGGTGAGTGGCGCTAAAAGTGTAGTGCTCCATTACATTTTAAAATAACACCGTGTCCTAACCAGACGCGATGCGATAAGATTCCAGCGATGAGCAATTTGACTGTCCACACTAGACGCGACGCGAAAATGAGAAGCGATAAAATCAATCAAAAACCACAGCCAATCAGAAGAGAGTGTGGGCGGGCTCTCTCGGCAAGAGCGCAGCAGACACAAATGGGCAAGTACTTAGTAAAATTCATAAATATTACACAATTTAAACATTATTTAAAGTACATACGGAGTGACTGAACCAATCTTTGTCATAGAATACACTTGTTTGTTCGCATTGAGTTGACAGTTGGAACGTTATTGTGCCCATTTATTTATTTTCAAGATTTGAGGTGAATAAGCCAGTGTTTTCATTACAGCTAAAAAATAGAATATTCGCGTGTCACCATAGCAAAAACTAAGATTAACATGAAAAGATACCTTTTATCGCTTGTCGCGGCACGTCTGGTTAGGACACAGTGTAATGTACCACTAACACTACACCTAAACCTACCCGATAGTGTTAACAAAAGCAAATGTGACATAAAAAGCATCTGTAATCGTGCCGTTTTAGCTTGTTTTACTGTCTTTCACCGAGACTCATTTTTCACCGGATTCGTACCCAAGACTTTCTTCGTCCTAAGAACAACTCCGTACCAGCTGATCTACCGAGCAAGCTTGCGTCATAAAAGTGAAACATATGGAGCTGGTTAAGCGATGCAAAGTCCAAAAAATATTAGTTTATAAATCGTGCACTGTGGTAAAAAGCGTTTTGAAGTCATAACATAATATTGTGCAAGGAGACGTGAAAACAAGTCTTTATTAATCCATAATCTGACCCTGTAATTGTAACTGTGTATGAAAACGATTAAAAGCGCTTGCTGTTTTACTGCCTCTAGCGTTCATTTCTGTTGGAAACTGCAGTGATATGTACGTATTGGTACGTATTTTTGCGACTCGCGAAAACATTCCCAAAGGTACAGTGCGTCTTTCCATGAGACCAGGATGGATTTTTGGGTGAACTAACCCTTTAATATCACCATAAACAAAAGCTAAATTAGCTATAATATGTTTTTAAAAAAAAAAAAAGCTATAATAATAAAACTAAAAATGTTTTATCAATGTTTAATTTAGTTTGCTTATTTAATGTTTATTGTGATGTCTTTTTTTTTAAAAAAAAGTAAAAAAAAAATCATATATTATGTGTACTAACAAAAAAAAAAAAACACCAGAAAAATTGGGAAATTGTAAAATTGTTACATTTCTCTTAAAAGCAGGCTATAAATTATGAATAATAATAAACAATATTTATTTGATGTATAATATCAGCCATCAGATCGGTTATTGTTCAGAACATTAAAAATAAGCAACTATATAATAATAATCTTTATCGGTGCATCCTCAGTAACTGACAGAACTGGAACAGATAGAGATGCTTACGTGATGTTATACAACTTTGTTATGAAACTCTTATGGAAGCGCAGGGATGGTGTAGTGACTAAAGCTCAGGGATGCTACTGTTCAATCCCCACTGCACCACAAAGTGCCACTGATCAACACACTTGTTGCTCCAAAAGTCTTGTCCTTGCACAAGGGCATAAAACACATACATCCATACTGGGAAACTCTGTCAAAAAATGTGAGCAAAAAACCTGATAATTAAAGCAGCACTTGCAGCAGCACTCCTTCTCTCCATCTGTCTCACACATTTTTTCTTGATGATTTCTTAAAGTGCTCTGGCTTTGCAGTAATAGTTACTGAGCCTGCATGTATAACCACACTGGCAAGTGATGAATAACCCAGTGAGGTTTAACAATGGGAATCTAATTATGAGCAGAATCCTGCTGCGTTAAACCCATCTGATTTCCTCAAGCCAGAGTGAGACTTCAGTACAGCTCAAATACATGAGAAAGCTACGGAGAAAAATAAATCCTTTCGCTTTGGCCTGTCTCTCATTTGGCTGAGAAAATACTTAGCCAATCATAGTAAATACATTATTTTAAACAATATGAATATTCTAAAAAATTAATAACCTAAACTGCAGCAAACAGAATTGCAAAGAAATGGCGTTGTTAGTTCTCACAGTCCGTCTCCGAGTCTACTCTTCACTGCATGACCGCTGGAAAAAAGGGCACACTCATTAGCAGTCTTTAAAAGTTAAAATTACAAATGAGACACCCTACTGGAGAAAGTATTTTAAATCAGGAAAACATCCCTGATTTAAATGAATGACCCGAGGCTTTCATTGGACAGGAGAGAAATAAGGCATTTAGAGTGTAATTCTGCATTCAAACAGCCAAATGACATTTAACAGCAGACACCAGATGCAATTATTGCATAAACCTTGAGAGATTACATAATCACCATAACAATAATAGCTGTGATTGGCATTAATGAATAATTCATTAGATTATGTGCATTTAAATTGATTTATGATTGCAGACTTTGTCATTTTGAGAATGCTGTAGTTTTTTCATTGAATCCACACACACGGTGAGGCCGGTGTTTATTCTCTCCCACTGCCGAGTCATTTCCCTGTTGGACCCCAAAGCGGTTCCCTTGGCTGAGACCACTTTTTACATATACTTTATTCAGTTATCCAGTGTACGTATTCATAAAGGATTAGTTCACTTTCAAATGAAAATTAGCCCAAGCTTTACTCACCCTCAAGCCATCCTAGGTGTATATGACTTTGTTCTTTCTGATGAACAAAATCAGTTATATTAATAAATATCCTGACGCACCGAGCTTTATAATGGCAGTGAACAAGGTAGTATGAGCTGAAGAAAATGCTTCCATCCACATCCATCCATCATAAACGTACTCCACACGGCTCCGGGGGTTAATAAAGACCTTCTGAAGTGAAGCGATGCGTTTGTGTAAAAAAATATCCATATTTAACAAGTTATGAAGTAAAATATCTGGCTTCCGCCAGACCGCCTTCCATATTCAAATTACGAAACAAACGGAACTGGCGTCGCGTCAGTTAAGCTTTTTCCGTAAGTTGAATAGGGAAGGCGTAGGACGTAGCGTAAGCTTTTTGAACTGCAAGAGTTTTACACTTTCTTCGTAAGCATAATACAAAAGGCGGTCTGGCGGAAGCTAGATATTTTACTTCATAACTTGTTAAATATGCATATTTTTCTTACACAAATGCATCGCTTCGCTTCAGAAGGCCTTTAATAACCCCCGGAGCTGTGTGGAGTACGTTTATGATGGATGGATGTGGAATGGATGGAGGCACTTTCTTCAGCTTCATACTCATTGATCCCGCTCACTGCCATTATAAAGCTTGGATGCATGATGCAATGAAACTGATTTCTGACAAACTTCTGAGGCAGCGTAACACAGACATGCCACTTCTCCCAGAAGGTCTGGGAGTCTCCTGCATATTGATAGCTGCTCCCTGACAACCGCAAGTTACAATACTATACTATATCCCAGAAAGCCAAGACACATTACACCACCGATACACCAGATATTATCATGCATTTCAAATACATCTTCTGTGACCACTTTTGTTTGGATTTTGTGGAGACCCTCGCCTGTTTTTTCATCACACTCAACTACAACACTTTCACTTTCGGCACACAAATACTAGTAAATGAATGATCCCATGTTAGTCGGTTTATGCAAATGAATATAATAATATAATATATTTTTTTATATTATGGTTGGGGTGATGTGCCATCTCCTGGAAATGAGTTTTTGCTGGGTGGGATATCATAGAATTATAATGATCTACAACAAAATAGAGGGTGCTTTGGTGATAACTAAACGAATATTGAATTACTCCAATGCAAATTTTTTGGTAGAAAGGACATCAAAAGTGGAAAAAGTAGTAAAAAAAAATGTACATTTACACACAAACTGATCATCAGCCACAACTTTAAAACTCCGTATTTTTTTAGCTCAAGTGTTGCAAAATGGCAAGCCCAGGATTGTGGGATTTCAAAGGCAGCGAAGGATACATCTATGCTGCCTTCAAAAATCGATCCGATGAAGGTATCTCAGGAGACAGGAAGTGACACAATCATTGCATTTGGACATGCCTTATTGCCTTCCTATCTCTGTATCCTGCCTGCCGAAGCAGCATTGTTCAGCTTTCGGATGCAGCCTAAATGAGACACAGGTGAAAGTAATGGGTAACTAGGGAAACTAACATGGGAGTAATGAGTAAATATGTAATCCGAAACTAAACAGAACAGAGAAACAGGAACTAATGGAAACAAAACAGAACGTCAAAATAAAAGTCATAACAGAACATAACCAAAGACTATAGCTATAGAAATACGGTTCATTCCTATTACTTATGAATGAGAAAAACTGCAACGTGCGATATGGCGGCAATACGTCCCGCCTTCTAAGTAAATGAGCCAATCACTGATTGATAAAGTCATCGTGTCACCGCAGCTGCAATCAGAGGCTCCGGTTAGAACTTAAGTATATCCTTAAATGTAGTTTCATGGTAAAAATATGGTAAAAGTGTGCTGCCGAATGGATTGACAATCAATGGTAAACTAAAATATATTTCTGTGTCATTTCTATTGAAACTTGTGTATCATGTATTTAAATATATTTGTAATTACACATTTGTAATGATGAAGTTGCAATTTAGTACATTTAAAATATATTAACTTTAAACATAATATCAAACAGCATACTACAGTTAAAATGATAATCAAGTATTTTACATGTGCTTTAGTATGTTAGTTCACATCAAAATAAGTGTACTTCATTAAAACGTGCATTAAAAAAACTTTTAATTTGACATTATTACAAAGTGCACTTTTCAAAAAAGTACTTAAGTGTGTTGAGAAACATTCATGAGAGTGTACACTCTTCAGCTGCCATTTTATTTCATTAATTAAAAATATAAATTATCTGCAAGAACAGTTTTTAAATATTTAAATAAAATCTTTAAAGATTTTAATTGTCTTTAAATTGTATTGAGTGCACTTCTTTTTCACAAGGGTTAGCAACAGCATTTAATAAATGATTTGGTCATTAATGATTACGGAAATGAGCAGCATGAAGATTCTTTTGGGGAAGAAAAAATGAGGGTGAATAAATGCCGCAATTTTCATCATTCCCTTGAAGAAACGTACCATCGGCCCTTTATGGGAGAATCCATCTAAATAGAAATAACTAGCTTAAGTGTAATTAACATAGATCCCGAAGGGTTATTGCAGTTAACTTACAAGTGACAGTAAATCAATCACAGTGTCTCAGCCCAGATGTGCCTCACATACGGCTGATAAGTGGTAATAAAGCTCATTATTGCCCCCATCTCTAACCGCCCCTCTATAAAGGACACTGATTGTTCTCAATTAGGATTCTGTAGACTCTGCCAATGAATCTCCCCCTGTGACAGTGTGTTGCAATGAAGCAGAGATACTCTGTTCGACAAAGAGCACATGATGCACCATTGCTTGCACACACAAAGGTTAAAACCTCAAAAACAACTTCCCCACAGAGCTCTTGAATCGGTCTCCATGACTCCTCCATTTTTAAATAGACAACATGGAGGGAAAGAGACTTCTGGTCAGCCCAGATATGCTGACTTATTTCAGACACCTGTAACATGGAGGTATCGGTAAGCTTAATATGTTAGCTGGTTTCTAGGTGGACCTAGCTGGTTATTTGCTGTATCTGTTATGATTTAGCACCTTCTGGTAGATGTTGTAACTTTCGAAGACCTATTTGATACAAAAAAATAATAATAATAATAATACAATGTGTGAATGCACTTTTTTTACAGTTCAAGCCTACATCTGGTTTACCATTTTTCTCTACTGATGGCAATAAAAAATAACTGTGACAGAAAAAAAAACACATTACCGTTCAAAAGGTCAGTAAGGCTTTTTTTTAAAAAGAAGAAAATGAAAACTTTTATTCAGTAAAGATGCATTAAAAATGATGAATAGTGACCTCTTTCGGCGGTGGACAGGGGTCAGCATGGGCACCCTGACTGGTCTGTGGCTATACAGCCCCATTCGCAACAAACTGAGATGCTCTGTGTATTCTGACACCTTTCTATCAGAACCAGCATTAACTTTTTGAGCAGTTTGAGCTACAGTAGCTCGTCTGTTGGATCGGACCACACGGGCCAGCCTTCGCTCCCCACGTGCATCAATAATCCTTGGCCGCCCATGACCCTGTCGCCGGTTCACCACTGTTCCTTCCTTGGAGCACTTTTGATAGATACTGACCACTGCAGACCGGGAACACCCCACAAGAGCTGCAGTTTTGGAGATGCTCTGACCCAGTCGTCTAGCCATCACAATTTGGCCCTTGTCAAACTCGCTCAAATCCTTACGCTTGCCCATTTTTCCTGCTTCTAACACATCAACTTTGAGGACAAAATGTTCACTTGCTGCCTTATATATTCAGGTGTCGAGATAATCATTGTTATTCACTTCACCTGGCAGTGCTCATAATTTTATGCCTGATCGGTGTATATTGTTAATGTTCCATTATAGTAGATGTTTTACAAGTGCCTGATTCGTTTTTGGAGAGGGGGGCCATCATTTTCCTGCCATCTATGTAAGTAGTCACAGTTAGAGCACAGGTGATTTTGGCTTAAAAAGTTCTGAAAGAAGATGGCAGATTTTTTAGCTCATACTTCCAGTTGTTCTGTGCCAGTCGAACAACTTGCATTGAAATGTATGAGAATGCTAACGGATCTCTCCAGGTATTATAGATCTCTTTGTTAGAAACCAGCTGCCGTGCTCCCAAAAACAACCTAAAGATGAATTTCCTAGCAGGGCTCTCAGCTCATTCGGGGCTTTGCTGGCGCAGTAGCTGAGAACAGCTAAAACTGCAGGTCCCTGTTGACTGTAGACTTCTGTTTTGCCAGAAGTGCAGGTATGAATTTTTAAGAGGTGCTGCGTGAGTTCATGACTAAGAAAGAAAAATGAAGTAATGCTGAAACTCAACGTTGCCTACTTGTAATACACAAGCCATGCCTATCTTTCTGAAACTTAATTGTACCAGGTGTGTGTTTAGAGAGAGAAGTGACAGTGGCTGTTATTTCAAAATTGCTGTATGGAAAACATGCCACAACTTTTTTGCCAACACTCAAGCTTCAAAAACCTGTGCATCAGCATGCATAACACGAAGTGCGCCTATATTTATAACAGAGCTTGCCACAGGCAAACACACCCTGTGATAGCAGGAGGGATCCAAGATGAGCTTTAGCTTTGATAGTTCTCAGATGTGGCACAACCTACAGGGCTCCAGTCAAATGAAAAACATGCATGTTTTATTAAAGTTAATGAACAGTGGCGTGCTGTGATGTGTGGACAGAAATTCATTAGTTGTTTTATATTGTAAAGGGTAAAATCATGATTTGCATTCAAATCCAGCAAGTTTTAAACATGTCTCTGTGCCTGCTGAGCATTTATTTAGAAGAAAAACAGCATGAGCTTTACTAAACAGTGGGGTTCAGAAATGTGACACTGCTAACATCTGGGATTTTGTCCTTGATCCTGGAGAGTTTTAGGATTTTGACTGATTTAAAAAAAAAAAAAGTTCAAATGAACTTTTAAAATAATAATTAAAATAAACAATTATATTAAATAACTACAATTAATGTATAAATTACATAATATTATGTAAAATGAATAATAAATTGATAAAACAATAATAAATACATAAAAAATATTAAAGTCCCCCTGTGGTGAAAATCAAGTTTTTAATGTTGTTTATATGTCTATGTGGTGTTTTTAATATGCTTTAAGACAAACCATGTGCAAATTCATCAGTCAACACCATTGCTGAGTATTTTCTCTTTAAAACTGCAGTGATGTAAAGACAGTCTCAAACCCGCGGTTTGAAATCGCTGGTGTTTGTGATGTCACAGACTACCTTGTAACCAATCACGTCAACGTGCCAGCGGGCTTTAGCATATCATTAACTTTGACCTCTCTGAAGCAGGAGGCTCAAGAGAAGTCAGGTTATCCCAGTATATTTTTCTGTTGATATAAAAAAAAATCAGGTAGATTTAGCAATATAACAATGTTATGATGCATATGCCTTTCTCCACTGATGTTCTGAGATGTCAAAGCGTTTCAAAGGATGCTAATTTTACAGAAGAAAGCTGTCTGACTCGCAACCGGGAACATGGTTTGTGTAACATTAGCAACACATTATTAGCTGTTTGATAATGTAGTCGAGCAAAAGGCTAATCAAATTAATTACCATCCTATGTCCAATGTTGTAAAGAGCGATGCCATTGTGCAGCGTTTACCTCAGTGAGTTGACCGAGTGGATCTCTGAGCTTGTGCGAGTGAGTGGAGGCGGGGCTAATTAACATATTCATAGATTTGTGTATATTAAATGAGGCAAGGGTGTAGAGTTACATTCAAGCTATTTTAAGGCATGAAAAAAAATTTTCACAGGAATTTTTTTTTAAATGTGTCATTTTGGTGATCAAAGATGAGTTTTAAGGGATAAAATTATTGACTACAGGGGGACTTTATAATATATATATAAACTATTATATAATATATAAATAAACTATTAAAGAATCTGCACTATATTTATGTCAATAATAAGCAATTTTTTTGCTCTTTCTAGGTTATTAAATGAGTAAATCTAAGTTAATGATCAACTCTTTACTTCCAGTAATGAACCAGATGCTTTTTGGATTATTCTTAAAGTCCCCCTGTAGTCAATCATTTTATCCCTTAAAACTTACCTTTGATCACCAAAATTACATATTTAAACATTTTTTCCTGTGAAAAAAAAATCTTAATGCCTTAAAATAGCTTGAATGTTACTCTACACCCTTGCTCATTTAATATACGAAATCTATGAATATGCTAATTAGCCCTGTCTCCACTCGCTCAGAGATCCACTCGGTCAACTCACTGAGGTAAATGCTGAACTATGGTATTGCTTTTTACAACGTCAGACACATAACAGTAATTAATATGATCAGCATTTTGCTTGACTATGTTATTAAAGACCCCCTGTGGTGAAAATCAAGTTTTTAATGTGGTTTATATGTCTATGTAGTGTTTTTAATATGCTTTAAGACAAACCATATGCAAATTCATAAGTCAACACCATTGCTGAGTATTTTATGTTTGAAACTGCAGTAAACTAAAGACAGTCTCAAACCCGCGGTTTGAAATCAGTGGTGTTTATGATGTCACAGACTACCTTGTAACCAATCACAACAATGTGCCGGCAGGCTTTAGCATATCATTAACTATGACTGCTCTGAAGCAGGAAAGTCTCGAGAGAAGCCAGGTTATCCCAGTATATTTTCTGTTGATATGAAAAATTGTGTAGATTTAGCAATATAGTGAGTCTATTACGATGTTATGATGAACTATATGCCTTTCTCCACAGACGTTGTTCAAAGCGTTTGTAAGAATACTGATTGTTAGCAGGCAGCTGTCTGACTCTGTCTGAGATGAAGAACGTGTGTAACATTAGCGACACATTATTAGCTGTTTGATAACGTAGTCAAGCAAAAGGCTAATTATATTAATTCCTAATAATTAATGAAAAAATATTTGAATACTATAAAACATAGCTAAAACAACATTGCGTGAGCGTGTGACCATGATTCATGTGCATATTCAGTCAGTGTGGAATCGCACGCCAAGTTCTGAGAGAGCTATTCAGTCCATTATAAATTCTGATTTTGGCTGCCTTTGGAATGAATCAAACCATAGATATTAGCCTACCTGATAAGTTCAAGTAAATACGCTGGAAATCCGCGTTCATTCAAGGATGTGCATTTATTTCATGTACGGAGAAGGCACGGGCGCCTGCAGGATTTCTTCTGAATTTTTTTTTTTAAATCTGAAAACTCCAGAAAAGCAACGAAATTGTCAAACATCCATTTAGCGCATGTTCACAGAGGAAAACGCCTGCTTGTTCTCTCGATACTGTCTGTTTTACTGAGAAATCGCTTCGGGTGATTCAGTGCGAGAGCAGTCCAAACGAATGCAAGTGGATTCAGACCGTTTTGCAAAGGCGTTTTACCAATTCATAATTTAAAACACAATTTAAGCGTCAGAAAATATGAGCAGTTCAGCTGCACAGCTGTTAAACTGAAAATACGAAGCGAAGCAAGCTTTTTTCTTAAATATCCACAACGCAAACAACAAATTGCTCGTCACTACAGCAACAGTAGACTCTCCGAGCTGGCGCGAGCAATTGGAGGCGTGGCTAATTTGCATATTCATTGATCCGTGTATATTAAATGAGGCTAGGGTGTAGAGGTACATTCAAGCTATTTTAAGGCATGAAGAAATTTTTTTCACTCTAATTTTTTTTTAAATATGTCATTTTGGTGATCAAAGATGAGTTTTAAGGGATAAAATAATTGACTACGGGGGACTTTAAACAGCTAATAATGTGTTGCTAATGTTACACAAACCATGTTCACATTCATGAGTCAGACAGCTGCTTTCTAACGATCATCCTTTGAAACACTTTGAACAACTCAGAACGTCAGTGGAGAAAGGCATATAGTTCATCATAACATCGTAATATACATCATACACCCGCTATATTGCTAAATACACCCAATCAACAGAAAAATATAACGGGATAGCCTGGCTTCTTTTGAGACTCCCTTGTGCGGTCAAAGTTAATGATATGCTAAAGCCTGCCGGCACGCTGACGTGATTGGTTACAAGGTAGTCTGTGACATCACAAACACCAGCGATTTCAAACCGCGGGTTTGAGACTGTCTTTACATCACTGCAGTTTTAAAGAGAAAATACTCAGCAATGGTGTTGACTGATGAATTTGCACATGGTTTGTCTTAAAGCATATTAAAAACACCACATAGACATATAAACAACATTAAAAACTTGATTTTCACCACAGGGGGACTTTAAAT
Organism: Hypophthalmichthys nobilis; assembly: GCA_037950665.1. Taxonomy (NCBI): domain Eukaryota; kingdom Metazoa; phylum Chordata; class Actinopteri; order Cypriniformes; family Xenocyprididae; genus Hypophthalmichthys; species Hypophthalmichthys nobilis. The sequence goes on from CM075473.1 coordinate 29,599,879, forward strand.
TGCCCCTGTTATGCTTTTTCAGATATGACTTTTCATGTAGTGTGTAATATAGCTTTTTGTGAATGATCAAAGTGCATGACAAATATAGTTATTGTCTTCCAAAAGAAAGAAGCGATTCTGAACTGCCTGAAACGAATCGTCAGTAATTCCAGTCTCTCTTCCTGCTGAAACCTATGTAGGTTTGTAACAAATGTGCATAATATGGTCTTCATTGGCTGCTCGTGAAGAACGTCTACTTTGACCCTCAAACACTGTAGTTGTAGCTGAGACTGGAAGAGTTTGGTTTGTGTTTTTGACATTTCAAACAAATGCTGTTTTCTACTGCGAAAGCAAATCCACTTTGATGCACTTCCAAAGAATGAGGACTCATGCTGGAATAGATACGGTAAAACTGATGCCATCATTACTGTTCTTATCACTGTCTATCAGGTGCTGAGGAAGATCCAGAGCTGAAATTCAGATAATGGCTGTTCGGTTTCCGACACATCCAATCACAACAGACTGGGCCATCTGGCCAATCAGAGCAAAGCAGGCTCTCAGAAAGGAGGGGCTTAGAGAGACTGAATCCTTTATCAAACCATTTTAGACACTGTGAGAAAAGAGCTGATGCTGCAATGGATATTATGAGAAAATCTGTGTTTTTGACCTTGGATGCTTGTAAACTTATTATACATGATCAAAATCTCACTTGAGTTTAGTCACCTTCAGTGCTGCTGTTCTCCTTCCCCTTCCCAAATCTTACTGTTCACCATGATAAGAGAGAGAGAAACAAACTAGTTTTAGATCAGAGAGGCAGACATCAACTGAACGTGTCAAAGATGAAAGGTGTTTCATGAGTGCATTTTGTCAGCCATCTCACTTTCAGACTTTTATAGCATCTAAGTTTTCACAGAGATAGAATACAAACAGTAAGGCTAACAGACCTTATTTTGATACTATAACCAACACTTATGTACATCAACTCAGTGATAAAAAAAACCTAAAGGAACAAGACTTAGACTTAAGACAGTTAAGTGTTAAAATGTTCCAGACCTCAGAACCAAAACTCCAATATTATTGGAATATCATTTTTAAACGTTATTCATTACAGGTCACGAGAGATCAGATAATAAAAACTGGTTTCCCAAAGCTGAATTCTTCAGATGATGCACATACGCATGCTATTTTTAACAATGCTGAGATGACCTATCTGACTACATATGCTTATTTTTATGAGGCAAAATAAGATCACGATAAACCATTTGAAATGAAAAGATATTTTTCTTTGTCATGCCACTGAAACCTTTTGTCTGTGAAGACCTCCAAAACCTGTATTATTAAACTAGAACACTAGTACTTACATAAACTAGTATTTTTGTAGTAATAAGCAAACACAGAGAATTGTCAAAACTTGCCAAAGCTGATCTGATCTGCATTCAGTCTTAAGCTAACATCAGAAGATATAGCTGACATTTGTTCCTCATGCACTTATTTATAACTTTTATACCGCTTATGTAACAGGTGTCTTTAGTTTGCATGTCTTTGGCGGGTGATAATGAGTTGAGTGTGAAATAACATTTATAATGAAAAAGCAGAGCTTGCCCATTTCACCAGCGAGTGTGAAGACAGCGCATGTGAATCAAAGCTTTTGATGCTTCACTGTTTGCATCTATCTTTGATTCCCTGTTAGGCATTTATGACGATAGAGAAACAGCTCTGAAGAGTAACACAGCCCAATTATAATGAACACAGCAAACCAGTTATGAATATCCAGAATTCATAAAATTTGCATGGTGGAAATGACTTGGTGTGTTTTTTTCAGAGCCAAGCACTTGTGTTAAGAGGCTGGCTCTTACTGAAAGAGCCATTAGCTTGAGATGAGAAAGATATTTACATATTTCCACAGTAATAAATGCAAAAGCATGAATAATGGCTACGTGACCGTAGCACATTCTGGTGTACGGAGATTAAACATTTCTTTTCTGTTTTTAATGAGAATGAAATGACGTAGTAATTCATTTGATCAACATACTTTGCTAATAACACTAATATTCATATCTGAACTATGATCAATCATGCCCAAAAAAATGCATTTATGGAGATTGATTTTTATACTGTACAAACTGTATAGTCTCCTAACCCTACTCTTAAACTTGCCCATTTTTGCCCATCTTCATTTCGTACGATTTATAAGCTGTTTTCCTCAAGGGGACCAAAAAAACATTTGGTCCCCATAACATAGAGAATACCAGGTACACACACACACACACACACAAAACATAAACTGAATAGAACAGAACAGAACAGAACAACAGATTAGAACAGGAAAACAGAATAAAATAGAACAGAACAGAATAGAATAAAACAAATAGGAACAGATTAGAGCAGAAGAATAGAATAGAATAGAATAGAATAGAATAGAATAGAATAGAATAGAATAGAATGTGACAACAAAATAACAGGAAAACACCATAAGAGACCAGAATTTTTCAATATAGAAAATAACAGAATAAAGCAGTGCAGGAGAATAGAATAGAATAGAATAGAATAGAATAGAATAGAATACAGACAGATGATCATAACCATGATCATGCCTACTGAGAGGACTGAACAACTGATCCGATCTGAACCGAACATCATCGGAGTCTCCAATGTCACGTACGACTTCGAAAGTATGCAAGATCTTTCAGACCTTCTGCATCCATAAATGAAGGAGGCTGAATCCCTAATGCCACACTGTAAAGATCATTTTACCAAGAAACAAATACGCTAAATGTTTCGCTAAGTTCCCCTAATTAAAACCCATTGTGAAACTCTGCTCACGCGCATCTTACCGTGTATGACTGGCGCAAACCCTGTGTCCGTGACTGTAGCTCGATACGGCGCTTTCAGATGTACTGTTCTCTCCTGTGCAGGAGTAACTGGTGGTTTGAGGAGCTGAGGTTTATCAAGCAAACCTGAGGCGCAAGAAGGAGGTGCCTTCAGATATCGAGCGCGAGAGAGACTAGCTCGCACATGGACTCGATCGCGGCGGTGTATCTGTTGACATTGACTTCACCAGAGACCCAGATGTTGTAAATAATAATAGGCACTGAAAAACGTTCCAATTAGATTTCCTTCAAAATCTTTTTCCTAATTAAATCCCACATTGAAACTGCAGCCCTCTGTCATCAAAAAAGGTGTCATCAAAAATAGTGTTCGTGTTTTACCACAGTTGTTGTTGTTTTGTTAAAATGCGGTAAAACAAATATTTTGCATATTAATTTTTCATGCCTGGGTCCTCTGATTTCATGTTGGACATTTGGACATGTTGAAGTTGATATCTATTTAATTACCAGTTCTCATAAATTTAGGGAAAGTCAAGTGTCATCCATGCTTCACTGTTTATTATGCTTTTGAGCTTTTAAAGTGATAGTCCACCCAAAAACAGTGTCGGTTCCCAAATGTTCTATTATTTTGGATATGTGGTCAATAATTATTTGATTTGAATTAAAAATGTTGAAAGGCATGTTGTTTAAGAGGAATAATCAAAGTAACAGTTATATAACAGATGTCAATAATGGGTTCAGTGAACTGTATACTTTAAAAGCACTATGTGCAAACATAATTTATTTTTTTAATGGTTGACTTAAATGGTTGATTTTATGACAGCTTAGTCATTTATACTAAGAATAATGGATGGCTTCTTAACTGAAAAGGTTTTGCAGTTTTCACAACTCAAAACTTAAAACAAAAATGTTATAAAAAGCTCAATATTTTTCTGCTCATCTACTGCAGTGTATTACATGTCTTCATTCTGGTAAGATATTAAAAGTCCTATAAAGAACCACATTAAGACAATTATTCTTGAGACTTCAAAGAAATGTAATGCACATTCCCATTAGAGGCACACTTCTATTAGAGCAGTGTCATTAAACACACACTGTGTTTTCTGGAACAATCCATATAGTGCCTCTTCTTGTTCAAATGTTTAATCTGTTCTGCAGGTTTTATCTGGACCTACCTGGGGCTTCCTGGCGCTCTTTTAATTGACATTTCCAAGTGATGTTGTTTTTCCATTCACAGACCACTACTAAGTAGTCGAACTGCACTCTGCACCTACTTTCAATCTTTAAATTTCAGATTTTTCGACCTACAAATGTGAGAGATAGTGACGTTGCTTGGGGCCGCAGTGTGGATTCATCACTTGAAGCTATTACATGGTGGTAATGTTCCTCTTGGTCACAGGACAAAGGTTTATTTTGCCAAGTAGAACATCAACATATTTTGCGGTTAAAGAAAAATAGTCCTAACCCCCACTTGTACTATTCAATCAAAGGGAATGATGGCTGATAAGAATGTTCAAGGCTCTATAACCTTTTACATTCTGATTGTATGACAGAAACATTGTTTTAGGACCAAAATGATGCTGATCCTGCTTTTTGAAATCACGGTAAGCCCAGGACACTCACAGTTCTGGTATCTGGTAATAAAGGTGCGGTCAGATTAGCGAAATTTCATGTGTAAAAAGTCCATTATTAATTGCATAGAGATGTATGAAGCACAGATCACAGGTCACAAGTCACTTTCAAACCAAGCAGCTATCTGTTGGTCAGCGTGGCAAAATCGCACGACCAACTTGAACATGAGAGAAACCTGTGTGGGGAACTTTTTCGCCCCAATTTTGCAAATAGCCTCCAGCAACTTTTTCACCTGTATGTCGCTAGTCTCTGTACTGTGTGGACATTTCCCTTATGAAAATTAACCATGGTTTTACCACAAATAAAACAACAACAAAAAAAAACATGGTTAAAGGATTAGTTCATTTTCAAATGAAAATTACCCCAAGGTTCACTCACCCCCAAACCATCCTAGGTGTATATGACTTTCTTCTTTCCGATGAACATAATAGGAAAAATTTTAATAGATATCCTGACGCATCCGAGCTTTATAATGGCAGTGAACGTGGCCAACGAGTATGAAGCTCAAGAAAGTGCATCCATCCACATCTATCCATCATAAACATATTCCACACAGCTCCGGGGGGTTAATAAAGACCTTCTGAAGTGAAGCAATGCATTTGTGTAAAACAAAATATACATATTTAACAAGTTATGAAGTAAAATATCTTGCTTCCGCCAGACTGCCTTCCGTATTCAAGTTACGAAGAAAATGTAAACTTGCGTCGTTACACTTTTTCCGAAAGTTGAATAGAGAAGGCGTAGGACGTAGCGTAAGCTTTGTGATCTGCAAGAGTTTTACACTTTCTTCACATTGGTCACCTCGACGACCAGATGTCAATCGCTGCATCGGAGGGTGAGCCTACTCTCTCTGGGGATGATTATTCGGCTGAGTTGCCTCCTTTGGGAATGGTAGCATTGTCCGAGTCAGACCAGGAGATGATGGCTATGCTTGCCCGGGCCGCCAAGAGGGTCAGGCTCAAGTGGAATCCACCATGTCCCAGCTCTCGAGGTTGGATGATTGGTTTCTCAGAGCAGCTCGCGCTGGTTCTCAGCGTCCCGCCCTGGTCCCATTCTTCCCGGAGGTGCATGAGGAACTTACCAGGTTGTGGACGGCACCTTTTACTGCTAGAAGCAGACCTGATTTCTCCTCCCCCCTCACCACCCTCGATGGTGGGACGGCCAAGGGGTACACGGGGATCCCCCCGGTGGAGCTGTCGGTTGCGATGCAATTGTGTCCAAGCACCGCTTCACCCTGGTGAGGTAACCTGTGTCTCCCCTCATGGCCCTGTAGGCATTCGTCTAGTTTCACTGGCAATGCCTACGGAGCCTGCCTCCGCCCTACACGCCATGTCATTACTGCAGGTGCATCAAGCCAAAGTGCTCAAAGACCTGCATGAGAATGGTCACAACCCAGAAGTTCTACAACTTTGCACCGCAAAGTTGCACCGCAACGGACCTCACGCTTCAAACAACGAAGGTCACTGCACGGTCTCTGAGATGTGCGATGTCCACTTTGGTGGTCCAGGAACACCATCTCTGGCTGTGTCTAGCCGACATGAAGGATGCCAGTAAAATTTGGTTTCTAAATTCCCCCATGTCCCAGACTGGCCTCTTCGGCGACACGGTCGAGAGCTTCACCCAGCAATTCTCGGCTGCACAGGAGCTGACTGAGGCTATCAAGCACATCATGCCCCAGCGGACAGCTGCTGCATCCACCTGACTGCCGGCTGCAGCACCTCAGCCTGCTTGTCGCCAAGGGCACCATCCTGCGTCTTCCCCCGCCTCTACGCAGCATCAGCAGCAACCTCCAACTAAGCAGCTTTGTGGAGCCGGTCGCAAGCAGAGGGCTAGGTGGAGAATCTTTTTTTTCCTTTTGTTTCTGTACCCAAAGAGGGCACAGAGAGCACAGGGTGGTGAAAAACCTCATCACTCTCATCCTCCTCTTCTGTCACCAGCGGGCAGCAGTGGCCGTTTCGAGAACATGACCAAGTCTTCTCATGCACCCACTGCCCAACCATGGAACCAGGTAAGTGTTGCATCGCATACTCAGACCCCACTGGAGGCCACCACGGAGCCCCCCATGCTGGGTCCCTGTGTTCCACCTCGCTGCCCCACCACGGGTACATCTGTGGCTCCCTTGGTCCCTCTCGCAAACTCTCTGAGAGCCTGGCTAGTGCTCCCCAGCCCGTCTCACTGGCTCCTTCAGACTATCAGACACGACTATGCGATTCAGTTCACCTGGCGTCGTTCACCTGGCGTCCCCCAAAGTTCAGAGGCATCCAGGTTACCTCAGTGAAGGCTGACGATGCTCATGTCTTGTGCATGTCCTGAGACGTATTTGACTGTTGCGCGGTGACACGGTGTTCTAAAAACACGGTGTTGAAGTTAAAGTCAGTTCAACTTTTAAAAAATGCATTTCGAGACCAAGCGTTTTTCCCCATTCCACTGCCCGCGTCTCGCGTTTTTCAAAGCAAAAACGCATTCTGTGTGAACCGGCCCTTAGATTTAAAAGAATTAAAAGTAGCATTCTGCTGTTGGAGAGTGTTATGATATAAACTACAGCAGTGCTCTGTGCATTAAATCATTAACTAGATTAATGATTGATCAATCAACAAATTAAACTCACTCATACTGCCAAAAATTACTAAACCTTCAATCGAATTTGACAAATAATACAATTTTCTTGTCCCTAACAATCAACACAATGCAGGAGAAACTGTAATATGAACTGCAGCAGTGCTAAACTGCTCACTTCATCATATAATTAACAACACAAACTACCAATGTATGAATCAAACTCACTACGACTGCTGACAGTTTCTTTTCCAAAGATCATTTCATAATATCCATGTATGTGGTTACAGTCAAATCAGTGAAATCGCTCCAGAACTCTATCCTTTCATGCCTTTACTCGAGATTGTGACATGTGAGCTCCACTGACAGTCTTCACTCCTACTGGTTGTCGCTCGTGAAATTCGTTGCTCATTTGCATAAGGTTAAACTTTTCTAAACTTTGTCGCGTAACTCACGTCGCTTGACGCCAACATTCTGTTGCCAAGGGTCACTGTCGCCAGAAGTCACCATTGAAAATGAAGGAGATCATGTCGCTTTGTCACTGTGTGTCACTGGCGGTGTGAACGGGACTTCACACTGGATTTTGCTCACAAAATTTCGTCAAGCAACAGTAAATGTGACCCCACCTTAAGGCGGTAATCCAATGCAATTCAAAACCATAATCTTCTTTATAATGAAACTTTACACAGATTTTACCAAACTATTTTGTTATTTTGATTTCATTTTTTTAAAAGATTATTATTGAAATATTTTGTGGAAAGGCAGTGTCTGTGGTATTAATGATTATTTGTATTTTTTTAACATTTACCATCTATTTCAAATAAAGCAGATTTCTGTTGGTCAACAAGGTTAATCAACGTGACCATTGCAAAATCTACATAGGGAAATCTTTTGCCCTCACGTGAAATTCCCAGTCACGTGGATTCCTGTTCAAATGATGGATTTTGCCTCCGAAAATTCGCTGAACAGCGGTAAATGTGACTGCAGCAGTAATCCAAAGCAAATCAAATGTTCCTACCATAGTCTTCATATCATAATAATGAATACTTTAGACAATATTTACAATCTAGTCATTCTGGGGAAACTGGCAGTCAGTCTTTAGAAAGTAATGAATAACAATGTATCAGTGTAAAATTATATTAGAAATAAGAAATGCCATAATATTAGCAATTTGACTGCTCAGTCAAGGACACTATTCTTTCCCTTGACAGCTCGTCATTAAGAAGGTGAACAATTATGAACTATTTGCATAACCTTGAACCTTATCACATTTGTCAAAAATAGGTCCTTTAAAGCACTCCACATCATAAACATATCTTTCACATTGCGGAGAGACTCAGCCTATATTTGTCGCAATTGGGCACTATGTAGGAAATGAGGCTTATCCAGAGCCGTCTGTGGCACGGTGGGGGAGTGTTCACGTGATCTCCACACTCATCCCACGAGAACGGGATGTTCATGAAGTGCAACACCTTATTCTCTCTATGAGTCAGGCTGGAGAGATACCAAAGAGCAGCTAGAATATACCTCTCAGACTATGCAGTGATTGCCAGGGCCTTAAATACCACAGAGACTGAGAGAGACACATCAGTGTTCAGAATTATGGTTGACTGATAGTTGCTTTTTAATAGATGATTCTTAAATCACTACATTTGGCCCCCCAATCCTAAATATGTGATTACATTTTGGTGGTTTATAACCCCTGTGAAAAAGAAGTACACATTAGCATAATTTCAAAAAGAATACTCATTACATATAAACTAGAATTTAAAAGAATATACTTAAGTGTGAACTGAATGTTATGTTTTCAGACACTTAATTGCATGAAAATTGCAATAAAATTAAATTTGGGCTACATTTTATTTGGTAACACTTTATTTTTACACATATTACATGTACTTATCATAGTAATAGCAGCAAATTTTGCATAAATACATGCAACTAATCCTCAGCCAAACCCTAATCCTACCCAAACCCTATAGTAAGTGTAACACCTATGTTCAGTCAGGAAGATGAAGACGGAGTATTTTGATCTATTCGTCTAAGTTTAATTACAATAATAAGGGTGAACACAACATAATGTAACATAGATTGGACAAAGACAGAGTAAACAGGAGGAACTAAAATAGTAAACACAACCAAGGATAAATAATAGAACACAGCTGACACATATGAACTGATAACAATGGTAAAGTCCCCCCTTGGCTATTGGCTACAGGGGGACTTTAAAGTACTTGATTATCATTTTAATTGTAATGTGTTGTTTGATATTACATTTAAGGTTAATTTTATACCTTAAAACTCATCTTTGATCACCAAAATGACACATTTAAATGTTTTTTGTGTGTGTGTGTGTGTGTGTGAAAATAATTTCTTCATGCCTTAAATTAGCTTGAATGTAACTCTACACCCTTGCTTCATTAAGTATACGCGCACTCATGAATATGCAAATTAGCCCCGCCTCCACTCACTTACACCAGCTCAGAATACCTGATTCACTCGGTTAACTTTACTGTAGTAAACGGTGCACGGTGGAAATATTGGTTCAAGTTTGAACCAGAAATTATACAGGCTCGTCTACAAGTTGATGTATCAGAATGGCAATGGTAATGTGTTTGTATCGCTCTTTTGGACACATAACGATAATTGATATGATTAGCTTTTGCTCGACTACATTATCAAACAGCTAATAATGTGTTGCTAATGTTACACAAACCATGTTCCCATTTGCCATCTCAATCTGCCTTTTAAAAAACCGTAGGCTATCCTTAGAAACGCTTTGAACAACTCAGAACGTCAGTGGAGAAAGGCATATAGTTCATCATAATATCAAAATATACATCATATACATAATTCACCCGTTATATTGCTAAATGTACCCTATTTTTCATATCAACAGAAAAATATGCCGGGATAACTTGGCTTCTCTTGAGACTTGCTTGGCAGCATAATTATTGGTCTGCATTTGACAAACAGTGCAATTTTTTTCTATTTTAGAAAATTTGACTAGAAAACTTGGTGCCAGTAAAAATAAAATGACAAGCAACCACCTAACAACACCTCAGAAAATCCTAGCATCACAACAACACCCTTGCAACACCTATCAAGCAACAGTTTTTGCACAGACAGGCACCACTCACAATTTATTCATAAAAGTATCCCAGAGGACAAAGTATAAGTATAAATTGCCACTGAGTTTTTAGTTATACGTATTTATCTGTCTCTGTCACTGTTAATTCCAAGCTTGAAATGGGAGTTGCATTGGATTATTGTATGAGTTATTTCACCATAGACGCCATAATTACGAGCTTCAATTCAATCTGCTCGCTCTGCACAAAATCAGAAAGAGCGAAATGAGAAGAACAGAGTGTGAGAATGCGTTTCACAGAGTGTGTGTCGATGTGTGAACGAGAGCAAGTGTGTGTCAGAGAGAGGTTTCCTGAAGGTGAGAGATGTGATAGACAGTTTGGTGGAGGCTGGATTAGATCACATCAGAACAAGAGAGGAAGGAACAAGTAATGTCTTTTCGTTGTGTGTGTATGAGGCGTGTCATGGTACATCAAAATATCTTTAACATGTCTGCAATATTGTGGTTTTGATAACTGAAGTCGTGGTTCATAAAATGCTAATAAATGCACACAGAATATTCTTTCTGTGATACAAACAACATTTTAACATTTTAGCACAATATTTTTTTTCTAATGTATTTGCATTCATTTACTTAAAGGTGCCCTAGAATTGAAAATTGAATTTACCTTGGCATAGTTGAATATTAAGAGACATACCATGAGCCTCAAACACCATTGTTTCCACCTTCTTATGTAAATCTCGTTTGTGCAAAAGACCAATGAAAAACAGGCGAATCTCAACATAACACCGACTGTGATGCAACAGTCGGGATCATTAATATGAACGCCTCCAATTTTTGCATATGCCAGCCCATGTTCAAGGCAAGCCAGTATTAACGTCTGGAGCTGCACAGCCGAATCATCAGAAGTTATGCAGGTATTGTGAAGCAAGCAAGGAAAATAGCAAAAATGGCAGATGGATCGATAATAACTGTTCATGATACATGATATCATGATATATTTAGTGATATTTGTAAATTGTCTTTCTAAATGTTTCGTTAGCATGTTGCTAATGTACTGTTAAATGTGGTTAAAGTTACCATTGTTTCTGACATGTTTCTGCCTCAAAGTAAAATAAATATAAAGTATAAATTAAAAAAGTCACATTGTGTGATATACGTTGTCAGATATAAAGTCGCAGAAAAAATGGTGCAATTATGAGAAATAAAATAGTAATCATGATATATAAAGTCATTTTGTGAGATATAATGTGAAAATTACCAAAAAATAAAGTTGCAACTGTGAAGTCGTAATTACTGGAAATAAAGTTGCAAAAGCAAAATATGAAGTCACAATTTTGATATATAAACTCGGAATTACATAGAAGTTGCTATAAAGTCAAGTCAAATTTATTTGTAGCCTATTGCGTTTTTTATAAGACACATTTGTTTCATAGCAGTTTACATAGTCTTTCTGTTGTGTATATAATGTCTTTATGCTTAAACCTAATGCTTTTGCACTCAAAAATTAATTCAAGCTTGTATTCAATTGTGTTCAAGAGGACCAAATGGTTGGAGAAGTCCGCCATACGTCACCAGAGAGAATAAAGTGACATATAAAGTCATATTCTGAGATATTAAGTCAGAGTCAGAGATATACAGTCACAATTAACAGAAATTTAGTCATAATTGTGAGATATCAAGTTGCAATTTTGAGATATGCATTGGCAATCACAAGAAATAAAGTTGCAATTGTGATATATAAAGTCATAGTTACCTTATTTATTTTTGACGGAAACAGGCTTGCATAATATAAAGTGCAGCGAAATGTAAATTTGTAAACATGCATTATATGACTAAATGTGCTTGAATACATCAGAAAGTGTTGCAGCACATATAGACATTATCTATTTAATCATAATGTCAAACAGGCCCTTAATCAAGATTTGGCCATGTCAATGAAAATCAATGAAAGACTTGACACCTGCGGTTCAATAAAGCAACAGTATTATCGACAGACAGATGGCTGATGGACTTCAAACAAGATGCGAATTAGTGACTATTAACTTGTTTTTGCTACATTTTAGCACCACCTTGGTCATGACCTCATTTCCATTCTCAGTGTCTCCCAGTATCGCAGAAAGAACCCCATGGTGAACGTGATTTCACCAAGTACATGTTCCTGGATCAACATCTTTGTTGATCCTGGATCAAAATTCCAATCAACCAATCAGATTTGAGGTTTACAGTTTACAGTTTATGTCAAGTTTAGGCTTACAACCAGGTGCCTCTACATCAGAGTTATTCACCTGCCCACTGAAGCTAAGCAGGGTTGAGCCTGGTCAGAACCTGGATGGGAGAACTTCTGGTAAAACTAGGTTGCTGTTAGAAGAGGTGTTAGTGGAGCCAGCAGGAGGCGCTCACCCTGTGGTCTGTGTGGGTCCTAATGCCCCAGAATAGTGACGGGGACAAGCCCCGTACTTCAGATGAGAGGTTAAACTGAGGTCCTGACTCTTAAAAATCCCATGGCACTTCTCGTAAAGAGTAGGGGTGTAATCCCGGTGTCCTGGCCAAATTCCCTCCATTGGCCCTTATCAATCATGGCCTCCTAAAAATCCCCATCCATTGAATTGGCTCTATCCCTCTCTCTCCTCTCCACCTATAGCTGGTGTGTGGTGAGGGAACTGGTACTGTTGTACTGTGGAGACCCACTGATTTGATTGTAAAGTGCTTTGGGTGTACAGTACTACATAAGAAAGCTCTATAAAAATGCCTCATTAATTTATTCATTCAAGTTATGGGTAGGGTTAGGTTTAGGGTAGAGATAGGGTTAAGACTAAATCAAGTCTTACTCTGCAAAATCATGGTGACTGTACACCAATGCACGTAGACGTTTTCAAAAGCAGTAATTCAAATCTATGATATTTAGAGACAAAAGAGCATTTCTTCTGCACTGCAGTCCCATACACAAACACAGATACACATATCTTAAAATATAATACTCCCCTTTGGGCAATGAACTCTGTGTGGGATATTTTTTATAATAATGAATGTTTCCAGATGCATGTTTGAAAGGGGGTGAGTTGGTTTGAAAATGTGAATTTAAGCATAATAAGACTTCTAGTTGTGTGTCCTAATGTATCCTTCACGTTTATACAGTCATTTGTAAATTTCTCTCAGAATCCTGCCGATGATAACCTCTCCACAGCTTTTGTTATTTCTTAGTTACGTGACTGGCGCAGAAACCTGGAGGGCAAAACATCCACAGAACTGCAGCACAGGCCTGTCAGTTTTTCATCTCAAAAAGAAAAACAAAAATATGTGAACAAAATGCAAGTTTTGGGCACTTGTGATCCATATCCAGCACCTGCTGCAGTATTTCAATCACTTAAAACAGCAGGACGTTATAAAACTCAACACTTAAAGTGCCTTAAAAAACAGTGATATTAAAAGATCGAATTCAGTATACAGCTTATTAATGATGCACACAATACACAGGCGAACAGATGAGCCCAGAATATGAAAGCAAAGTGCTAAATGGTTAAGCGTTTTCTTTATAATGGTTTTCTTTGGAAAAGCGCTTAATGAGAAACTGCTCATTGCTTTTATATTCTGGGTTCATCTGTTTTCCTGTACATATATGCATTGTTAATATGGTGTAGTAGGCTACTTAGTACAACCCTGGTAAAAATGATTGGTGGTCAATGGAGAAAAGCCTCTCAAAGCCCTCCAAAATAAATAATTTACTTTAAAAAAAAAAAGTGACTCACCATTAACTCATGCCATACCAAAGCCATATGACTTTCATCTGTGGAACACAAAAGGAGATCATTTTATGAATATCTAGTTGGGTGAATTCAATTCAAAATGGCTGTACACACAACTTTCTCTAAAGTTTAATAAAGCATCCATGTGTGTCTGCAAAAAAGAACATGCAGCCATACATTGAGTAAAGCTCAGATCAGTTTTGGTAAAAAAACAACAACCCAATATTTATATCACAATCCAGTCAAATAGGTTGCAGAAATGATTCTTGTGTTTCAATGTACCAATATAAAAGATTAATTTCCACCCCTTACTGGAATAGAGTGTGAAGCACTGGACGGCGGACAGGACAGCAATGGTGACCAACACGGTTTTAAATGATCACCTCTTGCGTTTCAAAGAAGAAAAATAGTTTGGAACGACATGAGAGTGAGTAAATGATGACAGAATTTTCATTTTTGTGTGAACTATTCTTAGCAACTAGGGATGCACCGATACCATTTTTTAAGGACCAAGTACAAGTACCGATATTTTTATCTGGTACTCGCCGATACCGATGCCTATACATTTATTAATTTCTATTTTATTTTATTTTTTTTTGGTGATGTGGCAGTTTTCCAAGCACAACACAGTGAGACTAATGAATGTAGGACAGCTTCTTTATTATTACTCTAATGAAAAAAGTAATAATTTTTATGTAACAAATTTCACAATGTCCAAAAACCTTCAAAGGCCATAAAAAAAAAAAAATCAAGTCTTTTTTAACCTGCCTTTCAAAAAGTGCTAAACAAATATTATAGAACAAATGTTTATAACGTGAACCAATGTAAACACAACCCTGGGTGACCAGATTTCTCATGTGGAATATGAGACGAGTGGGCAATATTACCATGATATGAGAAATTTTACTTCACAATACATTTAACATCTTTTGTTATTTTATTAACATTAATGACAGACAAATATTTAATTAGGCTACTCTCCCTTTAAGACTGAATCCAAGGATGTCATATACTAACACATATCCTGTTTTCAGCCACCTGTTTACGTCCACTTAAGCCATAACCGACGGTATTTACGCGAGATACTCCGCACGATGGACATTTTGACAACTATTTGTGCATTTGACCATTCTGGCGCAAGGAGAACTGATCGCGTGCTGTCTGAGAGAACTGGGATTCAGCGCGATTTGCATGCAGTTCGCAATGTGTGTGTTGTCATCATTAATTTTGAAGTATTTCCACACCTCTGAGGCTGACATTGTTTCTGCTGCCGCCGCCGGTGTCTCTGTGCATGGAAAATTCTGTCAGTTACGTCACGTGAGGTATCGGTCTTTGGTATCGGGGGTATTTTTACGAGTATGAGTACAAGTACATGAGCTTGGTATCGGGCCCGATACTGATACTGGTATCGGTGCATCCCTTATTAGCAACTATTGAATGCACTAGCTTTCATGTCTTGTTTTTATAGAGTGTTTTTTCTGAACTCTCCCCTCATCTGCCACAGGTCAAATAACAGTTGAATCTGTATCCACTTTATTTTGCCTTGTGGAAGTAAGTTATTTCCTGTGAATGTGTGATTTATTAACCACCATGATGCAGGGATGAGGTATTTCTGTAGGCCAAAACCGGGAAAAGAGTTAACATTTTAGCACTTCCGAGACCATTATTTTCAATGTCAATGGGGTTTTTTTTTAATGGGTTTTTGATTAAAGGCCTGAAATAATGTAGTTAACACAAGCTCAAGATATTTTCACATTTTATTCTAAGACATAAAACACATCAGTAATACCCCATTGTGATTTTTTTAAAGCTTTTACTTGTCTTGAAAAAGGTGGCTGATAACAAGTGGCTAAATGAGACTACAGAGGTTGTTGAGGACATTAAACATCATAACGGCAAACAGGTAAACTCATCTACTCACTAGTCTGCTGTCACAATTATGTTTAGTTAGTTTCGTTTTCATGGACTTTTAGTTTGTATTCATCCTGTTTCCTGTGTTTTCTGCGTTCCTAGATTCACGCCAATCATTAGTTGTCATGGACGTTCATTCAATCATCACGCCTGTTTGTTATTTAGTCATCACCACTGTGTATTTAAGTTCCCCCTTGTTCTCTCTTCACTTGTCCGGGATTGTTTGTGCTATGCACACTGTTACTTTGTTACCTCTTGTTGGATTATCATGATCAGTGGCTGTAGTAAATTCATGGCGATGGAGAATATCATTAACTATTTGCACTACAAACCAGTGTGTTTATGATTACGATAATAAATTAAAATAAAATAATAACAGTTGGCAGCATCAAACAGCATAACAGATTGTTTTTCTGTAGCTAAAATAACTGGATAAAACTGGAAGCCTTGTACATTAATGTTAGAAATGGCCTCACCTGCTCTTACATTTAGAAATAAGATGGATAAGACAAAGGATTTTAACAAAGACAATATGACTCGCTTCACATTTAAATGTCATCAACCATGAAAAAACAATCTCTTTAAAATCTCTTTTCTTTTTGGAATTAGGACATTTAAAAGAGATTTTAGCTAAAACCTTGAGCAAATAGCCAATAAAACTAAATAATTAAAAACTGAAAGAGAGGCTTTGTGAAATGTGACTCAATTCTCTGTATTTTGATTCTGTCGAATCAATCCCGTCAGTGCGAGTACAACTCATTGCAGTGGGAATTAGAATGTCACATTGGGTCAAGAATTAGAAGAAGAAGAGGTATGTGAGAGAAAGACTGTAGGAGAGGACAGAAGTGCTAATCCGTCAACCCAACCTTTAAACAAGGATCAATACAGCCCAAATGAAAAGCTCAAGGAATCATTTGACACTTTTGCACTTACCTTCCACATTCCACCACCCCTCACGCCATTTTCTTAACAATGCACCGGTTTTGGAGGAAGCTGATAATCTACAGAGCATTATTCCAGACAAATGACATAGAAAAGTAGAAGAATTGCAACCTGAAGCTTTTTTCAGTACACAAGGGGAATGTCATGCTTCATGTACTTACAAATTACATTGTTATTGTACTTGTAACAATGTCATAAAGCTACTTCAAATATGCTACAGCTCAGGATCTCAGCATTCAGACTGTTGAACTGGCAACCCGTTCTCGAATTAATTTTGACAAGAGCAAGTTGCCTGGTTTCAGGTCATGACATTTCAAGATGTAACACAGATCTGAAGGGTTTATTAAGATTTGTCACTCTGCCCTATAGTGGAGGAGGTTTGGGGTAATAATATAAAGGAGTGTAGCAACTAGCTCTCAAGCCATGATTTCAGGCACATTAATGAGACGTACATCACACTTTACAAGAATGATATGTCAGTTTGACATTGGTGCCATTGACTGCCATAAATTAACACACTAGCTCTGTTCCAAATCCTAGTGAGCTTTATTGTGAAATTGCCCATACAGCTACCTTCAAATCTAAGGCAACATGCAACCTAAAAAAATTTTTTAATTTTATTATATGCAAGTACAGTTTTTTTTAAATTATACTTTAAAGATTAGCTATGCTTTCTACACTACAAGTACACGTTCAATACAATTAAGCAAATTTTTTTCACAAGGGTGAGCTTAAAATGCATTCTAGGATTGCCCTTTTTGCAAGGATATTGCAATGCTGTTTAAGATAATGGAAAAAAAATGTTTCAACAAACTTTGCGTTAAAAGCATATGGTGCCTTAAAATGCTGTCTAGATAGACAGCTAATAGGTTCTAGAACAGAGCTAAGGGTTATAATGTCTATATCAGGAAAAGCTGGTAGTGGACTCCAGACATTTGAAATGATGATAGCTATGTGCTTTGAAATATAATTGATGATGATGTTAAAATGCCCTAGAATTTGCACAAGTGTTTCAAAATCCATTCTCATAGATAGGCTATACTTTATGAGCAACATTGTGTCTCTCTAAAACTTTGTTACATGTCCAGTTATCTTTTCCATCCTCCTGTCTCCAAAGGTAGGTAGAAAAATCTCTGTTATCCAGTTACTGTGGTACATACACATAATGAGGTGTGGATCATTGGTGAGAAAGCAACAGTATGAATATCCCCCTTTTTAAATCCTTTTCAGTATTTACTGAAACTACATTGTGAAATTGTATTCTAGTGTTGCTCACTGACAAAAGAGATGAACCAGTGAGATAATTACAAGTCTAGATATGACTCTTACCTATAGCCCAGCTAATGAACCTCTATGTTTAGCTTTTGTATTGAGTTAAATAGATAGCTTGGATGATGCTGTTCTCTCACCTGTGACGTAGTTAAAACCAGAAGCCTAGCAACCATTATAACCATTCAAAAGTGATAATTCGCCTGAGCATCACTATAAGCCTACTATTAAATTTCATTGTCTAATTCATCCTGCGTCATTTGTGCTATGAATATTATCAAATCATGCAGCTTGTTCAGGATATATGCAGCATTACTTCTCCGATTGGAATTTTCAAATTAAACCCAATTTTTGGCAACAAAAATCATTTTAAACAATGTCAAAGGAGAATCTACCATCACGTCTCAAGAAACATGTTATACTGGTGATTTGTTCCTTAATGAATCTGTTATTGAACAAATCATTTGCATGAATGATTCAGATGACTCACTCATAAAGACCCCAAATAGCATGTAATCACTGAAACAATGTTGAGTCAGTGTTGATGCGTCAACGCTATTTGCATTGAATTAATGTTACAAAGTAATATAGCTTTAGTATCACTCTTGCACCCTCAGTTAATGTTGAAGCAATGTTGAGATTTCAACCTCAAATAAATGGTAATGTTATTAATTCAACATTACAAAGTGATATTTTTTCAACGTCACTTTTGCACCCTCAGTTAATGTTTAAACAATGTTGAGATTTCAACAAAAAAATCAATGATAATATCATTGAATCAACATTATGAAGTGATGTTGGTTCAATATCACGTTTGCACCCCCATTTAATGTTGAAACAATGGTGAACAAAAAAATCAGTGATAATGCTATTGAATCAACATTACACTGTGATTGATTCTATATCACCGATGTTGAAGCAACATTGAAATTTACAAAAATAATCAATGGTAATATTGTTGAATCAATGTTACACTATGATGTTGATTCTACATCACTGCTGTTGAATCAATATTAAAATGAACATAAACTGTGGTGTTGATTCTACATTCCTGTTGAATCAATATTGAAATAACAAAACAAAAAAATCATTAGTAATATCATTTGATCAATGTTAATTTAACAGAAATGTCAACATAAAATAATGTTCTGAACAACATTAATATTTCAGCTACACGTCAACAAATTTCTGACCATTTCAAAGTTTTGGGAAAACCTTTTAAAACATAAATGACACCTTTCCAGCATTTGAGTCAGTTTATTTTATTTGACAGTTTGACACAATGACAAAGAGACAGAAAATTGAATTCTTTAAGAGTGGGGCAAAAAGGACAAAAGCATTACAACCTTTAAAAATAACATTACTTTCAGAAGTCTTATGTCATCATTACTACAAGTGATCCAATGGCTCAAGTTTTCAAAATCTGGCTTGTATCAGACTGCTGCCTCTTTTCCTTTGGGTTCTCTGAAATCTGAAAAAGAAAGCATGAAGAGCAAGTCAATTCAGTTGTCATACATAGTCACATTCAACAATATTAACATGCTAAACCCAATATGATTCACTTTTTATAAATTGCTAAACATGGAATATTCTAACTATATTTATAATACTGTTCAATTATGTACATTTGATCTATTTATTAACACTTCAAAAACACTATGGGAAAGTGCCCAATCTTTCTACCCCAGTTTATCTCCAGCTCTAATTAAACACACCTGACACAGTTAATCAAGGTCATTAGGATCAATGAACACTTCCAGGCAGGTGTGTTGGAGCTAAACTCCTCATGAAAAGGAATAAACACCTCTGATCTATGGCCATTACATAAATCTCAGTTCATTTTCTGTTAAACTACATAGCATTCAAGTAACAAGTTTATCTTGTATAATAAAAGAGCTTTGGTTTTTTTGTAATGAAAATTTCTTTAAAGCTGCAGATTCACCTTATGTAGACTCATTCTGTTTAAATATCACTAAATAGCCATGTCGGTCACTCAAACACAAGGTGTAGTTTGTTTGTTTCTTGATTCAGTGGAAACAGGCTAAACAGAATGGAGGTTAGTTACATTCATCAAATTTAATACAGATTCAGGAATATGAATGATTACCTGATCAAGCAGTAATGAGGGAGCAGGAGTTAAGGTACAGGACAGCATCAAGTCCCAGGACAGCATCAAGTCCCAGGTCAGGTGATAATCCTATCGACTACCACTCAATATATTATCAATGTCACATTTATCAAGAGGGTTCTTCTCATTTTTTTTAATTGTCCATCCTCATCTGCCTTCATTCCTATTAAAGGAAAGAAGGCAAGGTGCTCTGCAAGCACTGAGTAATAGATGCAATGCATGGGCTATGGGTAAAGTTTGAAATTCTTGCTCACGTTCATGCACTAATATTACTAAAGCAAGATGCATGCACTTTTTAAGAATTTAGAAAATGGTTTATTCAAACACTTTAATAACTTTTTTAAATAAATATATCTCTATTAGAGTCAGTAACAATAAATCAAATGCAAATAACAAGCACAAAAAACAAAGAACATAGAAATAATAAGAAAGATGCACCATTGTTTGAAACCAGAGAAATCAGGTGGTTCAACAAACACTAGTATATAGGACACACCTGTGTTTTCTCTCGAATGAGGAGGAATTGATTAGACTACTGAGAAGTGCACATGCAAAACCAAAATGGGCGTTTACCAATCAGTGGCCAATTTCAAACTACAATGGATGTTTTTCAACCATTTTTCAACAGACTTGCTAAAATTATAAAGGCCCACCCCAAACCATGCCCCCAGTGGATTAGACCAAATCGGGTAAAAGCCCATCTTGGTTTGAAAACGCCCCACTGATTGAGAAACGCCCACTAGTATTCTGCAGAATCTTGTGGTCATCAACAACAAATCACTGTTAGTTCAATGTCACTGTCTCCACCCAAGTATGCTGTCGACTTTCATCAAAATTTTAATGTTGATCCAACATACATTCAATTCAATTCAATTCACATTTATTGGTATAGCGCTTTTCACGATACATATCGTTTTAAAGCAGCTTTACAGAGAATGCATGTCAACATTACAATTTAGAGAATGCAGTTATCTAATAATGTAATAATTTAGGCAATTTAATTTACAATCACTGTTAGCAGTTTAATTGAAGGTAGAAGCAATGAGCTCCTGGAAATAATGAATTACATATTAACAATAATTAGGATATATAGAATTTTGGGAATGTGCATGTTGATCCAGATATTGCGTCATCTGAAGTCCTCGCAGAAGTTGGCGCCATCTTTTCAAAGGTGTTGGTCATCTGAGGTCTTCTTAAGAGGCTGGATCCAAACTGAAGCTGATGTACTCTCTAGTCACCTCAGGACGGGTGTCCCGAGGTAAAACAGAAAAGCAAATGGAGAATAATTAGCGTAGCTGCTGTTCATAACATTAAGCAAAGATAGTCATGTGCAATTTATCTGAGATGAGATGCATTATGTGAATGCTTGGCTAAAGAGATGCGTCTTTAATCTAGATTTAAACTGGGTGAGCAAGTCTGAGCCCTGAACATTATCAGGAAGGCTATTCCAGAGTTTAGGAGCCAAATGTGAGAACGCTCTCCCTCCTTTAGTGGACTTAGATATCCTAGGTACAACCAGAAGTCCAGAGTTTTGTGAACTTAAAGAGCGTGATGGATTGTAGGGCAATAGAAGATCGGTTAAGTACACAGGAGCTAAACCATTCAATACGGAACTTAATAGGTAACCAGTGTAGAGATGATAAAATTGGTGTTATATGATCATATTTTCTTGACCTGGTAAGAACTCTAGCAGCTGCATTTTGGACTAATTGTAGCTTGTTTATTGAGGATGCAGGACAACCAGCTAGTTATGCATTACAGTAATCTAATACATTAAACATTGAAAATGATGGTTTGGATCAAAACTCAACATTGATACAATGTCACCATGCTATCTGGGACACTGGCTGCATTCAAAATCGCATACTTCCCTACTAGTGTTGTAGAATCCAACAGACGACGCGTGACACAGAATGAACAATCAGGAATACTCTTTAATAAACACCAAGAGCAAACATACACAACACAACTATAACTGTTCACATGAGCCAATGAACTGAGGAAAACTGAGGGCTTAAATACACAAGGAAAGATTATTAAAAGAACAGGAAACAGGTGTGAAGTAATCAGGAACCATGACAACTAATGAATGAGAATTCAGGGGAAGAAAACAGAACATGGCAATAAAGCTAAACCAAACATGGGCTGAATTAGCAATGATGTAGACGACTTGGAACTGGGCTTAACCAGCAGAGACGAAGGCTTGAAACTGGACAGGACCAGCAGAGATAGTAGAGCAGCATCTCCTCATCCAGCTCATCTCATATTAATTCCGTTGAGTTCTAGTTTTGTTTACGCACCTCAGTAAAGGGAGTGTGGGCCAATATGCCCCACCAATATGCCCTCAACGACAGACAACCACTCATTGAGGCTGGTGTTGAAGAATACACAAAGCGAGTGATTGGGGTAGTGGGTGAGTCACACCAGATCTAGCAAGTCCCTCGTGTGATCCTCGAGGAAGCGATCCTCCTGCTCCAACAGGAAGAGACGAACAGCAGGAATATCCATATCTTTAAATTTCATTTTGATATTAATCTTATCTGAGGTCTCACATTCTGTAATGGTTGCTGTGTAGTAGAATCCAACATATGATGAGTGACCCAGAATGAACTATCAAGAATAATCTTAAATAAACACGTACACTATAAACGTTAACGTGAGACAAGGAACTAAGGAAAACCAAGGGCTTAAATACGCAAGGAAAGATCATTAACGGAACAGGGAACAGGTGTGATCTAATCAGGAACCAAGACAACTAATGAATGAATGAGAACTCAGGCAAAACAGTGACAGGGAAAACAAAACAGAACATGGCAAAAAAAAACTAAAAAGAAAAGAACATGACCGCGACAACTAGGCAAAAACATTATGTAAAAGAGTAGTATGTCCGAATTCATAGTATTTTTAAAACAGTAGGCTAAAAGTACCCGGATGTCCTACTACTTCTGGTGAGATTCAAAGTGCGCATTCAATGAATACTTTACTATCCCATAAGGCCATGTTGTGAATGGCAGTGAAGCGACGCAACTAACACTGGTTACAACAACAAATGTAGTACAGTAGTGGCCAAAAGTGATGTCCGGGGGGATATTTGTTTTTAATGACCCTATAAGTGTGATTAAACCATGAAAATGTGAAAAAAAAAATATTTTATAATTTTTCAATATTTTAAATATAAGGGAAATACAAAACATTAAACTTGGTTAAGCTATTTATCTGACAAAAGTTTTTGGCAAAAAAAAAAGGCAAAGTACAGCGACAGGTTTTATTTTACAATGCAAAAAAAATGCATAGAAAAACAAAGAGCTCACAGGAAAAAACATACACTGACTACAGTATAATCAGATATTAAAACTTAACTGGTTCTCTCTTGTTTTTACATCTGTTTGTAATTTCTTTGTAGGGCAGTCTGGCCAAAAAATTGTATCTGCACAATTTGGCATGTTTAATTGCGTTATCTCTTTAAAAATCTATGACGAATTTTTAACAATAAAAGGGTGAAGATGTCAATTTTCCTAAGCCGGACATCACTTTTGGCCACTACTATGACCAGATTGCATATTTATACTATATAGAGTATACGTTGTAATTATAAAGTAATTATTCATTGAAAAAGAGTCATCTCAGTGTTTGTACTGACTGCTTTATTTTCAGCAGGCTAACAGAATTTTGTAACACATACTTTTAAGAGTAACATTCCCCGTCACCGCCACAGACAACATGCAGTGCAGTCAGGCAAAAGTTTAGCAGCTTTTATGTTCAAAGGCCAAGTTATTCAAATAAACGCAACACTCAAATATAATATCTTTAAAAAAGGAATTTGAACAACATATTCTGAAAGGATGCAGTCTCTGAAAATAATTGAAGATATGGTCTTTGAGCAGTAGACATTCCTGTGAGTACAGATAATCCCAAACCTGGTAGCTGAGACCAAGCTGAGTCTTGTTGAAATATTTCAAATGAAGGTTGAGATAATAAAAGCATGCTGGCTTTTGCAGAGAATCTCACACTGGTTCAGTTATCGTTAGATATGCAAAGGAGACTCCTCATACATAAACAACACTCTGTTCTGTGTAGTGAATAGACTGTGTCAGCCGCAGTGTAAATCAAAGCAATCTCTGGCTCAGAACCTGCACAGACATCAGTATGAAGGCCCGGGACGCCCATCATTCGCTCTGCCCTCTGGGGAACTGTAAATCATGCACTAATGTGATGTACAATGTCAGTTTCCACAGAATGTATTTTTTCTCCTAACAAGCCCAACTGGGAAGCATTCCACTTGTTTTCTCTCCCATTCTTTACCTCATTGTGTTCTTATATTCTCATTTGGCCCCCATAAATGACATTTTTCTGTTCTTTGTTCGTAAAGCGTTGTTTTTAGTTATATTTGACTGGAACAAGTAGACCTACTTTGGAAGAGGAATCAGAATATCATATTAAGGGTGGACTTTCATGACTAGGGCCAGCACTGAAAAAAATGATACTTAAATCAACTTAAAAAAAAATACTGCAATTTGTTCGAAAATTATATTTATATTTATTCTAATATTAATCAGAATATTTAATTTTTCCAAAGACAAAAAATTTTCATACAAAGTAAAAAGATTATTTATTATCAAGACCATATGCCATACTTAATCAATATACCCAAAAATGAAAATTCTGTCATTAATTACTCACCCTCATGCCGTTCCACACCCGTAAGACCTTCGTTAATCTTCAGAACACAAATTAAGATATTTTTGTTGAAATTCGATGGCTCAGTGAGGCCTGCATAGCCAGCAATGACATTTCCTCTCTCAAGATCCATTAAGGTACTAAAAACATATTTAAATCAGTTCACGTGAGTACAGTGGTTCAATATTAATATTATAAAGCGACAAGAATATTTTTTGTGCACCAAAAAAACAAAATAACGACTTATATAGTGATGGCCGATTTCAAAACACTGCTTCAGGAAGCTTCGGAGCATTACGAATCTTTTGTGTCGAATCAGCAGTTCGGAGCACCAAAGTCACGTGATTTCAGCAGTTTGGCAGTTTGACACGCGATCCAAATCATGATTCGACACAGAAGATTCATAACGCTCCGAAGCTTCCTGAAGCAGTGTTTTGAAATCGGCCATCACTATATAAGTCGTTATTTTGTTTTTTCTCGTCGCTTTATAATATTAATTAGGGCTGGACGATTATGGCCTAAAATCAAAACCTCGATTAATTGAACATTTTACCTCGATTACGGCCCCTAATGAGCGATTATTTTGTTTCTGGGTTTTTTGTTTTGTTTTTTTTTTTTTTGCCCTCATAGTTCACTGACAAGGTTTGTACTGTAAATATGATTGACTATTAAAGGTGGGATATTTTTTCCTATTGAAAGAGTGCTCTGACATAACAGCTCACTATCAGCAGTTATTTTATCTATGGTTCGTACCATTTCTTACAGATTTCTGCTCGTTGTAAATCAGTTAAAGATAAATTAGTACAGTACCAGTACGAGTGATTGCATGTGTAAATTAGTCATACCGTCTCTCTATTAATTGTGAAGCTGTGGGTTGTAAATAGTTCCTTCAAAAGTAGAAAAATATATGCTATAATAAGTTTTGAGTTTCTAAGCTACTTTAGTGATAAATCACAGAACAGCGCTGACAATCAGTTTTTGCGTTCCTCTCTGTGCGCGCGATCTTCACGTTTTGCGCAGCTAGTGTTTGTATGAGTGTTCGTGCCACAATGCAGCTGCGCGAGCACGGTAGCTCGATATAATACACATCCAATCGTCTAAAATCGCTTTAATGTCCAAACTGGCAAACCTTAAAACAAATACAACTGACAAAGTTTAGTGAATACGCAAGGCTCACCGCTCGCGCGCCATCACTATGTGTTGAACCGGCGTTCACCTCAGTGCTGCTTTAATGCCACCGACTGGACGTGCTCTAGCAAAAATACTGTTTAAACCAAAGTTTTCTTTTAATTTTTTCTGTTATTATTTTCTTTTAGACAAACTGAACAAAACAGGTTTGAACCAGTAACCAGTTTCAAGCATCACTCGAAAAATGTAAAAAAAAATAAAAATAAAAAAGTAATTCCATTATTTTCAGTCCATCATTTCCATGTATCGAGCCATCTCTGATTTACTGCCTCTGTGAACAATCAGTCAAGTCATCAATCAGTGTTTTTGTTTTTTTCATCATGCACAGATGTTTGGGGTTGCATGTTTCCTGTAGTTATGTTCAGATGAGTGAAAGACTGAAAGAGATGTGAGTATGTACTTTCTGCTGATTGGCGCCATGGGACAGCAGATGTTGGGTGGATGCCGATGTAGAAAACTCATTACCCTAGTGGGGAACGAAGAAAAATTGTCATCCATCTGTAATTATTACAAGGCTGTAAACTTGCCTTCAGAATTCATATGTTTAATGTCAAAAAAGGAAAACGGTTCTTGTCTTG
This sequence comes from Hypophthalmichthys nobilis, assembly GCA_037950665.1. NCBI lineage: Eukaryota > Metazoa > Chordata > Actinopteri > Cypriniformes > Xenocyprididae > Hypophthalmichthys > Hypophthalmichthys nobilis. Next base: position 29,626,401 of record CM075473.1, read on the forward strand.
TCACATTCTGTTATGAATCACATGAATTATGAAGGCTAAATTACAGCCTATTTTCAATGTTTCTGTCACTTGTTTAACATTTCTATCATGAAACAGCTGTCAAATATTAAATGTTAAGCTATATGGCTACTTACATCTTACCGTGCTCTCTTCCACTGATAAAACTAAGTGGCCGTTCACACAGAGCGTTTTTCCCATCCCATTGCGTTACTTTTCCATTGTTTTTCAATGTAAACACGCGCTAGACAGGCGTGTTTGACCATTGCGCTCACGTATTTTGCAGCGTCTCGTGTTAGGGGTTGAACAACTTCAGATTTTTTAAAGTCGACATTTATGTGATGAAAGTCGAGTCGACTAGTCACTGTTGATGTCATTAATGAACAAATAAGTCTGAACCTCAAGCTGAGACTCGAACGCGAGTCGCCTTGTGCACAGCTATGGTATATGACACAGCGCTGCCCACAGCCTATTGCTCCTACATAACAGCTCATTTTTATCAGTTTTATCAAAGTAGCACAGTAAGGATTACATTTATGTGAATGCATTAGTGAGAGAGTGATTGCATGTGTGAATTACCTGGCAGATCTCTCTCTACTAATAGTGAAGCTGTGTGTTTTAGTTACTAAGAATTATATGCTAGAACTCTTCAGTTTTTTAAGCTATTTTATTGATAAATCACAGAACAGTGTTGACAATACATTTCCATGCTACTGTATGATTCTGTGTGCACGCGATCTGCGCGTGATGTATGAGTCTATGAGCTATACTGTATGTGTGTGTGTTAGAGTGCAGAACGCATTAGTTTAGACCGCGATTAACTTACCTGTACAATAAGCTGTGTAAAACGTGCTTTCTCCAGTTCAATTTTGAGCATCCAGATGGTATAATCACACTCTCGGAGTATGCATTTATTTGTCATTTTGGAGATGAAGCATAAATGTGGACTTCAAAGATTTCTTATGCTGTTGCGCCCTCTATAGGACCAGCAACTAGTCGACGTCAAGCTTAAAGTCCCCTTGAAATCAAAATTAAATTTTTTTAGCTTTTAGTATGAATATGTTAGCCTTAAGGTTATGAATAAGCTGGTGTGTTCCAAAACAATGACAAAATTCGCATTTAGGAGATGTAACCATTCAAAACGTACAGTCTCTCACTTCTGCTAAAATGGATCATGGATTTTCATGACATCACCGCGGACTTCAGCTTCTCATCAGATCATCTGTCCAATCAAATGCTCTCTAGAATCTAAAGCATCCCGCCCCACACATTATAAATAGACACTGAAGCTGCAGCTGAAATCAGTCACTTGTTCCACATTTACTATTTACTACATGGTGAATGGCACATAGTGCACTATATAAGGCATAGGGAATTATTAATAAGGCAGTGTAAATATGCTTTCCATTGAGGCAAATGAAGTCTGGAAGCTGAGAAATAAACAAAACACAATTGGCTATTTTGAAAAAAGGAGAGGAGCTGTTCAATATGTCCTGCCGTCTTCCTGTTTCAGTCGAAATTACGTCAACACATTGAATAATGCTGCGCGTTCCAAGGCACTTCAGTGGGCCTTTAAAGCGTCATGGCAGAGTCGGATCTCGTGCATGACGCTTCATTCTAAAAACGCAGCGCTCAAGTTAAAACAAGGAAAAAATGCATCTCTATACTTTGCATTTTTTTACGCTTCACTGACCTGCATCTCATGTTTTTAACTGTGTAAATGGCCCCTAAAGTGTTGCATTGGAATTCGCACTTGTCTTCTCTAATTGGTAAGGGGGCAACATACACAGAACGTGTTTTTACCATTAAAATCTTTAAAAAAAAAACTGCAAGGTCTAGAGATGTGTTTTTAAAAAGCTGAGTCTTTTAACTTTAGTGCCACGTTTTTAGACACTGCAAAAGACGCGAGCTAAACTGTCAAACACATCTGTAAACGCGTTTACTTTGAAAAAAAATGGAAAAGTAGCGCAGTGGAATAGAAAAAGAGTTCTGTGTGAACAGGTCCTATAAGGCCTGAATTCGTTGATTTGATTGGCTGTCTGAATCATTTTGACATTGGGGAGCGCTGTTAGACCTCTGGGGCAGACCAGCCTAAAAATGTAACTTTTACAAAAAAATTTCATCCTAACAACAAACATGCATAATAAAGTGAAGCAGTTGAAGCAGAGGAATATCAAAGATTGGGGGACTTGTTCCCCTCAATGTCTATGGTGGTTATGGCCTTGAATTATTAAGACACAATTTAAGTTTTCTGACTTTTAATTGACATACTGTCAAGCAATGTGTCTTCTCAAAAGATTGTCATTTTGAGTGGCATAGTGTAGAGTTAATATAATTGCCATCACTGTTGGTTTTGTACCTGGTTAGAAGTAAGTGGAATGTCTTGTGCAATTTAAATAAGGACCTTTTCCCAAATCCGTCAGCTAACATTCCACTGAACACCCTAATCCAGACCAGAGTGGTTTCTGTCACAGTGAATCAATGGTCACTGTAATAGCACAGGCAAGTGATTATGAGCTTGTTTCAGTCAGGATGAGAGGTCAGGAGAGAGGTGACTCCTCACATCAGCTGGGCTGGACGTCATTCATATCTTTTTTTGTTTTTTGTTACTGTGCTCACAGAATACAGAACATTCTGGAAGTCCCCTAATGACTTGAGCTTGCGTTGAGGAGAGAACAGCACACATCAGTTCCCCGAGAGCCTGAATCACTGCAGGAAATAAAGGCCACGGCACATTCAAGCATGATGGACTCTCTGTCTCATCAGAGTGACAAATGGAGCCAAGATTGACTAATCATTCCAAAGAGAATTGCATAAAAAATTACAAAACGAAACTGTTTTGGAAGACAAAATAAAATATGTGGTTGAGGTTCATTTGTTCACTTTTGTTTTCTTTGTCATCTTTGTTTATTAGCTGTTAAACTTCTTAGATAAAATGTATTGAAGTACATGAAACATTTCAAATGCATATCTGTAGAGATATTACAACATATTATACTATATGATATTTTACGCAACAGATCATTAGTTAATGTACATGGGCCAATGATTTAATGCTTAGATCTATTCATTTGTTTAAAAAAACAGACAATATTTTATGATTTTTTTTTTTTTGTATTTTGTATTTTTTTTTTACATGAAACCAACATACAGATAAAGAATATCAAATTACACAACTTGTACATGCATTTTAAACATAATAATTATAATAATTACAAAAATAATTTGTTACATTTATATAATGCTTTTCTCCCACACAGTGATATACAGATATTTTTTATGTATTATATTTAAATTCTGTTATGCAAATGGCACGTTTAATGATATATTAAAGTTATAAGGTGTTACCAAACTAACAAGCTGAAACTTTTTCCTAGCAAAACAAATTCACCTATTATGCTCATGACACATGAATATGCAAATTGCTTTATATTATCATTCATTTACTAATATAATACCTCTCAAGTGTGTGCATCATTTTTCAAAGTGTTTACTTACCTAATAAATATAAAAAGCTACTTAAACAAAATTCTGTCCAAAAGTAGCATCCTCATTTTGTCTGCTATGAATAAACTGCATCCACTCTGATGAATGGATGCGCTCCAAAACCAAACCTGCATGAGAGAATAATGCTTTATCAAGATTACATTTCATTAGGAGAGTGAAAAGTAAACTCTACCAGGATTAGATCCCCTCTCTCTCCATTTCCCTTTCTTTCTCTTTCCTCCTGTATTAATCTTAATTCTTCCTCTCTGCTTTTGGTCAGAGTCTCTTGGTAATGAATGCACGTTTGCTAAATGTTACATCTTGTTCATCCTTCATCATAACCGTACATTTCAGATGCCCAGACCACCTCCATTTGAGCACATCAGTGCTGGAGTCAAATTCATTATAGACATAACTTGATTTACAGCTTAAAGGGATAAAATGGAAATTCTGTTTTTATTTATTCCGCTTCATGTTGTTTTTGTACTTGTAATGTATGAAAGAGAGTACCGTGAACATTCTGCTAAATTTCTCCTTTTGTGTTTCATGTAAAAGAAAGTCGAACAGGTTTGGAACAACATGAATGTGAGAATGATAACAAAATCTCCATTTCTCAGTAAACTTTTCTCTTTTATCTGAAGATATTCTCATTTGTTCAGTTTCTTGCAGATGTGCTTGGACATGTTTAATAAAAAGCACAGAGAACGTGCTTTCACTCTCATAACAACAGGCATGAGAGGACAGATAAGGGTGAATGAGTCCATAGTGAATCACTTAGCTGTTCTGTTATCAGCCTGTTTTGTGTTTAATATTATCTTTAATTGTGTCTGTGTAATCGCTCAATATACTTTGTTACCTAAAAATCGGACTGTGGACCTTTTAAGCTGGCACTACAAAATGCTCAATATGTATCTTTGAAAAATGGCATAATTTACTTTAATAACTAACGTCCTCTTGACCACTATCAAAAGCAGTCATTTAGAAATGCATATCAATGGCTTGCCTAATTAATTTGCCCCAAAATAGTCTAATCAATAATTAATGCAAATCAATGGAATGATAAATTAAATATTAACTCTAAACATAACAAGCCTATTGGACTCAAACCTGTTTTTTGTAATACCTTTTATATATACATCCATCATTCTACACACACCTGAAAAATTAAATTCCTTCCACATCATGTAATGATATCTAGGTTTCAGGTTGCCATCATACTCTATGTGCACTGAAGAAAAAATGTTTTGTCAGGAAGTTTAAAAATTGTGGTACAATAACTGATTGTATTTGTATTTAGCCTGACTATATTAGATAAAAATAATATTTAATGGTAGAAATTGCATGCACTCTGCAATTGTTTTTTTATCTTGTGGTAGCTGTGTTGCAAATGGTTGCAGCAAGGATGTGTAGATGCAGGATCTAGTTGCTGGTGAAGAGCAGGAAGGACACTGAAGCAGATGACCATGATGGTGGGAGGAGCCAGGTGGGGACCCGGGGGGGAGTCAAGGGGGGGGAGGAGCCATGGTGGAGGTTTGGTTGATGACACCAGGAGGACAACTGACAGAGAAGTTTTTTAATTTTGATAATATATCAATTTCATTAAAGGGCACCTATTATGCAAAATTCACTTTTACATGGTGTATGAACATAATTGTGTGTTGGCAATGTGTCTACACAACTACCCTATAATGATAAAAATCCACCCACTCCACTTACACTAATTAAATCTGTCATTCTTGCGTTCTGGTGGTTCCCAAGTTTTTGTTTTTTTATTGACGATTTAATCAGGCTCCTTGTCCGACCGGGCAAGTAAAATTCTCTTTCACTTGCCCCTTCAAAAAATCCACTCATCCCGGACTAATGGACAAGCGTTAGTGTCGAGCCCTGACATGTTAAAATCCTGATTTGTAATCGAGACGTTGTCTGACAAAATCACCATACACATAAGATAAAGACAGTTGCTGTGATTGTGGTTATACGCACGTAAAATGATCACTCAGGTTAGAAGCAACAGTATCTATTGTATTTCTTCTCTGACAGAGCACACATCCTCAACTGAATGCGCTGCTCCTCTCGCTACTGAGGTGCGCCTGCGGCAGGAAAGCAAGATCTCGCGCTCGTGCGGCAGTACCGGGGGTTTCGGAAGCTAGATAAGGTTTCAACAAGTCGCTATATTTGTCACAATGTGCTTTCTTGGAAAAAAGTCGCTAAGTTGGCAACACTGATGCAGCCTTCCGTCTCCAGGTCCAAGCCGGTAAACCGCTATCAAAAACGGCGTTACGGCAATTTTGCACCGGCCGGAGGCAATTACCAAACTGGTTCCGCGTATGTATCACACCAATGTTCATATTTTGCGACAGCAATCAGTTATTAATTATGAAGGATATATTCAAAATAAATTGGTATTACTATTTTTCTTCAAAACTATCTAAAAAATTTAATACCTGTTGGAATAAAATTTAATGCTTTTTAATGCCATTTAAGGGCTTAATTTTTCGCAAAATCCATTTAATGACTTTTAATGCTTTTTAATGCCCTGCGGATAGTCTGACTGAAGTTCAGCTCACATTCCCATCTTCAGTTCAGCCGAGGCAAAGCCATTTGCCCCTGACCTCACTGTTGAATCACCTCTGCACTCCATTACTGTTTCAGCCTCCAACAGCTCACACAATTACCAACAGGAGCTCATTGGACGAGATGGGCAGGGGACACTACAACAACAAAACACAGTAAACAATGCTGGACCAAGAATAGCACTGAGCAATAGCCAGAGAAGAAGCTGAGGTGGTAGTGAGCTATTGACCAAATCTTTCCACCAACACATGCACTTCATGAAAGAATATAACTAAAATACTGAATGACTTCTTTAAGGAAAGCCTCTGCTTATGTGTCAGTGTCCACTGTAATGGTTGAGAAACAGATGCTTCCTTTGCTGTGAGCCAAATCAACAATGACTGGTATTTAGCCCTGCCCTTCTGCTTACCCTGTCTTTCCTAATATAGCTTCTGAAATGACCTGGCCTTTCTGGAAAAGAACTACAAATTGTTCCACCTACCCTTAAGTCCAAACTTTCAGATAGATTGAGAGAGACTGAAAAGACCTCGGGTGACATGACCTGACCAACAAAACAAAGCCAAAACCACCAACACTGGAAGATTGTGTTGCATAAACATGACAGGTGGATGCTCACATCTTATTATATCACGTTGCACTCGTTGCATCACAACTAGAAAAAAATGATTTGGCAAGTTGAACACATGCAGTTTTATATTCTAATCTAGTCTTATCTTCATCAGCGTATGTTGAGTTTTGGATGCTGGGGTTCAACGTGCAAAAGATTTTATTTCATCAGTAGAGTAGGAAGTTTAATATCCCTCTAGACCAGAGATGTCACTACACACATCTCATCTCAACACATTTATTGAATGGCTATGGGTTTATTATTTTTTTATCTCAGTATCAGCATTTGTGAGATTTATTCCACAGTTTTATAAGTGATCTATATAATTTTATATATTGGATATTAAAAATGTTTATGTATATTTGTAAATAGGGGATTCTTGAATACCGATTCTCGAGATTTGTGTGGTAACAAGTGAAAAGTTATGCTCCTCACAAACAGGGCAGTGATGTTTTTATTATTTAATTATTTTATAATTTAATAATTATTACAATTCCATGAATTAGATGCACATTTCAAACATTTCATTGTAATCTATAGACCAATCGATTGGATACATCAGTCTGATTTCATAGTTTATTGCCAATTATGACAAATAATTTAAATTGTCAAAATGCATATATGGACATTGAATATTTAATTTAGTATTTTACATTTAATGACACTTAAAAACATTAAGAGTTATAGATGTATTTTCCATATTCTGCAAAAAATCAAATGACATCTGGTATGCATTTTGTCAAGACGGCTCCTTTCATGATTTTAAATATATAATGTAACAGCTAAATTAGCAAATGCTTCCAGTTATTTCCCTTGCCATATTGGTTCACCATCTTGTACAATCACCAGTGACTGCTCGCTGAGTGCTTAAAGATATTAAAGGTAATTTCTTGATTTAATCCTAGATTCCCTGTTCATTACGGCCAAAAGACATTAAAGCATTCTGTAAAACTGCTTTGGAATGATGTGTATTAAAGGGTTAGTTCACCCAAAAATGAAAATTCTGTCATTAATTACTCACCCTCATGTCGTTCCACACCTGTAAGACCTTTGTTCATCTTTAGAACACAAATTAAGATATTTTTGATAAAATCTGATGGCTCAGTGAGGCCTCCATAAACAGCAAGATAATTAACACTTTCAGATGCCCAGAAAGCTACTAAAGACATATTTAAAACAGTTCATGTGACTACAGTGGTTCAACCTTAATGTAATGAAGCGACGAGAATACTTTTTGTGCGCCAAAAAAACTAAATAACGACTTTAATCAACAATATCTAGTGATGGGCAATTTCAAAACACTGCTTCATGAAGCTTCGAAGCTTTACGAATCTTTTGTTTCGAATCAGTGGTTCGGATCGCTTATCAAACTGCCATATAAAGTATTCTCGTCGCTTCATAACATTAAGGTTGAACCACTGTAGTCACATGACTGTTATAAATATGTCTTTAGTAGCTTTCTGGGCCTCTGAAAGAGTAAATTATCTTGTTGGCAATGTAGGCCTCAATGATCCATCGGATATTATCAAAAATATCTTAATTTGTGTTCCGAAGATGAACAAAGGTCTTTCAGGTGTGGAATGACATGAGGGTGAGTAAATAATGACAGAAATTTCCATTTTTGGGTGAACTAACCCTTTAAGAAATGCACTACACAAATAAAAGTGATTTGAATGTACATGCTCAGCTCACATCTAAATACAGTATGTTACAATTTAACAGTAAATTCGCTCTGTTCTTAATGAGGTCATGAACTGCATTGTTTTATTGTTTTATAATGTTTCCTGGGGTGCACTTATAATGTTAGTATGCTTTTTACATCCAAAATTGTCATAATTTAGAAATAAAAGGTATTTTTCCTACCCGGATTTTAGCCCTCTGATTTGAACGCTCTGTTTTAAGGGGCGTGTCTGCTGTGAGACTTCAGTGTAAACGCCCACTGCTGTGATTGGTTAGCGTCTTTCCATTTAAAATAGCCAAATATTACTCTCTCTTTTAGCGCATTTTTACTATTACAGCTCTCAAGGTTAACTAATCGTGAAAAGTGTTGCATTACATTTATATCTATGGCTTTTTATTTAGATCGTGACATGAAAGGTTGCAGAGATGAACACTGTGTAGCCGATCACAGACATGTAGAGCGCATGAAAGCAGTGATCTCATCAATCTAACTCAATTTCTGCACACTAACAAATGCTTTCATCTTCACTAACAGTGCAAACGCGATATAACTAAGAGATTCGTTGAATTAAACGGGAGTTTTGAGCATGTCAGTCACGATAAACTCACGCTGTTTGACAGCTTCAGCGCGCGCTGCTCCAACGATTGCAAACGGAGCTTTCTTTGATTGCTTTCTTTATATATAATTTAATCACCGTTAAATAACAGATTATTTTCATCCTACTAAGAGAAACAACGCAAGTTGACGTTTAGTTACGGGTTTGATTTACTGACACACACAGACAAAGAACATCTGACTGTACATGAATCATTATATTTCAGATCAGGCATTAGATTTAACACAGTTCCTCACATGTTGCATTACTGTCAAGTCCAGGCACTGCACAATATTTTGTAATCCTCAACGGCATGTTTATTGCTTGGGTAGCTCGATCTGGTTTAGCACTATGTAGGCCTATTCTATTGCATGTCATGCGCGAATCGGTGGGCGGGGCTAAACAGGCGGTGATGAAGTGGGCGTTGATCTTCTTCTGCGGAGGCGGTGCTTGTTGCCCTTTGACGTCATAGATCCCCACTTTGAAAATCCTGTCGTTTGCTGGGTCTGGTGTCAATAAAAGCTTTTACTGGACTAACAAGGAAGTTTTCAGCTCTAAAACTTACAGGATATTCTTATGGTATGATGACCTCTTATAAAAAATTGATTTCTCAGTTCATCACCCCTTTAATGGAGGCATGTTCCACATCTACCCCATATCTGATTTTGAATGACCATTCGTTGAGAAAGAGGCTCTTTGTAGATCAGTGGTGTGCGGTGGTGTTTTAAAATGAGGAGGCAACGTCCTCATTTATGTCCCTGTTACACTATTTTCCTGGTTAAGTTAACATTACATAAAAAGAGAGACCAAATACAATACTATTTTGTATTTTTACACTATGTAATGTTCTATTTATTAAAACCAAGTATAAATTTCATCAAGTTAGTGTTTTTACGCATTTTTACATTTATTCCAAAATAATAACTAATGGCAGTAACAATTTAAACCAGGGGTAGGCTACTCAACAGGCGGCCCGTCAGCAATACATTTGTGGCCCACATCATGCTATAAATGTATTTTTACTATAATTTGCGTTCAAAATGAACGTGAATATTACTTCGTATTTTTTACACGTACACTAGGATTGGCGTACAGTGCGCGTGGTGCTGTAATCATCAGTACATTTGTGTACGCGCGCAGCACAGTTTTTCTAACCGCAAAGAACAATATAGACTGAAGGCACTTTGCACGCGCACATTGAATAGTTTTTGCACTAATTTAGTTTGTCCACAAGGTGTCAGCACTGAAACGGGCTGTTGTTTCAGTCTGAAAAGAAACGGAGAAGACAGAACAACAACAGTAACAACAAACACAATAGCCGGCCGTGTTGAAGAGTGCTCGTGTGAGGGGATTAAAAGATACCAGCAACTCTATTTTAAACGAGTACAAAGACATTTTATTGTAATTATTTGAGCGAAAAAGAGACAAGCATGAATCTCTCTAGTGCGCATGTGTCGAGCACTTGTGTTCGTGAACGCAATCAAAGGCTCGAGACTGTGCGCGCAAGTAAAAATCAAAGTAACCTTATTTTTCCATCATGTGATGCAGTTGACATTCCTCAAACTTTGCAGTGTGTAAGTTGCCGATAGTCCTCTTAGCAGCATGAAAAACAAAACTTTTATTCTTAATGTCAACGTGTTATAAACAGAAAGCAATCAGCGAGTGCTCCCAATACAGATCTTGAGTACCCCTGCCTTAAACAATATATATATATTATTTATAGCCTAAACTAATATTCAGCTTTTCTTTTTAATAGTCAATTTATTATCAGCAGTCATCAAGCTTGTACACTGTTACTCACTCACAGACACAAAGATAGCCTACCTTTCATTTCACCACACTGATTGCTGATGCTTTCCTGTAGCTCAGTGGTTAGAGCATGGCACTAACAATGCCAAGGTTGTGGGTTCGATCCCAGGGATTGCACATACTCAGATACAAATGTATAATATAATGCAATGTAAGTCGCTTTGGATAAAAGCGTCTGCCAAATGCATAAATGTAAATGTAAATGATTGCTCACTAAAACCCCCCGCAGTCTTCATGTTGTTTACTTAATTTTATTAGTCTTCCCATTAACGCCATCGGTGTTTTCATTCAGGCAGATTCGCCGAGAATGCGCCCGAAAACAAGAGCGCCCACGGAAAAATACGAGATATTCTCCATTCATTTAACCAATGAAAAATCGATTGCAGCTTTCAAACACGATTATCTTTACTTTTTTTTATAGTTTATTTGAGGCCGTTTCTATTGTGTTATTTTGATGAAAAATGCCAAGTAATGCGCGAGCACAAATCTTTCAGCTCGCGGGCGGATTTCCTTCACTCTCGCACCCACTGGACGCGCGCTCAAACTCTCTTCTTGCTCTTTCTCTAGAATGGTCTTCTTATTGTAAGTGCTTATTGTAAATAGATATTTATTGAATTATTTTATTTAGTGAGCCGCTAGTGATCATCAGATATCAGTGAGCGCGCGACTCGCGACAACACTCATGTAAAGTGCTTTTGTTTGGTTGGTGACAGTGGTTCTACTTTAATATTATAAAGCGACGAAAATAATTTTTTGTGCGCCAAAAAAAATAAATAAATTATGACTTTATTCAGCAATATCTAGTGATGGGTGATTACAAAACACTGCTTCATGAAACTTCGGCGCTTCACAAATCTTTTGTTCGAATCTGTGGTTCGGAGTGTGGCCTTTTATTTTATTAATATGATCATATCTGCAAGTACAATTTAAAACATATATATATATATACTTTTATGATCTGAAGTAAACTATAAGTGTACATTCAGTACACTTCACAAGGGCTTTGGTAGCTGTCTAGGAGATTTTCCTGATCCCCTATCTTGAAAGATGTAGTGAAAAAGTTACTGTTCCTGCAAGCAGAGACACGTGGAAAATGGCATTCAGTCCTGTAATATACAGTGACTTTGACAAAAATAATTTATCACAGCAGTTTTTGTGGTCTGCACAACTGTCCCTTCAAGACTTATCCATAAGGTCGGGGGAGGAGGAGGAGAAAAACAGCATAACGTCTTCGATTTATTATTGTGAAGGGTGAGAGTTATGTCTCTCTATGAAAGTGCCCGAGGAGACAGAGCATTGAGCTCTGACAAGCGTTGGTTGTAGCCTTATAGGATTTTTCTCTGTGGCTGAGAATTGATCACGCAGCAGTGCTTGGTGAGAGGCAGAGACAAAATTGCTCTTGTCAGGGTCAGGCAGCTGTCAGGACACCATCCAGACCTGATTAATAGAGTCGAGGGGTAAGCCGGCTCGCAGGGGTGCTCTCTGGAGAACCAGAGCTGTGCTTAGAACACTGCACTGCTACTGCTAAATTCGATAATGTCTGAAACACAGGTAAATTGGATCTGGCAACATTTCTGAGCAGTTACAACATGATAAATTAGATGCTTTTCTGTGAGAACACAATCCATAGCACCCAGTGAACTATTTGATCAGACGAGTACTGTAGGGCACAGGCTAATTCAGTTTTCAGAGGTGCAAACTCAAGCAGATCAATAGAAATGTTAACCATGTTGAACACACTAAGAGCTGAAGATAAGGTGAGGAGTTTCCATTAACATGACACACAATGAGATAATAAGCTGGGGTGGACTAGAAGAGCTTTAGACTAGTGATGTTCCCAAAGATGAATAAATACCTTATTCTGAAAAATAGAAAAGTATTTATTTGACTACTTTCCAAAAACGATAAAGTGCTGTTTTGAACACACTTCATATTAGGTAACTATCATGTACTTGCATGCTGTCCTAACCTAAGGTTAGGACTGGTTTGGTGGTATGGGTAGGTTTTGGTTAAGGTGCAACAGAAGGGTCAACAGTGTAATTATGGATGTAATTACAGAAATTAATTACAGCTGTAATTACATATTTTTAAATATCAGTAAGTATATTTGGTTACACTGTAAAAAATGACCGTGATTTTAACAGTAAAAGGCTGTAAAAATGCTACGGTGAAAAACAGTTAATTGTTTTACAGAAAGTTTCAGTAATATATACGGTGAATAACTGTAATAGATCTAACGGTACATTTAATGTAATTTTACGGTAAAATACTGTTAAATTTACAGTTTTTGGAAGTGAAAAACAGCAAGTCATTGTATAATTTACAGTGAAAAACCGTAACAATTTTTTTTTCAGTGTGTAAAATAAACAGTTATGAACCATAATTATAACAATAAGACCTTTAAATTATACAGTTTTGAACTGTAAAATAAACAGCTGTCCCGTAAAACCTAAAACGTTGTTACCATATATTTTACAGTAAAGTTCTGGCAACCACAGCTGCCGTTTTTTTACTGTATATTTATGGGGTTTTTTTTTTTAAAGTGTACACTTAATTTTAAGGTATCAGTATTACAGTGTAATTATACATTTAAGTACTGAGTAATGATAATTAACTGCATGTACTTACTATAGGTTTAGGGTTTGGTTTAGGGTTAATTGCAATTGTAATTATGCATAATTTCTACAGTATGTGTAACAATGACAATAAAATAAAGTGTTACCATGTATATATATATATATATATTAATATAAGTACAATGTAAAAACACTGATAAAGCCAGTTAGTAAGGCATGAGGACACAGGACAAATAAAGTCAAAAATAAAGACAAACTAAAAAAGAAATACAAACTAAATCAACTTAAAGGGTTAATTCACCCAAAAATGAAATTTCTGTCATTAATTACTCACCCTCATGTCATTCCAAACCTGTTAGACCTTCGTTCATCTTCAGAACACAAATTAAGATCTTTTTGATGAAATCTGAGAGCTCTCTGACTTCAAATCATAACTTTTTGAAGCATCAAAGTGGTAGTTGTGTCGTTGTCAATGGGGGGATAGAAATTGCTCAGATTTCATCAAAAAGATCTTTATTTGTGTTCTGAAGATGAACAAAAGTCAGGTTTGAACGACATGAGGGTGAGTAATTAGTGACAGAATTTTCATTTTCGGGTGAACTAACCCTTTCATACAACAACTGATCTAGCTAGACTTAAAGGTGCTTTATGTAAGAATGAGAGCTAGTGGTTGAAATGGGTACTGCAGACCAAATTCAAAATATTGTTCGCCCCGCCCCCTCCTCCTCAGACTCGACCTCTCGCGGGTTGCCAGTTTGAAGACACGCAACAGGAGCGAGCTCAGTTGACATTGGAAGGCGAGGAGACTTACACACTGTAAGATAATTAGTTGATTTATTGATTTATGATGAGTTGATATCCCGTTTTAATATGCTCCCGTTCATAGAGATTTTTAGATGCTGAGGCTTTTTAGGTCGGGTAGAATCTGTGATCTCTGACCCAGTTTGTTCTCTGGCTTCCATGGCTGCAATTGCTGCATGCGTTTTCCACCAATTGGCAACCCAGGGTGAAATACTATTGGGTAAACTGGCAACGTGCGGTCTTGCACAGACCAAAACAAAAACAGAAATTCCGACACAGAACGCAAATTTCAAAGTAAAATAACTGGCTGTAGCAATGGTTTTCATAGAAACGAGTATGTGAACTCAGCACGTTTAATAAATATCTGCAATATTATGATATTTTTTTTGCTTTAGTACAGTCAAAAACTTACATAGAGCACCTTTAACTGAGGTCAACAAAACAAACTAACTCAATATAAAAGACAACTAAGGAAAACTGAGCTAAACAAAACTGACCCCCTAACTGGAGACAGGCAGGTATTTAAGACCCCCCCGCCCCAACATGACGTTGCTTCCAGTTGGTATCAGCAGGTGGAACCATCATGTCTTAAATCTCTACTGCTGCACAAGCCTCAGCCTTTTGTCAGTCAAGACCGCTGCGACAGATGGACGACCGTGCCACGGAGGATGCTATTCATCTCCACTCCAATCCACCTTATGGTAACTTAAAGGGTTTGGAATTTTCACCCAAAAATGAAAATTCTGTCACTCAAAACTCACCCCCATGTTGTTCCACACCCGTAAGACCTTCGTTCCTCTAATATACATTAATATAGTCAACGTGACTGCAGTGGTTCAACCTTAATGTTATGAAGCGACAAGAATACTTTTTGTGTGCAAAAACAAAACAAAAATAATGACTTTATTCAACAATTTGAACTGCTGTCATACGCAGTTGACATAGTGAACACAGTGCAGGCTTCCGTGTTTACGTCCGAACTAGGGCTGTTCAACGATAATCGTGATTATCGTGTCCAAAATAAGAGTCTGTGTTTACGTAATATATGCGTGTTTGTTCTGTGTATAATTATTGTGTGTGTGTGTGTATATATATATATATATAAACACACATTCATGTATATATGTTGTATTCCTCAATTGAAAGCATCTGCTAGATGAATAAATGTAAATGTAAGATGTTACACTGTTGACATTCTAAATAAAAAATAAAAAATGTAATTTAAGGAATTACATGCATTTTGCTAAATGGAAATGGACTTTTCAATCAGTTTTAATTCACTTCCAGTTTAAACCACTTCGATTACCGGTTTAATTAAATATTTTTTCATTGCAACCAATGCATATACAGATAATGGCTTCACTGCACTGTAGTCATTCTAAAACACTAGTTCACTCATTAGTGGCCACCTGCATGGAAAGGAAATGAGTCACAAAGATGTCCTAGATCTGTCCTTGTTCTCCTCAACATTATACTCACCCTTCTTCTTTATACAAAGAGTACTTTGTAATGCAACCAAACAATTATTTGTTTGCATTACAACAATGACAATTATTTGATGTAAAAATCATATTAACATTATATATATTATAAGTGCACCTCAGGAAACATTTTAAAATAATTTAAAAAAAATCCATTTCATGATCCCTTTAAGATTTGAAGTACACTACACATGCACATACAGTACAATTAAGCATACTACTTTTTCACAAGGGTTTTTGGAGAGTGTTTTCATGTTTCTTCTTGTTAGTTCTTTAAAAAATTGTTCTCAAACATTCTATTAAGTGAACTCCATAACCTCAGTTTTGCTTTTTTAGGAAAAACAGGGATGAAATCATTTTTTCTGGTAATCAACATTATGCCACAAATATTGCTGAGTTTAACTTGTATTGAATGCAGAATATTCCTTTAAGAAAGCAAATATGTTCTTTTTTGATTCCACATACATTTACAAAATGCTGTGGCAGCTTCTGCATTTTCTACCGCTGAAAACACTAAAAAGATGCATGCACGCATAATCCACTAGGGAAAAGCACACCATCTGGGATCCTATGGCATAATATTTAACACACTGTGATATGGGATGGACTAATCAGTACAGATAGTATGTGAATTAGCATGCAACTAAAGAAAACACATTATCTGGTTCCTTCCTGAGTGGAGCTGCGGACTGACCTCTACCAGACCAACCAGTCGGCATGGAAACCAACTACCTCAGCTGTGCACTAATTAGAGTCATCGTGTGCTGATCAGCCACTCCCTGGCACAAGCTTCCGCTCCGGAGAACACTGCATGACACCGCTCTCACCTGATGGACTTATTAGCAAAAGAACAGTCACCAAGTATTTACTGAGTGAATATCTCATATTCACGTTCACACCAAACTCTCTGGAGAGCAAGAGTGGGAGACTCTGTGGGTCTGTAAATGCAGTCATTGAATGTGTGCACCAAGTCAAATTGTTTCTTCTCTCTAGAGCAAAGAAAAAGCTTTCCATATAAGTCCAATTAAAGTTCCAGTATTTTGAAACAATGCTCTAATGTCATGGACTGACTCCATCAAAAACAAATTACACCTCACAATGTGATGTATTACTCTGGCGGGCGACTCAAGGGACAGAGGGGAATGAACCGACAACAGTCTGGAAAAGACATTTATCACACGATGGGTGACGGGGAAGAACAATTCTTTGGTCAGCTTTTCCTGGCCTGCATCCCAATTCACATACTTCTACAACACAACAAAAGTATGTATGGTTTTTTTTTTTTTTTATTGCAGAATGGAACAAGGTCCGCATGTGTGACACAACTTAACTATATACAAAACCAGGGTTTGCATATGTAAAAAATAAAATAAATAACAATAATAAAAATAATAGATGGATAAAAATAAATAAAATGAGGAGAAGGAGGGGGGGAGAGTAGATAGCATCAGCACGGATCTTAGATTCCAACTGCTCCTTCTTCCTGGACTTATAGAGCGAACAGTACAGCTGCTCTAATGAGATATTATATGGGAGATTTTCCTAATAAATTCTGCCCATGCCTTAAGTGTTTTTGGTTTGGCTTTATTAATTCTCGCTGTTGTGCATTCTAACAATGCAATATTTTTGAGTTCTATAAGCCACATTTTAAATGCTGGGGATGTGGGTTCATGCCATAAAAATTATCTTTTTGGCTGCAGTTAGAGCAGTATGAAGGATCTTTCGCTGGTTAACATTCAGATTGAGCTCACTATCATCATTCAACAGAGAAAGACTGGGCTGTTTAAAGATAATCACGTCACACACAGCTCTGTCAAGACTTGAGAAACCTTATCCCAAAATTTACCAGTATGTTGACACATTTATAAAACATGTGCATACAGGTCCCCATGGTATTTGAATTACAAAGTAAGCAAAAAGGGGCAGGCAAGCGCTTCATTTTGTGCAGGACATATGGAGTAGCATAAGCCTTGTGATGAGTTTGTAGTGTATTGGTTGGTGGGCAAGATGTTTGGACATCGTTGGAATACTTTCCCAAATCCAGCCCCAGTTTGGTTTGTAATGGGCCAGTTCCTTTTCCCATATAGTAGTGATAGGGAGTGTGCCACAGCACTGCCCGAGTAATCTGTTATAAATGAATGACACTGCCCCTCGTGCCTGAGAAAAATTCACACAGTCCAACAGAGGATGAGAGTCCAGGTTACAGTCCCACGGTACTCCATTTGCATGCATTGCGCTTCTCAACCTTAAATACAGAAAGTAGGAATGTGGCCAGGAAGATTATAGCAGTCTTTCAGATCTTGAAAGGACCTTAATCTGTGATTGTTGAATAAATCACCCAGAACATGTACACCTTGATCAGACCATGGCTTGAAAACAAAGGGTTTGTTACCAGATTGTAAGTGATGATTATGCCAAATCTGGAAATCAGTTGTAAACTTAATAGAACTTCCCACAAAATTGCAGACATCGCGCCAAATCTTAAGAGGGCTTTCTTTGGTAAACCTGAAAATAACACATCCTGAAGCCGATGCGGAAGCACTGCCAATGCTTCCCTATCACGCCAAGCGATCTCTGTATCAGTCTCTAACCAAATCTTGAGAGAGCGCAGCTGACATGCCCAGAAATACAGCTGGAAGTTGTCAGGCCTTCTCTGTAGCATTTTGAGTTTAATTCTTGGGCGTTTCTTGTTCCAAAATGAGCGTGTGTTTTCTTTAAGTCAAACTGGAACGTAGCTGTTTAACAAAGTCTTCGTTTTGCAAAAGGGTTGTATTAAAATGCCATCTTTTTGGACTTTGAGGTATAATCGGAGAAGACAGATTACAAACTACAGCAGAGTGATCCGAGATCAGAATGGGTAGGATATCAGTGTGGTTTACACACTGAGCAAGGCATTTAGAAATTAAAACATAATCTAACCTGGAAAATGATTTATGACGTGCAGAGTAAAATGTATATTCCCTACAGTTCTCATTCTTTACTCTCCAGATATCACACAGGTCATTATCCACGATAACATCATTTAATGACTGAGAAGCCTGATCCCCATGTACAGTAGAAAAAGATCTATCAATTAAGGGATTACAAACTGCATTAGCGTCCATGCCAACAACCAAATTGTAATCAGCAAAACTAAGGAGGAATTTGGTAAGTGCTGGGAAGAAATCTGCGTCATATTTATTAGGGGAATATTCAGAGAAAAATGTTTTTTTATTAATTATTCCATGATCCCGAGGCATCTGTAAACCACCCATTTTCATCCCCTCCCGTTTTCTCTATTAGAAATGGGAATCTTCTGTTCTGAAGTATAACAACTCCTCTTGAAGCACGATGACGAGGAAGCTATCAATTTATAATGTCTATTCTGGCACCAAGTCGCGTCGGAGGCCTTAAAGTGGGATTCTTGTATAAGGGCTATGTCAGCTCGCTTGCGATGTAAATAATCTAGGCATTTTTATCTTTTTATGGGATAATTCAAACCATTGACATTCCACGATATCACATTAAAATCCCTCATCCTGGAATAGTCACGGTATAAACAAACGAGAGGCAAAGGTAACCATGGCGACCATACACATCCACAATAAGCCCACCCCTTCAAAACACATAAATAATATTACAAATACTGCAAACCCTGGTATTTCCAACAATGTAATGGTTAAACTAACCAAAGAACCAAATAACATACTACTGTAGGCAGCATGCAGAGAGGTAAAACACACCCTCTTACCTGCCTGGAAAGTAAAACTATTCGAGACACTCGAACTATGTGGATATACTCAAATACCGCACATCCGGATGTCCATCACAGCGATACATAAACTTATATCTCTACTTAAAAAGCTATCACAGAAACCAAAAAGGCCGTGTTTAGTCCTTAGACAGATGAGGCGGTATCCATCTCTCTAGTGGCGCCTAGCAACGTGACAAACCTCTCGAGGTCTCCCGGGGTCTCCCGGGGATTTGAAAAGCAACTGCTCCTGGCCGTTTCGCACTTTGACTAGCAAACGGTAGAGCAGGAATGACTCAATGCCTAGTTGTTGGAGACGTTTTCTTCCTTCAGCCATGGCTTTCCTTTTTTGAGACGTGCCCTTGCTGAAGTCCGGAAAGAACCGTAAGTTGCCCCCTTCGTAACTCAGAGATGACGAGTTTCTAGCTCCCTGCAGGATCGCTTGTCGGAGGAGCTTAAAGATCAAAGTGCGCGCTATTTTCCTGGAAGAATCCTCGTTCGCGTACAAACGGCGCGCACGTTCAATCTCAATCGTTATCCCTTGTAGGGCCGGTATCCAATACGAAATGTGGGTCTGCAAGAACTGGATTGCATTTCCTCCTTCGGCTCCTTCGCGCAGGCCCACCAGCCTTAGATTATTTTGTCTAGACTTGTCTTCGTACAGAGATAACTTCTTCTGAAGCTCTTCTAGGCGGGACTTGCTGGCAATCGATTCCTTTTTGACATCTCGGACCATGGCCTGCATGTAGTCAAATCTGTCGTTGAACGATTTTACATACATTTCCAACGAATCCAGACGCATAGAGATCGTCGATATATCTTCTCACGAACAATCGCCATCATGCTTAACTTTATGGCGCTCAGTTCTTGTCTAGCTTCTCGGCAATGAAGCCGCTCGTCATCTTTCGGCTTTTTCTTAGCAGGTGAGTGAATTAATTCCCGTTTGGATGTACTTAAAACTCGGCTAGAATTTGGTAGGGAAAAATAATTTAGAAAAAGGCGGACCGTCGATATTAAGCTGCCATCACCGTTCGTTGCGCATGCGCATTCCTGGATTTTTTGTACAATTATGAAAATGAACCATGGTTTTACTACAAAAAAAAAAAAAAAGATTATTGTAGTTAAACCTTGGAAACCACATATTAACCATGGTTTTGCTACACTAACCGTAGTTTAACCATGGTATTTGTAGTAAAACTGGTTATACAAATAGTAATCAATCCGAAAAAAAAAACATGGTTACTACGTTTTTACTAAAATAAAACTATGGTTAATTTTCATAAGGCTAGTCAAAAGACAACCATCACAAACTCTCTTCTATAGGGCATGGGTGGGCAATTTTAGCCTACGCTTGTGAAAAATAAATACACTTTAACATACTTTTAATTTAAAGGAGTACTTATTACAGAAATAACAAACATTAAAAGAATATACTTATATAATGTTTTTAGACACTTAAAGGATTAGTCCACTTTTAAATAAAAAATTCCTGATAATTTACTCACCCCCATGTCATCCAAGATGTCCATGTCCTTCTTTCTTCAGTCGAAAAGAAATTAAGGTTTTTGATGAAAACATTCCAGGATTATTCTCCTTATAGTGGACTTCAATTGGCCCCATACGGTCGAAGGTCAAAATTAAAGTTTCAATGCAGCTTCAAAGGGCTAAAGGGCTTAGCTTCAAACACTAAGTGTGTGTCTCAATCAGCTCTCTAGTTCAGTAGTCAGGGCACTGACCAGGGAGTCTGCCATTTTAAAGGCTGTCTCAATTGCAGAATCATTCCAGGACACTGAAACCTTCGCTCCCTAAAAAGTCCCACAATGCACCGTGAAAACCAGGGAGCATCGATGCTCATTGTTCCCTAAACGGAAGTTCTGAAGCGTGAAACTTGAATCACGTCAGCCAACTCACTACACATAACGACGCACGATAGATGTTTTTAAAAATACAAACCATTATTTTATTATTTGCATAAACATACATCGCTAGACAGGTAATGAACATAATCTAGCTAACATTTATAATTTATTTACGGCTGAAATGTTGCACGTATATGTACCAAACAAATAATTTATCATAATGTACTTTAAATAACATTAAAAGTAGTCAGAAAATATCAGCTCTGCTGTTGTTCATAAATACCAGTAGTGATGTTCTACAATGAGGACGTTGTCACGTCGACGGAAATAGAGTCATAAGTGTCCCAAAGTGTAGTGAACCAGCGTCCTTTACTGTCCTTACCAGTGTCCGAATTTGTGTACACGATATACTGATTCACGAGCTCGGGAGCTGATTGAGACACACCCTAAATTGTCATATACAATATGCTAGTGCAAGTATTTAACAGTTTGTTCAAACTTTGACCTGTGGAGGGCAGTAATACACTTAGCAGCGGCTACTCTGCCGGAAATCTAATAGAGGAGGAGAAGAAGAGAGCTAGTTCAAGATGAGCATCTATGGTTAAAGCGTAAATTATTTTTTATTTTTTTTAGAAAATGACTGATTGTTTCGCTAGATAAGACCCTTATTCCTCGTCTGGTATCATTTAAAGCCCTTTGAAGCTGCACTGAAACTGTAATTTTGACCTTCAACCGTTTGGAGAGACCATTGAAGTCCACTATAAGGAGAATAATCCTGGAATGTTTTCATCAAAAACCTTAATTTCTTTTTGACTGAAGAACTAAGGACATCTTGGATGACGTGGGGGTGAGTAAATTATCAGGACATTTTTATTTGAAAGTGGACTAATCCTTTAATTGCAATTAAACAAAAATATGTATTATAGTAAATTTATATAAAATGCAATTAGTTGTAATTTTTGTGTGTAATTTCATACTTCTATTGTCTTTGAATTATGGTTAAAGAATACTTTCGAATGCCCTGACAAGCATTTATGGTAAACTAAAATGTACTTTAATGTCATTTTTATTGAAACATGTATGTCGTGTTTAAATATACTTGTAATTACACATTTGTAATGAAGTTAAAATTTAGTATATTTAAAATATATAAATGTAATTATTCAATAATACATCACAATTGTCAGGTTTATGTTCTGTTTTGGTTTAGTTTTATGTGTTCCCAGATCCTAAGTTTATTTCCTGTCTTAGGCCTAGTCCACACATAAATGGGTATTTTTATAAACAGAGTTTTTCCTCCTTCATCCACATGAAAACACAAATACACGCTATGAAGTGCTGTCAAGAGCATGCCAAACCAACAGGTGGCAGTATATAACCTAACTGTAAAGCCATGTTGGCCAATCATAAGCCAGAAAAATAGGTTATTACTGGTTCCGGTAGGCTAACAACATGTAAACAAAGGAGATAGCGGTGCACAATCTGACGTCAAACAAAGGAGATAACATCGCACTCCGACGTAACAAGCCAAAATCTCAGTTTTCACCAGCTACACGACAACACTGCGACTGGAGATTCTGAAAATCTTCACCCTGGCTGGAGTTTTCCAAAAGGTTTGGTTTCAGTGACCTGATACTGCATTTGCGTGTGGACGAACGGCCAAACCGCATAGAAAAAGCTGTGTGTTTGAAAATACCTGTGTTTGTGTGGCCAGAGCCTTATGCCAAGTTCACACTACAGGATTTTGAGCCCGATTTAAGCCTGATTTGCAAGTTAATGAGCTTGCCGACAGGTCGGGCTGTGATCGGGGGCAAATCAGCGGGTGATCAGCACTCGCCAATCTTTATGTGTTAACTACTCAACGACACATCAGAAACGCTCGCTGACGACTCACTGATGCCTCACCGACACCAGAAAAATATCTATCATGTTACATATCTGGAGCTGTCAGCCGACTCAACATCCTGTGGTGTCACGTGTCACGACGAACTACAGCCAATGAGAGCTAGGGCGCCGAATAGAGAATAGGCACCGATCCCGAGCACCCACAGAAAAACACGAGATATATAAAGAAAACCAACTGCAGCTTTCAGACACGACTCTTTGTTTTTATAGTTCATTTGAGGCCATTTCTATGGCATCATTTTAATAACAATTGTAATGCAAGAACGCATCCACGTAACGAATCTCTGCACTTGCAGGCATATTTCTTTCACTCTAGCACAAATCTGTATGCGCGCTCGCAAATATACAGTAGTCTCGTGGCTCTGCTCTCACTCAGATTTTACGTGTGTGCGCTCACTAGAATTGAAAAAGCTTTCAACCACCAGACTTTCACGATTGACTGATGCAATAACACAGTATAGCCTACCTTTAAATTCACCTTTGTTTCATGAGATAGCATTTTCAAGCTGATTTTAGTCATCCAGTTCTCTAGTTATTTTATTATTTAATAGTTATTTTAATAGGTATTTAATGAATCAGTTTATTTAGTGAACCGCTACTGATCATCAGATATCAGCGTGAGCGCGACTCCCTACAACACTCATGGATGGAATGTTTTGTGTCATTTCCCGTTCCACTTCTCACGTGTGTTTTTGTGACAAAATATGGTTTGGGGACCTAATAGAGTCGTTGGGTGACAGAATTGTAGTCAGCTCGTGTAGTGTGTAACCCCCTGTTGCGGATCATTTACGTAGTGTAACGTAGAGTGAACACTACAACGACTTCAAGACTCCACAGCAAGTCATGTAGTCTGAACAGCACAGTGATCTGCCAACGTTTAAAGCCCGGGATACACTGCACAATTTTAGCAATCCTATAAGATCATTACAAATCACACTGTGCGACATGGATCTATTAAACTTCGGTACGACATGCATGTAGACTGTATGATGATGACACCTGTTGACTCGTAGGCTACGATGCAAGTTTCTATAGAAGAATAAAACTTCATCAGCATGCGCTAGTGGTAAACAAGACACCATGTTGAATCACACGAAATTAAAACGGAAGCAGCGAAAGAAGAAGGGAAAAGAGCTTGAGAAGAAGTTTTAGCACCATGTCGCTTTGATTACATTTCGCATTTTTATTGGCTGGTCAGTAGACGTAGGTCGTAGCAACAAACACACTGCGTTGATCATGCTGGATTTCTGACACTGTCAGAAAATTATCGTAGGCTATCTTTGGTCAGAAGACCGGGAAAACAGCCATTTTTGTACGACATAGGACCACTGATTAAGAGCCACGATGACAGAAATCGCCACGATTGTTTCACGATGGCAATCTTTCATCTGGGACAGCCAAAAATCGTGCAGTGTATCCCGGGCTTAAAGTCATGTAATCTGAACTAGGCATTAGTTGACCTAGTTTCCTATAGCGCGTGCCTGTTAGTTACCATAGCAACCAATTGTGTCCACCTGCCCCTTGTTAATTTACTCATTTAGACTGCATATATATATATATATATATAGTTCAGTTCCTGGTCTGTTCTTACGTCTATTAGTGCGTCTTTGGTTAGTGGTTGTTTCGCTCTTGTGTTTTATATTATGCTGTTATCCTGAGTGTTTGTTATTTTGATTTATTGTTAGAGTTGACTGCTGCATCTAAATCCTGAATCAAAACCAATCCTTGCTGCAACTACTACTTGACAACAGTACTTTACATGTGCATATAACAAATATTACATATTGACTATTGCATTGTAAAAAAGGTGACGACTTACAATCAACTACTTTACATGTGTTTTAGTATGTTAGTCAACACATCAAAATATGTGTACTTCTTTAAAGCATGACAAAAGATTATTAAAACATGATGATTTAAAAAGTACTTTTAAAAAAAGCTTTTAAATTGACATTATTACAAAGTGCACTTTTAAAACTTAAAACTTTCTTTAAAGACACTTAAGTGGCCTTTTAATATGTCATCTGCAAGTACAGTTTTTTAAAAATATACTTTTAAGAGTTGAAGTGCACTAAAAGTTTGCATTTAATACAATTAAGCACACTTCTTTTTCACAACAGGGTAAGCATGCACAAATGAATACTTCTAAAAATCTTTCACTTTTGATTTTTTATTTCAAAGCGCTATAACATCATTAGTATAACATCATTATCAAAGCACAGGATTTTAGACTTTCACACTAAGATATCATTGTGTATTCAAAAAAAAAAAAAAAACGTGTCAACTGTAAAGTCTGGCAAATACATTGATGTATGTAATTGCAAAGTTCCTTTCTGTGGAAATTCATTAGTGTACCTGACATTATGTAACGTTTTCCCTTAATCACTTTCCATAAAGTGCCCTTGGGAAATCCAGTGAAAGCCAGAAGCAGAAGTACACAACAATGTCTTGAGCAAATCTGTATATCAAGAGGACATTGATTCACT
The DNA here is from genome assembly GCA_037950665.1 of Hypophthalmichthys nobilis. NCBI lineage: Eukaryota > Metazoa > Chordata > Actinopteri > Cypriniformes > Xenocyprididae > Hypophthalmichthys > Hypophthalmichthys nobilis. The sequence continues at coordinate 29,651,988 of CM075473.1, forward strand.
GCCAGTCAGTTTAATTGAATATTCCACTGGAGACAGCAGCATGATGCTCATATCAACTATGTACTATAGCCACTTTGTGACATTTTACAGCGAGGGGAGAATCAGTTTTGACGTTCGCAATCTCCTTGATTTTGGCTGAACGAAAATGTATTTAGCATGCGGAAAGAAAAATGACAAGTGAGATGATTTCATTATCTCAGCTGTTTCTCAAACTGGAGCCTCAATAATATCACATGTGTGTCTCCTGTACAGTTTCAGAGAGTTCTCAACAGTGTCCCAAACTGTGCTCAGATTTGTCAAGATACCAAAATCTGTCAGAAATCTCAATATGAACTGAAAAAATTATCTGAGAAATGTTATCCACATTCATTTTATAGCTCTATATTCTTATTGTATGTCTCTTTTACATCTATTTCTGCTAAGCTGATTTTTAATTTAACATAATTTGACATAAGTGCATTAAGTTTCCATTTTCAATTTTCCTTGGTACAGAATTTTGGGACAGTGTCTTTGTGATGTAAGACAAAAAAGGATAACCAAGGATATAAGTAGCCAATGCTCAATAAACATAAATCACGTCTTTAGCTTTAAAAAAGCAATGTACATTTAGTACTTATTGAATGTGTAAGCAATGCTGTCTCTCTTAAGCAATGGTGAAATAGAACTTGGCATGATGGGACACTTGACTGTCACCTGCATCTCGTTCCCTCCCTGCCCTTCCTGTACACCAGACAATGATGTAACTGCATTTTATCTGCATCACTGCCCTGGCCAAGAGGTCTTGAGACACTAACCAAAGGAGACAGGATGCTCCTCGACGCAAGTCTCACTCCACAGAAGTGCGCACATGCACCAGCAAGCAACACAAAGACAGTTGTTCAGCCATACTAGCACACTGTTTCATTGAATACTGTGACAGACATTAGTTAAAGGTGCAGTAAGTAGTATTTGAACTACGCTGTTGGACATTGTTGATATTTAAAATCAACCCAAACAAACACACCCCTCTCTTCAATTGCTCCGCCTCCAAAACTCATTCTCCAATTCTAACCACCCTGCTACAAGAGTAAATACAAAGTGTTCGTTGTTAGTCTCCAACAGAACAGCAGCTCCAGACAATCAAAACCCAGTGTACTCACATGATAAGCGGGATCAAAGCAGTTTTCAGGCCTTCCCTCTTAGCTCTCTCCAGCGCTGGGAAGCTTTTCTAATATAAACGCGGGTCCTAAAGCGCTTGCCCAGCCATAAACCTTCATTCCAGTGATATTCTTTTGAGCTGTTTTGTATTGTCCCATTTCTCATTCTGCGGCGTTTTTTTTTATTATTATTATTATTTTCAAATCTCCCTCTTGCTTGTTCTCTCTCCTCGACCGTCATACGCCCCCTGATGCTGATTGGTTAGACGTTTGTTGTTGGACTCGGCCCGACTAACTTCCAAACAGTGGATTTGAAATATCACTGAGTCCCCCTTTAAGTACAAGTAAATAAACAAATATTAACTGCATTGGTTATTTCACAGCAAGATACACTAAATGTTGAGTCTTTTCTATCTTTCTTTTTTTTTTTGACCCCAGCATTTTTTGTCAATTAAAGGTAGGGTAGGCAATTTCGGAGAGGCTAGCAATAGCGAGCTAGCTTTGAAAGTATGAGATCCCACCCTCCCTTCAGAGCATCTCCAAAGCCACGCCTCCTTCAAAACACATGAACTCGCACACAGCAGAGTCTGCAAAGCGTCACGAGAGATGGCGTAAATTACCAAGTCTCAAAGCACAACATTTCAGTTATAAGTAAAGCTGCAAGCAGCGATGAAAGGTCCCTCGCACCCGGGCTCACCGCCACCTGCTGGCCTCAGGGAACAGAGAACATGTAAGCGAGTACAGGAGAATTATAGCAAAGTCATTTTAAAGTGTCACACTTCTTGTTGCCCGCAGGTGGCACTTTGACTATAACTGAATATTGCCATGTAGATGTCTTCAGGCCAGGACTATTATCAAATGTGAAGTTTGGAGCAGATCGGACATTGTATGCCTGAGTTACAACAACTTCCTGTTTCGTGGCGTTAATCGCACACATTAGCAGAGTGTTGCATGATTTAACGTGTTTCTAGCATGTTTGGTACTTAATGGCATATTTAAATATGTTTCTGGGAGTGAATTACAGTGCAGAGCATGTCATTTCCTGTTGCCAGCAGGTGGCGCTATGACTAACTGAATATTGGCATGTAGATGTCTTCAGGCCAGGACTCTTATCACACGTGAAGTTTGGGGCAGATACTGGCAGACACTGTATGACTGAGTTAAAACAACTTCCTCTTTCGTGGTGAAACATCAGACTTTGTCAGGCCGCCACGGACACGCCCTTCAATGAAAACTAAATATTTTTTATATTTATCATCGCTAAGGTCTTAAGATTAGACTGATAACATATGATGTTGATCTGGTTAAATCTCTATGAGGAGTTAATCACAGTGTAAAACATGTCATTTCCTGTTACCCCCAGGTGGTGCTATGACTGTAACTGAATATTGGCATGTAGATGTCTTCAGGCCAGGACTCTAATAAACTATGTGAAGTTTGGTGCAGATCAGACATTGTATGCCCGAGTTACAACAACTTTCTGTTTCATGGCGAAACATCGAACTTTGTCAGACCGCCACGGACACGCCCTTCAGTGAAAACTCTAGATCTTCGCAATTTAACGTGTTTAACCACTACGCACGTGATTCACGGATCAATTCCAAGTTTAACTGCAGTAGAGTGAAAGGTTATCATTTGCACGTGTTTTGTCTTGCTAGTTTACACATTAAATATATATAAAACCATTCCAGTGCTAGAAGAGGCAAAAGAGGATTTAATTCGGTAGGCTGTCGCATGCCACGCTGTTATCGGTGCGCACAGACGCACATACATACACGGCTCGCGCACACACAGAAACAGACGCGTTTCAGATAGTTCGCGAACTCCAAATTGATTTCTCTTTCGGGTCCTCAATGCACTTGGATGGACACATACACGCATTATGTCAGTCAAAATATCCCTCTCGGCAAGTATTCTCGTAAACACATTCGGTTGTGTGTTAATTGAACGAGGTGAGAATTCGGATGTGTATCTGTCGGATGTGCGCATGCATGAAGTCTTACTCTTAAAGTGACAGCAACCTATGAATACCTGCTGTTGTCTGTCATGTAAATCAAACAACAAAACACAGCTTTAACAAAGATTAATCTATATTAAAATTATACACTGAACAGTGTCATTTTACATTTAATTATTGCATTTCTGTACATAAAAATTAATACTACAGTTAGACCTTATATTTATTTGTAACTTTGTTGTATTTATCTATTCTTGTAATTAGTGTATTTGTTCTTTTTACAGTCTGTTCACTTGCCTTTAATAATGTATTAGTCAGGTTAGTAGTTATGCTGTCCTATCGGAGTATTCAAAGTGGGCTAAGTAATAAATGCAAAGTTACCCCCCACCCCCCAATTTTTATTTTTTATTTTTTTGTGCTGATCCGAAAAATGATCCGATCCGTGAGTGAATAACCGTGATGAGATCCGAACCGTGATTTTTGTGATCCGTTGAACCACTACTTTTTAGTCATTAAATTATAAATTTATTCATAAACTTATATTGAAAATAATTATAGTTTTAAACCAACATGAATACAAAGAGTAAGAATAGAATAGAATAGAATTACACCAGCACTATATTTGTCACAGTTTGGTATGCTCATATGCTGGGCACGGTTATAAATACACAGATATAACAGGGTTATTAAAATTAAAATTTAAATCATTTAAAAAAGTTTTCATTAGGCCCTACTTGAATTAAAATAAACATTAGTATATATATATAAATAGTTTTTTTTCTTTTCTTCATTTTTACATCAGATTAAACTAAATTAATATATATATATATAAATATATATAAAAATTTGAAAAAATAAATAAAATAAAAACTTTATAGACATGTTTAAAAATAAAAATAACATAATTACTAAAACTTTAACTAAAATTAAAATTAAAACAAAAAATATTAAAATAAAAACTAATTCAAAATCTTAATAAAAAACTACTATATGTCAGTGATACTAAAACAATACTGATGCTGGTGTCCCCACAACAAGCTTTACCAGTAAGACTTTCTTGAACAACCAACCTCACCAGTTTTTGATGATGAACAGAATGGTATGATGGTCCATCTAGACCAGCATAAACCAGCCTGGACGAGCACTGAAAATCATACTGGTCTAAGCTAGTTAATAGAAATGTGATGCATCTGTTTTTATTAGATTACAGAAATTGGCCAAAAGGAAAATTTGTGATAAACACCACTGTAAAACAACATTATGCATACTAACCAAGTCTGAGAGGGGCTATGAGGGCCAGGAGCGACAACAACACAACTTTTGGATATTCAAATAATTCACTGCCACAATAATCCATGAATAATTAGCATGCGAAAGCTGCTTAGCATATTGAACTAGAGTGACATGCGCTACGTGCTCGAGTCTCCTGGTACTGCTAAATCTGTTCGGAAGACGCAGCCTATCATCATTTGTTTTTATGAACCTCGCTGTACGGTCTCCATGGACAAAGCTAATTCGATGAACCATCAGGTCATTAGCACAGAGCAGAATAGCAGGCTTATCTTACCACCGTCTTTGTGCGATATGCTGACATCGTTTCCATTTAAAAAGGCTAATTTGGCAGATAGAGATGTATGAAATGATTGCGTTTTGCAGGTGGTTGGCAATTGTTTGCTGTCATTGGTAATGAAAACAGTTTCATGCTCCACTTGCTAATCTGTGTCCCCCGGTAAACGCCTCATATATTACACCTCACTGATACTAGTGGAGGTTTACCAAATGCAGATAAGCTTTTTGTGAAAGTGGGGATGTTGAAAGATAATTAACAGCCTAATTAATCATGTGTAGACAAGACATCCTACACGCTAGCTGAATGCTTTGTGCCAGCGTGACACTGGTGTATGACAGGCCAGTGTTAGAGATCTGAATATTTTAAGTTAGAACAGCGTGTCTTTAAAATTAGCACACTGAAAAGAAACCATGTTTGAAGGGAGCTGTTTATTCAGATGTGTGTGTGTGTGTGTGTGTGTGTGCAAGACAAGAGACCTCCTGAGACAATGCTGCTTTAGTTACAAGAATTCATCTTGCGCAGAAATTAAAAAATTTAACATTTTTCCATTCCACTGCGCTATTTTTCCATTATTTTTCAATGTAAACACGTTAGACTGATGTCTTTAACTGTTGCGCTCGCCACTCGACATTTGGGCTCTGTTTACACCTGTGGCCCGTTGCACGTTTCTACCCAGGTAAGTCCAAGATTAGTTTGAGCAAACTCTGGTTTTTCGGGCTTATGAAGGTGGATTGGTTTTTAGTGGGGTTCATTGCTATGGTAACTTAAGAGAAGAAGGCTGATGAGATGGTTTCTCGTCTTTGCACTTAATATGAACAAAGGGCTTAGAACCCAAGAGGCGACACTCTGATACTTTTTGGGCAACAGCCACTAGGTGGCGCTCCGGTAGCGCGGCCGCCATTATGGGGTGAAAATACTAACTGGACCATAGAATCCTTCACATCTTACGCACCCAAAATCGGCGAATTTCACTGTCAAATCAGAAGCGCAAAAGAACATTTTTCAAATGAAATCATCAGTAAATTTTATGGCTCCTACAGTAAATGTTGTATTGTCTTATATATGTTTTATTTTACCAGTTGTGGAATCCAACCATTCAACCATCTGAGTAGTTAGCCTACTTTATTGAGTATTTCCATTTTATGCAACTTTACTAATAGTAAATTAATAATTAATACATTTAAGATCATCATGTTTGCAGCAAACAATATAGTGGAGTAATAGTAATAATAGTATCACTCCACTAGGTCTGAATTGAAATATAGGCTATATATTGTACGTTTTAATGGATCACGCTACAAACATAACGATCTTATAATACATGATGCACTGCTGTGTCCGTTATCACATAATTCCCACTTTTGGACACTTTTGCTTTAACAGACATTAGACAAAACTGCAAAATCAAGCTGTTATATACATATATTTATTGTCCAACATTCCCAATTTTTCTGATGCATGTTCTTAATTTAATTTCATATGTTGGTATTAATTCAGTGTTTATAAGCCTAATGCTAATACTAGATCTTTTAAAGAATTTTAACCCAAACTGACTGGGATTCTAGAGAGCAAAGGTTTTGTGAAAAAATTGGAAGGCTTACACAAAGTCTGTAAAATAAACTGTTAAAAGGATTTGATGATCACTAGTTATAGTATTCTATTCTGTGTTGTCATAATTCAAGTTTGATTTCAGCTTTAATGTACGTGTTTTTTTTTTTTTTTTTTTAACAAAGCAGCTGATATTGTGGACTGCCGAGTCGCTTTCACCCCAAAATGGCGGAAACGCAGGGCTGCTGCTGGGCGCCGGTGATGGAACGTTCTATTGAGTGTCGCTTCTTGATTGGCCCTGTCCCATATGGCACACTTCTATGCACTTTCGGTCTTGTGGACTTACAATGGCTGCCGCGTGCGCATGTCCGTTAAGTCCACGAGACCGTGGACTTAACTTCAGAGGGGTGCTCGCGAGCGCCCCCTTTGCGAGCTCCGCGGCAGACTTCTTCCCGACAGTCAAAGCGACGTTACATCACGAAAGTGCGGACTCATAGGAAGGCCGTGAGTGTTTAGGGTGCCATTTGGGACAGGGTCTTATGGGGCGTTCACACCAGACGCGACTTGCGCGAATAAATCACGCTGTTCGCGCATAGTTGGACGCTTGCACATTTTGAGTTTACTCGCTTCATTTGCGCGTGAAATTCACTTTACAACAGACGCGAATTCGCGTCATGAGAGGGGCTTCTGCCAGGCGGCTCCAGTCTCGTTTCTGCACATTTCCTCTGAATAAACACATCAACTTGTCAGCGGGAAAGTAGTTGTAAAATACGGCGAATAAGCTCAATTGCTGGTTTTAGCTAGCTTGTAGTCTCAATATGTATATTATATACATAGCTCAAATTGAGTAAAGACCGTTTTTTACAACTTACCAGATTTTCCGACCTCCTCACTCACTTTCTTTGAAGCAAGATCCTTTTTATTCCTGTTTCTATAAAAGTATGAAGATGCAGCGACGATGATTTTGTCCTCCATTGTTGTTTCGGATTTCTGCCTCTGCTCGCTACGTCGTAATCACGTCACTACTAGAGCAAGCTCCTGATTGGTTAACGCGGCGCAAATTTTCGCCAAAGTTCAGATTTTTTAACTTGTGCGAATCACGCGTTACGCGCGCCAAACGCCGGAAACGCTCAATTCGCGCCGCGTCATTCGCGCGAATCGTGCCGCAGGATGTCTATTCGCGTCTTTGCATTGACTTAACATGTAAATCACTCGCGCTTAACGCTTCATTCGCGTCTGGTGTGAACGCACCATTAGTGTATATTCTTTGCTACGAATGAAGCACATCACAGGCTCGCACCAAACTAGCGTGCAATGACGTCATGACGCAGGTATGCCAAATGAAAATAATTCACTAAATGCACAAAACATATTTTTCTTCTCATAAACACAAATAACGAATTAAATACTATTTTACAATATTAGAAAAATAATTAACCAGTTTTATATTAACTTTGGGAACTTAATCACCATATCAGACTAACAGCAAAAAAGGGAATGCGACCAGGCCAATGTGAAGACAAATAAAAATATCGGCAGGGCTTTTAAAAGGTAGCGTGAACTCTGTGTTTTTGAATGGTAAGACATTTGAATGGTTTGTTGGGTAAGTAATGCTAATTAGATAACGCTAATACACACTAAATAAACAGTCACGCAATGTTGATGTTGTTAACATTAACAATTGGAAAACAAAGTATAACAATAATAATAATTAACACGGTTTGACTTTGCGATCATTAGATTTAATCACCATTATATTTATTGTAGAACTTTTTTTCTCAGTTGGTCAGAACAAAAGTGGCAGACATGTTAGTTACTTGTGCAGATGACATTTTCTGGTGAAACTTATTTTGGTCATACTTCCAAGACGTAGTATCCGAGATTCTGAAGTACAGTATCCACACCGGTGCGGTGACTGACAGCCTACTCCTCAAAACATTAGATTCATCCGCACTGAGGTTATCCACAAATAACTGCAATCACAGGTTTCAAACAGAGATGGCGACAAAGAGGCAAAACATACGGACTGCAGCTTTAAAGAGGTTACATTTTTTTAAAACGCGTCTCTAGACCCCACGTTTTTTTGCCCCTGCGTCTCATGTTTTTAACAGCAAAAACTTGTGAACTGGCCCTTAGATATTCAATGTGAACAAATGACAATTATGTTGTTTCTTGTGTTCTGTGATTTTATTGTGCGGATGCTGTACAGTGTGCCTACAATTTCATTTTCACTGGACTCGCATTTGGCCTCTGTGTTTGATTCTTATTGATTTCAGACCTATCATTACAAGTGGACGTAGGCTGGCTATATGTCATGGTGTATAAATAACCCGGTTCGGGTGATATGAGCAACACGCCCCATTAGTTATGAGGCAAAAGCACTGAGAGAAAGCGAATTGCTGAAGAATAATGACATCAGCTGTTTGAAAGGACTTTCAAAAGAAAGCAGAACAAGATTTTACTGGAAAGTTTCTCTTTTTCTGTTATTTGCCCAGAATTTCCAGAAATGCAGAAGTGTTTGAGAAGCATTGGTGGCATTGTACTAAGCATAAACGACTGATATTAATTTATACATACAGGATGTACACGTGAATGTATAATAGTAAGCCTAGAATTTTGTGGCTATTACATTTTAAGCTATTATGTGGAAATGTAAATCTAAACAGCAAGTGTAGTTTTACATTTTGATTAGTTTTATATATATAATCTAATAAAACCTATAGAAATTATAAGCGTATACGTAGGCTACCTGTTGTCAGTCTGTTTGTTTAATATAAATCACACACACACACACACACACAGGTTTGTTTTGCTATCTTAGTGAGAACATTGCATAGACTTCCACTGATTTTATATCAGGTCAATGATATTTTCTATCCCCCTACACTACCCCTACTCCTAAACCTAAAATCACAAAAACATGTGCACATCATTAGATTTAAATAAAAACCTCTTTTGGCTGAGATAAAACTAGTGAGAACCAGTCAATGTCCTCACTAGTGGGTTGTGAAATCATTCCACAATATAAGTGAGGACATCTGGTCCTCACAAGTATAGTCAAAACAAGTACGCACACACACACACATAGTTTTAATGTGAGTTAAAAATGAATTATTTCAGGTTTGTTGTCGGCAGACTTTAGACTGATGGTGCTGTGGGGGTGCATGAGACAAGGGTGAAAAATAACTTATTCTTCCTGAGATGCTCAAAGAAAAAGAGCACTAGCGCCCTCTGCTGGTCATGAGAGATGACAGCACTACTTATGATCTACTGACCTGTCTGGCCTGCTATTAATTTTAAATAAATAAATAAAATTAAGCTTTCAATTTACAATGTACAACTGTCCAAATATGAGAAAAGTAGTTTGCTCATGTACGTACAAAATAGTCAGTGGGTTAAGGCCAATATGTGTAAGGCTATTTCTGTGAATGTAAGAGAGATCCATTTCATTAGCAGGTAAATAACAAGAAAAATAACAAAGTGCAGTAAATAATAAAAGTAATAGTGCAGCAGATGTGTTTATGATTACAATAATAAATTAATATAATATGATAACAAATACCAGTTTGCAACATACTGAAACAGAACTTTAAAATGCAGACCGACTAGGTAACACTTGAGTAACCATGTTCAGAGTAAAAAATATATGCTAATGTTGTGATTAGGCCTAGTAATTAATTGGTGATACTTTATAATTTTTCATAGTTAATAGTTTTTAATGAGGCTAATCTCATTCAGTAGCCTAATTATTGATTACCTAATAAGGAACTAACCGAAGTCTGATAGGATAAGTTAATCTTGTTTACATAGTACTAGCTGAACTGTTAACGTAGTAGCCTCATTTTGTCCTGAATTACTTCTTGCATACCAATTAATGACGGAGTGTTATTCTAAAGTGTTAGCGTTTTTTATTTCCCCCGTTTCCAGTGATTTTTCAATGTAAAGTTAAACTAAACCGCAGTGAAGTTGCGCTCAAGTGCTTTTCATTTGACAGCAGCTGCTGATGTCATTTGTTTTGCTCTGTACCGGAAGAGCTGCTGTGACATCACTGGGAAACTCAGCTGGACGATCAGAAAACAAACAAACTCAAGCATCCTCATCATAATCATAATCATAATCATCACCATCATCGAGTGACTGCTGTCATTCGACAACAACGGGCTTCTTTAAACCGTCCGATCATTTCCGGTAAGTTCAACGACAGCTGAAGTGTTGCAGAAATCACACAACCTCACAACATCTGCTGTACTGTAAGTTTATATAACGATCACACACTCCTGTCAGCCGAATAAATCACAGCATTTTTGTTATCGTAATGTTGTTTTTAGTGGCACTTGCTGCGAATATCATTTTAGTGGAGGAATAAACACAGGCCACTGTTTACAGCTGCATGTTGTTAAAATTTGGGAGGGGGGGATCAAAAATGTAAAAGTGAAAGTAAAATGGTGTCAGTCTGAAGCTTGACATTCTATTTTAAGTACAAAGCCAACATTCCCCTCAGGGTGTTTTGAACTATTTCTGATGTATTCTCATTTATAATTATTAAAATATTGTTTTTCACCTGTTTCTTGTTTCTCTGTGGTTATACGGTGAGCGTATGTCTTCTTCCAATTTTCATTGTGGTGTGACTTGTGATATTTACTTTCTGTTTTGGTTAATAACAGTTGTGGTGAGGGTCAAGTCCTATGTGTATTTACTCATTTCTCTCCCTGTTCTTTCATTTAGCAGCAGTGTGGAACGTCACACAAAAATGTGAGCAGGTTCACTTTCTGTTTGCATTTTTGTGTCAAGATGGCTGATGATTTGGTCTCCTGTACGGCTGGAGCACGAGGGGCCGCTCAGCCCTGTGCAAAGCAGAAATACCGCAGTAATGCCCATTCACAGGGTCTGTTAGACGGGCTCCTGATGCTGCGTCAGGGGGGGATTCTGTTTGATGTGGTGCTCTTGGTAGAAGGAAAACCCATCCAGGCTCACCGTATTCTCCTCGCGGCCTCGTGTGACTATTTCAGGTATGTATGACACTCACTGAAAGTTAGGGACTTTTTTAGTACTATGCTTACCAAGGCTGCATTGATCTGATCAAAAATACAGTGATATTGTGAAATATTACAGTTTAAAATAACTGTTTTCTATTTAAAATATAGTAATATATAATTTATTCCTGTGATCAAAGCTGAATTTTCAGCATCATTACTCCAGTCGTCAGTGTCACATGATCCTTCAGAAATCATTCTAATATGATGATTTGCTGCTTAAGAAACATTTCTGATTATGATCGATATTGATAACAGTTGTGCTGCTTCATATTTTTGTGGAAACGATGATGCATTATTTTTTCCAGGATTCTGTGATGAATAGAAAGGTCAAAAGAAGAAGCATTTTTGTGACCCTGGACCACGAAACCAGTCATAAGGGTCAATTTTTTAAATTGAGATTTATACATCATCTGAAAACTGAATAAATAAGCTTTTCATTGATGTATGGTTTGTTAGGATATTTGGCCGAGATACAACTTTTTGAAAATCTGGAATCTGAGGGTTCAAAAAAATAAAAATATTGGGAAATTTGCCTTTAAAGTTGTCCAAATGAAGTCCTTAGCAATGCATATCCACTCACAAGAATACATTTTTGATATATTTATGGTAAGACATTTACAAAATATCTTCATGGAACATGATCTTTACTTAATATCCTAATGATTTTTGGCAAAAAAGAAAAATCAATAATTTTGACCCATACATATGCCAATATACCCGTGCGACTTATGACTGGTTTTGTGGTCCAGGGTCACATTTATTGGAAATGAAAATCTTTTGTAACATTATTAATACCTTTACTTTCACTTATGATCAATTTATTGTGCCCTTAAAAAATTATATTTACCCCAAACTTTTGAACAGTAGAGGATACTGTGTATACATATATAAAGTTGGACAATGAAACTGAAACACCTTGGTTTAGACCACAATAACTTATTAATATGGTGTAGGGCCTCCTTTTGCGGCCATCTTGGAATGACAGATGCAATTCCTTCACAGTGGCCAGAGGGATTTTGAGGCATTCCTCTTCCAGAATATTGGCCAGGTCACTATGTGATGCTGGTGGAGGAAAACTTTTTCTCACTCGCTCCTCCAAAATACCCCAAAGTGGCTCAAAAATACTCAGATCTGGTGACTGTGCAGGCCATGGGAGGTGATCAACTCCACTTTCATGTTCATCAAACCATTCTGTCACCAGCCTTGCTGTGTGTATTGGTGCATTATCATGCTGATACACGCCCCCCTTCATGGTACAGTGTTTGAAGCATTAGGTGCTCATGGTCCTCCAGAATGGTTCAGTAGACCTCGGCAGTGATGCCCATTAAGCACAGTAAGGAAATGCTTCACTCTGGGCAGCAACAGTCGGTGTTGAGCCTCTTTGGAGCTTCTCCACACTGTAACTCCCACGGTGAACTCATCAGAGAACAATACATGTTTATATTGTCCACAGCCCAAGATTTGCACTGTTGGCACCAACAAAGCCAACATTTGGCATTGGCACAAGTGACCAAAGGTTTGGCTATAGCAGCCCGATCATGAATATGATCCTGACGAACAGTTTTGGTGGAAACCGGAGAATCGAGGTGCGCATATAATTCTGCAGTGAATTATAAATATTAATTTGTTTCATTGTCCAACCCCTGTAAGTATATATATATATATATATATATATATATATATATATATATATATATATATATATATATATACACTACCAGTCAAAAGTTTGGACACGGTAAGATTTTTAATGTTTTTAAAAGAAGTTTCGTCTGCTCACCAAGGCTGCATTTATTTAATTAAAAATACAGTAAAAACAGTAATATTGTGAAATATTAATACAATTTAAAATAATTGTTTTCTGTTTGAATGTATTTTATAAAGTAATTTATTCCTGTGATCAAAGCTGAATTTTCAGCATCATTACTCCAGTCTTCAGTGTCACATGATCCTTCAGAAATCATTCTAATATGATGATCTGCTGCTCAAGAAACATTTATTGTGTACAATTGAACAAAATATTTGTGTACAATATATTTTTTTTCAGTATTCTTTGATGAATAGAAAGTTCAAAAGAACAGCATTTATTTGAAATATAATCTTTTGTAACATTATAAATGTCTTTACTGTCACTTTTGATCGATTTAATGCATCCTTGCTGAATAAAAGTATTAATTTCTTTAATTTCTTTTCAAAAAAATAAAAATAAAAATTCTTACTGACCCCAAACTTTTAAATGGTAGTGTATAATGTTACAAAAGCTTTGTATTTCAGATAAATGCTGTTCTTTTGAACTTTCTATTCATCAAGGAATCCTGAAAAAAAAGTACACAACTGTTTTCAACGTATATATATATATATATATATATATATAATCAGGTGCTGGTCACTATTTTAAGGTTAAGGTTTTCACCATTTTTAATATGCGTTTAGCTGTTTTTCAGTCCACTTAAAATGTCACGCAGTGTGACTAATCTAGTACTTTTCTAGAAGAATAAATATACCAAGTTTTTATGTTATAAAACGGCATGTCAAATAATTACACAATAATTGTGAAAAAATCATAAATATTTTTTTCATATTACACCACTGTCACATAAACTACCCAGTGCATACTGAGAATGCACATCAATTAAGTTACTAAACATGTCAGAGATCAACATATTTATTTATTTATGTAGGTTAATGACAAAAATATCGATGATAAAGGAGAAATCATTGAAAATAATTCTAGAATTCAGATTTAGATGTATTTTTAATTCAGAAATTAAAAAACATACTCGTTATAGAAGAGATATATTTAAGTCATTTTATGTATGAAATGCATTTTTGAATAAATTAATTGAGTTAATATTATTAATGGTTTATTACCGATGATTATTGAGTATATTTAAAGAATATTGTAAAGCTACCATGTTCTTGTGTGAAAACTGATTAGCTGAACTTAATCGTCTTTATTGTTAGACCTGACTCTCACTTGTGTAACACATCATCTTTTCAGATTCCTATGTCTTATGTGACTGTTCCTATGTTTTGTGACAGTTACTTATCATACATGGTTTTCTTTCCTTTTTTAAAAGGTTATTTTTTGGGCTTTTTCGCCTTTATTTAGATAGGACAGTAGGAGGACAGACAGGAAAATCATGGGAGAGGAGAGAGGGGATTTGGACCGGGAAAAGACCTCGAGCCGGTACTCGAACTCGGGTCACTCGAAGTTGAACCGCACCACATGTCGGAGCGCTTGCCCACACAGCTATGGCTCCGACCATACGTGATTTTCAAAAGATTGAGCTACATGATTATTGTTCCCCTGTACAGTCCTTCTGTCCTCTCTGTGTTTAGGGGTATGTTTGCCGGCGGTTTGCGGGAGATGCATCAAACTGAGATCCCCTTTCACGGAGTCACATACACGGCGATGATGAAACTGCTGGACTTCATCTACACCTCTGAGCTGGAGCTGGATCTGGACACGGTACAAGAAGTGCTGTGTGCGGCCACTCTGCTGCAGGTCCAAGATGTGATCGGCTTCTGCGGTGACTTCCTGTTCTCCTGGCTGGATGATGACAACATCCTGGAGGTGGAAAAGCTTGCCGACATATACGGGCTGAACCAGCTCGGGGAGAAAATCCGCTCATATCTGCTTAAGAACATCCAGACTTTCTCGCGTATGCCCGTGTATCGAAAGCTTCCTGCGGAAAAGATCCTAAGTGTCCTTTCCAGCAACGAGCTGGAGGTGAGCTCGGAGAACGAGGTGCTTGAAGCAGCCCTGCACTACCATTACACCCCTGAACAGGTGGAGAAGGATGAGGTTTGCTTACAGGTGAGAAACACATGGGTTAGTCTGAGTCTGTTTGGATATGGTTAGTGATATCCAGCGGTGGACAGTAATAAAGTATTCCTAAGTACATCTGTACACTTTCTTTCAGAGTATTTTCACTTCACTAAATTCCAAAGCATAATATCGTACTTTTTACTCCACTACTTTCCATAAAAACATATAATTCTTCATTATTTCAAACCGAAGAATTCACCACGCCCTCTGAGACGGGGGTAATGTAATAAAGGCCATTTCACATATCGCTGCTTCTTTACTAACAGCCCACACTTCACCTAATAGGACTGTAGGTGGCACATGGACTTCATTTAACCAACCACGATAGCTTCATCACATGGAAAATCAGTACAAAAAAATTATATTGATTACAATTGTTTTGATAAGAGTAAATTGAACACTACTTACCATTAATATGACTTGGTGAGTGCTTTGTAATTTGACATCAGATATTTTATGAGAAGCAATTCAGTTACAAATGAGACAAACCACAAATCCAGATCAGTCCACAAATGCAAATTCATATGGACAGACCGCAATAGACGTCATCTTCTTTTTTTTTTTTTCTTTTGGCAGATGGTAGCTATGTAGTTTTCAACTGCTTTACATTATGATAACTGGTAAAACCTTCCTATTATCATTCAATGTTTAATGTCTCTAAATACATGCTTGACATCATTTTTTTACTTCATATTTAATGACTTTTCCTAATTTAATGGGGATATCTGGGTAAACATAAATTTAGTATGATAATTGTTTTCAATGTCCTGTACACATTCCGATTCCATTAAAATTATTAAACAACCAATAAAAAATAGTAGTAAGGGGAAAAATGCACAATACTCAAACAGTCCTTTTTGTGTTTATTATACTTGTAAAATGAGTTTAACAGACTGCTAATCTCAACAAATTCGGTAACACTTTACAATAAGGTTCATTAGTTAGGATTAGTTAACTACATTAACATGAACTAATAATGAACTGTATTTCTACAGCAGTTAGATGTCAAAAACACTACCGGTTCTGGATAAGAACCGGTTCTTGGTTCCCAACCCTAGTCATTATATCTGCTTTAGGGCCCTAACATAACCATACCTGTAATATTGAAGAAAAAAAAAAATCCTATTCTGTAGGAGGTTTAAATTGCTGGGGTCCAGCTGACCCCAGGGTGGGGGAATGTTGGTAAATTTGAGGGTAACAGTAGGGAAGCCTCAATCAAAAACTAAAACATGAAAAAGTGAAATTTCCTAATATTAATTACTGTAATTCCAAATTATGTTACATTTTTTTACATTCTATTATAGCACAGAGGTCAATGTTCCCTCTAAGCTGCGCGCGCAGAGGACAGACTGAGACATGAAATCGTGTGGGGAAATCCATTTGATTGTAGTTTAAATGAGAAATAACTGCAGTGCTCTGGTCAACCGCTATAGAGTTATTATCGCTATAGAATGGTGAACGCGGTTTACAGGTTTCATAGAAAGAGAATGATGTGAGCCAAATCAGTCGCGGTAAGAATACTGTCATGTTTGCGGACTAAACAGCTCAATACGAGAGGCAATGCGAAACGAAAAGACATGTGAAATAAAACGTCATGTTTTAATGAAGAAGTGGCGGAAATAACGGATGATGGGCACAGAATGCTAACAAAACTCTGAGACATTTACAGTTACACACCCACCACAGATGTAGTGTCCAATCTCAAAATACCTCAGTTATATACCTCAGTTTAAATAGATTATTGTGTGTGGTGGTGGTGTGGGTTTCAGGGAGGTTTAGATAACTATAAAAGAGTTAACATTCACTTTTCTTAAAAATATTTAGCTATCAGATCTGTTTAAATGCTTCAGTTTTTTTTTCATATTATAATTTATTAAAACAAAATGAAGCATTTAAACTGATATAATACTGTATCAGTTTAAATGCTTCAAGATTATATTATATTTTATTATATTATAATGTAAGCCTAATAAAGAATTGATCTCACAAGAGGATTGTTTAGGGATCCTTGCCACTAAATATTTTGAAACCTCCTGGTATAGAAAATCTGGGAAATTCATAAGCAATAAACATTTAATTTTGATGGTTTAACACTGTCTGTTGCTAATAATTGACTGTACAAAAAACACATTATGGTTGTCCCAAACCATCAGTGTAACTGCTCATATTATTATAAAGAATTGAACTGT
This sequence comes from Hypophthalmichthys nobilis, assembly GCA_037950665.1. Classification (NCBI taxonomy): domain Eukaryota; kingdom Metazoa; phylum Chordata; class Actinopteri; order Cypriniformes; family Xenocyprididae; genus Hypophthalmichthys; species Hypophthalmichthys nobilis. The sequence goes on from CM075473.1 coordinate 29,669,256, forward strand.
CCTGCAGGAGGACAGAAATTATTTTTTAATAGAATTTCTTGGTAAAGACTGGTACAGTTAACGCAGCAATGTGAAAAAAAAATCTCAAGTAACCTAAAATGTGCTTAATTTAGTGACTGAACTGCTTGTTTTCAAAAATATGATTTAATATATCACTAAGTTACATCAAGGGTCAAATAAAATAGAAATGGCACATTAAAGTTAAAAGTTATAATTGCATGATTAACATTTTGTGTGTGTGTTTATGTAGTATTTTTTTTTTTTTTTTTTTTTTCAAAAATATCTTTTTTTGTGTGTTTTTATACAGGTTTGAAACAATTCAAATTTTTCACTTTTAGGTGAACTATCCCTTTAATCATCATAGCATTAATATCTTCTAGCTTGATGACCACTGTACAGGTCTGATATAAAGAATGTTTTTGCTCAGGTGGCCAAAATGTGCACTCAATAGAGAAAAGTTTTGCTCAGCAAGAAAAAAAATTAGAGGGAACATTGACAGAGGTTACACGGACCGCATTTATTCACCAACCATGACAGCAAAATGGTCAAGAATCATGTTTCGATTTATTACAGTTCGACACAGAGAAGGTTCGCTCGCAGATTTAGTAGCAGCAAATCGCACATGCAAAAAAAAATAAAAAATCACAACAGACTCGCTAAACTCCAACATACATGTTTGTCGGCGGTGTTAGATCATCAGTGCTTTTGTGGCCCAGTATTGCCAGATTAACAAGATTAAATAAAGCACTGGGAAGAATATGTATCCTTTTAAGGGAAAAGCCTTGTTTGGGGGATTTCTCTTGGAAAGATAGTGGAGGCTTGTTACCAGGGCCTAAAACTAACATTTTGCCACTCCTACCAATAGCCGGTGACTTAAAGGGTTAGTTCACCCAAAAATGAAAATAATGTCATTTATTACTCACCCTCATGTCGTTCTACACCTGTAAGACACTTCGTTCATCTTCAGAACACAAATTAAGATATTTTTGATGAAATCTGATGGCTTAGTGAGGCCTCTATAGACAGCAATGTCACCAAACCTCTCAAGATCTAGAAAGGTACTCAAAACATATTTAAAACAGTTCATGTGAGTTCAGTGGTCCAATCTTAATATTATAAAGCGACGAGAATATTTTTGTGCACCAAAAAAAACAAAATAACGACTTTTCAATGATATCTAGTGCTGGCCGATTTCAAAACACTGCTTCAAATCTTTTGTTTCAAATTAGTGATTCGGATCGCATGTCAAAATGCCAAACTGCTGAAATCATGTGACTTTGGCACTCCGAATCACTGATTCAAAACAAAAGATTTGAAGCCATGTTTTGAAATCGGCCATCAATAGATATCGCTAAAAAGTCATTGTTTTGTTTTTTTGGCACACAAAATGTTTTCTCGTCGCTTTATAATATTAAGATTGGACCACTGAACTCACATTAACTGTTTTAAATATGTTTTTAATACCTTTCTGGATCTTGAGAAGTTTGGTGACATTGCTGTCTATAGAGGCTTCACTGAGACATTGGATTTCATCAAAAAATATCTTAATTTGTGTTCTGAAGATGAAGGTCTTACAGGTGTAGAACGACATGAGGGTGAGTAATTAACAACATTATTTTCATTTTTGGGTGAACTAACCCTTTAAGAAAATGTTCCAACTAAAACTATTTTTTACCAGCCATGAAACAAAAACAGGCAGTTATGACACCAATATTTTAGATACTAGTGAAAATTCACAATCCTCTATTCCAATTTGGATACCACAGCTAAAACTACTTGCTTAATTAATATAATTTAGCCCTGCTCCTCAAGGGCTACCATCCTGCAGAGTTTAGCTCCAACCCTAATCAAACACATCTGAACCAAATATCACGACGATTACGTTCAATTAATCGAGAGAAGCAGAAATCGCTATCACGATTAAAATACGATTAATTGCGAAGCCCTAATTTGTCGCCACATATTTACACAGATTGTACGTACAGTACTAATCTTTCTTATTAGTGTTGACTACTGACTAGTCTGACTAGTGCTGGCTAGAATAAATATATGGTTCATCAATCAGTACATTTTGTACTTTAATACTCACTTTAAAAGCTGAAATTGAGTACTTGGGCCTTTACTTTTGCTGGAGTAATATTTTAATAAGGTATCTCTACTTTTACTCAAGTACTTGAGTTTTGTACTGGCAATATAACAAATCAACTCTTCCTGTAGGATTCATTGCAGATGTTGGAAGCGGTGCGGTTCTGTCTGATGGAGAAGCATGTGTTGCAGCGCTTGCACAGCCGATTAAAACAGTGCCCGCTGCGGGACTCAGTGGCCGCCGCTCTACGTTACCACAGTCAGGAGCTGTGGCAGCCGGTGATGCAAACCCCACTCACTCAGCCTCGCTGCAGCTCCCAGTGCATTCTGGGATTTGGTGGCATGTATTCATCGAGCGCACTGGTGGACAATGAAGAGCGGTTCCAGGTGTTCCACCCCTCCTGGGGGGAGTGGCGTAGTCTGGCTGCAGACCGCGCTCCTCGCATGTCCAACATGGGCATCGCGGTGCTTAATAACTTTGTGTACTTGATTGGTGGAGACAAGAACACCAGCGGCTTCCGCGCTGAATCTCGATGCTGGCGGTAAGTGATGCTGCATTATGATTTAGCTGAAGTGCAGCTACGCATCTAGAGCAATTGTTAGAAGAGCGCTGCTTGTATTATGTGTTGTTATAACTGTCTGGACTATGTCTACATAGATATTCAATCCTTATATTGTAATTTTTTGTAGAGCCACCTTTTCCAGCAATGACATCTTTGTTGGGGTATGAATGAAGCGAGGTGACAACACAGTCGGCTTTCATAGCCGCTAGTTCTTTGTTGTCGGTTTGGTGTGTCATGGCCTTTATAGTCAGATTGGCTTCACATTATTCAGGTTGGAGATCAGGTGTTTGCATTCACTTTGAACTTTAGCTACTCCCATATGACTTTGTGTTTGGGATTATTGGATTTGTATTATATCCAAATCACAGACCAATATAATCCAATAAGTGCGGATTGGATTATTGGACTTGTACATCCAAATCTGAGATCAGTATAATTTGAAGATCACTCATAGTTTGAAATCAGTTCCAAAATTCTCAAATGAAGTCAAATTAATCAAATATGAATCCAGTGAACTCAGCATAAAGAAACTGACAATTATAGTCATGCACATCATCTGTTATTTCTTCTTACACATGATGAGCTAAAGTATAGAAACATTCTAGAAACTTTACAAAAAATGGACACCTCATTAATTTAAACTAAAATTAAATTATATAGGCACTTCATCAAAGCAACTTACAGATGCACAAGCAATTTCTCACATGAAAGCCAAAAATACTCACAATATTGCAGTGCCAAATATGTTTAAGTTGACACACTAAAATAAAAAAAACTAAAATAAAAACATTTCGACATATACAATCGAAATATATTTAAAAATGAAAACTATAAATACAAAAAAAAAAACATTCAAAATATTAATAAATACTGTAATAGTACACAAATAACCCTGCTCTTGATATGATTGACATGATATGTTTACTTGCATGCTCAGTTATTGATGGCAATTTCCTCTGTGGCTCGAAACAAAAAAACTTTGAGGGAAAAACTTTGAAGGAAAGCCTTTTCTAAGTAGTGTTTGTTTGATTTGATTTTCACTTCCTGTTAATTTTACCACTGTTGTACAGTGTTGGTAATGCATTACAAGTAGTGTTGGGTAAGTTCCTCTAAAAAAGTAATTAATTACATCTTCAACAATGTAATTAGATTACTAATTACTCTCTCTTAAAAATTATTGCATTACTTATTACTAATTACTTTCTAAATCCCATATCAACCTCAACCTGCTGAACAACACAAGTATGGACATGAAACTGATTTTTTAATTCTTTCAAATAAATAATATAAGGGGCTGTTTACATAACACTGTTTTCAACTTAAAACAGAAAACTTTTTATGCATTTTGGCCATTCATTTACATGACAACGGCGTTTTGGGGGCCTGAAAATGCAAACTTTTGAAAATGGGTTTCAAAGTGCAAGTTTTTGAAAGCGATACCATTATCGTCTCCGTGTAAACTGCAAAAATGTGAATCTGTGAAAATGGTGACGGCATGCACGAGTATTACGTTTGGCGCGAGTGCTCTGTAAAAGAATGCGTATTTTTCTTTCTTTACAAAGTGACATCGCCAACTACCGACCTGGTATGTCATTTTTGCGGGTCCGTGTGAACGGGGATCTTCGGGTCATCTGTACAAAGAAAAACTTTTCCGTTTTTAGTACATCGTGGTCATATAAAAGTATCCTAAAATTGCATAAATTATTGTTGAACTGGTAAAAAAAAAGTATTTAAAGGGAGAGGGTTACAATTAAAAACATCAGATGTTAAATTTTGATGTTAAATCCACTATTGTTTTATATAGGATTATTCTATAGTCTATACAATATTTAATGCAATTACATCAGAAGTAACTGTAATAAAATTACAGAAAAATTAAGAGTAATTCCTTATTTTACTTTTTCAGTTAAATTACAGTAATTAATTACTTAGTAATGTATTACACCCAACACTGAGTACAAGTAATGCATAATCAGATTACTTTTTCAAGTAACTAGTAATGTCATTACTTTTAAATTTAACAACACAATATCTGAGTTACTTTTTCAAATAAGAAACCCAAGTTACTTTGTTTTTCCATTTATTGACTGACAGCTCTCCTGTGTCATGTACATTGTGGTATGAATAATATGCATGACGCAGGAGGTCCCAAGAGATACTTTTAATAATAATCACAGTGAATGCTTGCAAGGAAAATAACACATACCACATTAAGTACACAACGAGAGCTGGCAAAGGAATTAACAAAACAGGAAGTACTTATGTGTGGAGAACTACAGTAAACTAGATGCAGGTATGATTAATTAATAACCAAAGTTACAAACAAGGAGAACTTGGTAGCTATAGAAACAGGAACTAAACTGTAAGGAAATACAGGAACATGAACAAAAACATGACGCACTTTATGGCAATAACGTAACAACATTTATTTCCATCAAGAGGTGCATCAAATTTTGGTCAAGATCTTGTATTGACAATGCAAGAGGTGAGCACTCTGTAAAGTCACACATCCTAGCACATCCCAAAGACTTTCAGATTCATGTGTGAAAATGATTCTTCATGCTCCCTCCCAACCATTCTTTCACAATTTGAGCCTGATGAATCTTGACATTGTCATCCTGGAATATGGCCATGATGTGTCTTCTTACATGGTTGTTTAAGAAATGAAAAGCTACACACTCCATCTTTCAAGGTTAAAAGAACCGTTGCCAAACATATAACATGATAGAAACATAATAATCACAGCAGGAATGATCCAGCCATAGACTCTTAAGTATTTGCCTATTTAAATCCAAACAGCAACTTTTTTTTTTTGGCCGAGCAGTGTATATATAGACTTATTTATTTCTGTAACTTTATTGAAAGCATGTTGTCAGAGCAACACACTTTAAATAAAGAAATACTAGAACATAGTTATGCAACTATGACTGAACAGATATTGTTGTTTGTGTTGTAAACAATGGTCCATTCATGAACTGCTGAATGAGTTATGTCAGTTAGGTTGAGACAGAGCAGCATTTCAATACGGTCTTTTGTTCTGAACAGAGAGAATCTCAGTGGAAATTATTATTCACTTTGTCCCATATTAATTTAGCACAGACAGCTGAAAAAAACATGATTTGTAGTGATGCTTCAAATGAAATGCTTCTGTTTGAAGAATAACGAATGAAAAACAGCCTAGTAATGAAAACAATTTATTTTTAAAATACATTGCTAAAAACCAGGACAGAAAATGTATAAAAACAATTAATATTACATGAAACAAATGATAAAATTTACATACTACACTTTTTGATCCATCTCTAATTATTATTGTATAACAGTATTTGATTCATTCCATTGTCTTCTCGTCAAGATACGATCCCCGCCACAACAGCTGGTGTACTATCGAGCCTTTACGGCAACAGCATGCGGATCATTGCGTCTGTGTGGTTGATAAATACATCTATGCCATTGGAGGACGAGACTACACCAATGAACTGCACTGTGTGGAGCGCTACAACCCACAAACCAACACCTGGGAATATGTGGCGCCGCTGAAACGAGAGGTGAGCGGTTTTAGATAAACCACTGAAGACTTTTAATGTCAATGTCAATTCTATTTCTATAGCACAACTACACACAACACCGGTTGACCAGTGTGCTTCACATCAATGCAAAAGACAATAAAAAAGTATATATCAATATATAAAAAATATATATATATATAAATAAATAAATAAATAAAACCCACACAATACAATACATTTCATCATTGTCCATATGCTAATTCAAAAAGATAAGTTTTTAACCTAGATTTAAAAACAGATATGGAAGGAGCAAATCTAATACTGAAAGGTAACGCATTCCACAATCTGGGAGCCGCTACTGAAAAAGCACGGTCACCCCTACTTTTCAGCTTTGATTTCGGAATACGTAACAATCTCTGATTAGACGACCGGAGAGACACAACTGGACGATGTTCTGTCAGTAAATCTGAAAGGTAAGGAGGGGCCAAACCATTTAAAGATTTAAATACTAAAAGAAGAATTTTAAAATCAACACGGTATCGTACAGGCAACCAGTGCAAAGAGCGTAGCACTGGAGTAATAAATTGAAAATGACATCCATTGTTGCTGATTGTGAACTACATCGGTTATCTGTCGATATGCTAATATAAATATTAGGTAACACTTTATTTTACAGTGTCCTTGTTACATATGTTACACGTACTTACCATAGTAATTATGCATAATTACATGCAACTAACCCTTAACCAAACCCTAATCCTACCCTAACCCTATAGTAAGTACACATTGTTAATTAATATTACTTCATACTTAAATATATAATTACACTGTAACAATGACACCTTAAAATAAAGTGTAACCAAAAATTACTATTACAGTCTCTCATACAATTAAGGCAACGCATCAGTTCAGGCAGGTCACGTGATCAAGGCTGGCAGTCAGCTGATTCATGGCATTTATTAGATACTTCAAATATCACTTTCCTATCAATATACAACATAGGACGAAAACAGTTCATTTAAATTGTAATCATATTTCATAATATTACTGTTTTTACTGTATTTTGGATCAAGTAAATACAGACTTGGTGAGCAGAAGAGACTTCATTAAAAAATCTTAATTATTCCAATCTTTTTTCTGGGAGTGTAAGCTAGAATACACAAGAATGTGACATGAGTTTATGAACTTTCAGCTGTCCATTTACACTGTCACATGCCTCTGTCTGCAGGTATATGCCCACGCTGGAGCAGTGATTGATGGGAAGATCTACATAGCATGTGGCCGGCGGGGAATGGCTTATCTAAAGGAGACCTACTGTTATGATCCCAGCGGCAATCACTGGAGCATGTGTGCCGAGGGCCCGGTGGAGCGCGCGTGGCACGGCATGGCAGCAGTTAATGGCCGCGCTTATGTCATTGGAGGCAGCAACGATGGTTGCGGTTACCGACAAGACGTCCTCAAGGTACTGAACTGCTGAAATACCTGCCCTTGGCAGCAGTCACAGTTTGATGTAAAACTTGTGTGAACATACATAAAACACCTTTTACAAACCAATTGCAAATGTTTTATTGAAAGTCATCTAATTCCATTAAATAAGGACCCTATTTTAACGATGCAAGCGCATTGTCTGAAGCACATGGCACAGGTGCACTTAGGGCATGTCCGAATCCACTTTTGCTAGTTTAACGATGGAAAAAATGGTCGGCGCACCTGGTGCATTGTCCAAAAGGGTTGTACCTTGTCTCTTAATGAGTCATGGGTGTATTTTCGGCGTAACATGCAATAAACCAATCAGAGTGTCATCTCCCATTCACTTTAAAAGCCAGTTGCGCTCACGCCATGGCGGGTTCGCTATTTACATGGCAGAATATAGACACCCTCAACCTGACGAGTCAGTTAAAGGGGGGGAGTATCACACAGTTTCTGCCAATCTCATGTTCATCTTGAGTACTTATAGAGTAGCAGCACATCCTGCATATCTCCGAAAAGTCTTTCGTTTTATCATATTTATGAAAGATACATTCGCTGTACCGAGTCTTTCTGAAAACAGCTGAGCGCCTGGAGGCGTACCGTGTGAGCGGAGCTAAAGAGTGACGAGCTGTCACAAGCACGCGCAGCTTTTGCATAGCGATCGTCTGCAAGCTATCAATGGTCAGCTAAACAGATGTATTTAAACACACACAATACACCATTGCATTATCCCTGGATAACTTTTGAATCACTATAATGAATATAGCGTATAGTGAATGATGAATAATGAATTTATGAATTCAATACGTTCGTGTTGTTTACATTATATGCACTTAGGCGCCTATTGCCAACAAAACAGACATTTGAAGCAGTTTTACTCACCACCTGCGGTTCTGTCTCATGACCGGGATCATTATCGCTGTGACCGCTCCATCTTTCAGTTTCAAACGATCTGTAAATCCAGCTTAGAACTGGGCCTTGTTTATGAAACCATAAGCGCCGATCCTGAGGGCTCGAGCAGTCACGGAAAAACACGAGACATTCTCCATTCATTTTAACCAATAAAGTGATTGCAAGTATCAGACACAACTTTATCCTTATTTTGATAGTTAATTTAAGGCAGTTGGATATTTTAATGACAAATATCGAGAGTGCATCAATATAATGCGTGAGCACAAATCTCTCAGCTCCACTGGGTTCTTTGGGAAGCAAGAAAAAACACACTTCTTTGGTGACATTGTTGATTTCGTGGTCTAAAAACAAAGTGACAAATCTTCCTCGAGCAAGTCCTGTGCAGCGCTGCCGACGACTTCTGTAAAGCCGAACGAAGCGCGTTGATGGGCGTGCTCTTGCTCTCTTGCTTTGGTCGATGTGTGCGCGCACATTCTTCCTGGAGAAGTGCCCGTACACGGAATTCAGCCCTTTATTACATAATGAAGAGCCATACTTGAAAAAAAAAGTGTGAAGTTTGTGAGGAATCGGAAGAGTATTTTTGGCACAGAAATACTCCGTCATACATCCAACTCGTGTTTTGAAACTTTGGCCATGTTTAGCGTGAGAATCCAACTCTTTAACAGTGTAAATAAGTCAGAATGCACGAAATAGCTTTAGACCCCCCCTTTAAAATGCACGTGTGTATTGCCACGATTGGTCAAATAATTAGCCAATTTCATTCGTCATTAATGCAAATAGGTCATTCTGATACATGCAATAACTATCCATTATGACGTAGGCATTTTTATCTTTATTCACATAATAATAATCTTTTATATTGTAATCCTTTTATTTTTTAATATTTGGTATGTTTGTATGCTGCTGTGCATCCCTGTGTGTGTAATAAGCAGACTGTACATGCGTTGTGCACCCGCCTATAGGCGCATATTACTAACACGCTCTTTAAATAACAAAAAAATACTGCACCATTGACTTTAGACCAGGTTTCAGTTGGTCAATGGTGCAGTTGTTTTAAGTTCCTCAAAATAGCAACATGCCAACAACGCGCCTGAACACACCTCGTTTTCAGACCAGCATGCCCATGGCCGAACAGATGGGCGTGAGTGCATTTGCTATTTAAACAACGTGGCGCTTGATGTGAAAATGATGCATGCGTCGGTCTGAAACTAGCAAAAAGCACTTGCTTCACGCCTGGCGCCACATTGCACCGGCTGTATGATAGGGCCCAAAGTGTCTGTATATTGCTTTATTTTATTAAATTGTTGAGCTTGTTTTATGAAAAGCTTGGTTAATCAGGCCATAAAGAGAATATTAACTTAAACTCTTCCTTTTTATTACACAAATGTGTCATTAAAAATGTCTGAAAATGTAATAAAACGTTTAATGGTTCATGGGTTCACAGAGATCATCGCCCCCTAGTGGCAAACCATTGAAATTTTGAAACGTTTTTGAAACCGTTATGATAAAACAAAGCCTTGTTAACTGAAATCACGTGACTTTGGCAGTTTGATACATTTGTTTTGAACAAGGAAAGGTTTCGAAGCTTCACGAAGCGTGTTTCGAAAGAGCTCATCACTAGACTAAAAAGTGTTGATAAGAAACACATTTTTGTGAGTATTGGAATCTATTGTGGAGTCCCCACATACGTCACATGAGGATTGTGTGGCTCGCTAGTCATTGACAGGTCTGTCTGTCTGTATAGGTGGCGTGCTACAACCCAACAGCAGATGTGTGGTCTGTGGTGAGCCCGTTGCCTGCTGGGCATGGAGAGCCAGGTGTGGCCGTCCTCGATGGAAGCATCTACATCCTGGGCGGAAGGTCGCACGATAAGGGCAGTCGGATGAAGTACGTTCACATTTATAATGCACAGGAGGACCGATGGGAGAGCGGAACAGCCCTCGAGGACCGTGTATCGGGGATTTCAGCATGTGTCTTGCTTTTGCCACAAGCAGCCATGGCCCAGGCACGCAGCTGGGAGCAAAGGGCTAAAGCATCATGGGAAGAGGTAGAATGGGATGACTCGGACAACTCAAGCGAGGACTGATGGCATTAGTGCTGCTCAGGTAGGCTGTGAAGTTGCAAAGTGAGGGAATTGTGTGCTTTATTAAAATCAAGTTTTGAGGGTGTTATAATCTGATTTTCGATTGAACAGTATGTGTAAGTCTTTGTTTGTCACCTGTCCAGTAACTCAAGATAAGTTCTGGTTTAGATTATCTCCAAATCCCTCTCTTTCCTGTTTGTGGGTTAATTTTACTGACTCTTTTACGTTGTTTTTGTCATGCTGCAGATTTTCTTTCTGTTTTACGTCCAGAACTATGGGAAACTGGTGGGGATGCAAACACTGTACGTGCACTTTACAAATACAGGTGATTTGATTTTGTTTATAATGATGGTGCCTTTATTTTACAGATGTGTTTTGGTAAGTCCAATGCCTTTTTTATTAATAGATTTAAATTAAGTGCAATAACATTTTTCAAAAAGGAAAAGAATGCTTTAGTGCAGGGGTCGGCAACCATTGACAGAGTAAACATTCTCACAAGACTGAAAATGACAATGAGGAATATTATATGACTGAAATTTTAACTAGTTGTTTATGTTGTGAATGTGAATGATCCAGGGCCAAGCTGCAAATGCAAGTAAAAATAGTAATCTAACCTTAGCTCATATAAATGGTGTGCATGAGTCAAATTAGGGCTGCATGATATTGGAAAAAAATTGACATTGCGATATTTTGTTTTTCTGCAGTATGAAAAAAATTCACCAGATGACTTGAATAGAATTAATTCTAGGATGATTGGGGTGATTTTGTAGGTGAGCGAATACACGTAGAAATTAATAAACTATTACACACATAGGTAAATATAATAGAACAAAGACACAAATGAAATAGTGGTAAGCCTAACAGTATTCAGGTAGAGAAATTGAATGATCAAATGTAAAATAACACTGCATTGTCTTCTCTGTATAAATTAAATATAACTAATCAGTGTTAAAACTACAAAATAGATTTTTCTCTTTGTCTTTTGTTGTTTGATTAACATTCATGACACAGAAAGCAGCAGGAATATTAGGCTGCTGTCACTTTAAGATGAGGATAGTTGATCTTTTTCGTGCATTTTGACAATTTTTTTTTTGCATGTATGTGTCCTCTCAGGCACAAATAGATGCGGAAGAGAACGGCATTCAGTGTTCACGTACATCTGTGCGTGTGTGTATGTGTGTGTGCACAGAAAATAGCCGCACGTTCAGTTCTCTTTTGCGTCTTCATGCACTCAAATGGTTTAAAATCTCTTGAATGTGTCAACTGACAGAACTGAAAACACGCTCAAATGATAAACTTTCATTGAATGATGGTCAAACTTTACAATTAATCCGCGAATCACGTGCGTTTTGAACCGTGGTGTCTGGTATGGATTAACGATCCCTATACTTGACATCGCACATCTTGTGATGTGACAATCGCGGAGGCGCACATCGCGATTTTGATGCTAAAACGATATATATCGTGCAGCCCTAATTCAAATGAAACTGCCTACTAAATAAAACCTTTATCACGACTCATGCCAAGTATCAAATTAAAAGCCACAAAAGCAACATTATGAGGAACAAATAATTAGGGATGCACAATACATCAGCCACCAATATCGGTATCTGACAATATATGTTCATTTTTAATGTTATCGGCCCAATAAGAAAATTTGGCCGATATATTAAAGCCGATAAATAATGGATTATTTTCTTCAGCCTGAGACACTTCAGATGTGCACTGTTCGCTATGATGGTTTTAAATTGCTTGAAATATGATTGAAAATCACTTCAAAAAGGAAAATACAGTTAAGTGCAACATCTGCAGCACTAGTCTGTCATTTAGGCTACATAATATTATAATGAGAACATTATAATTGTGTGCTTGGGACATGGTGAGATTTTGTTTTTGTAATCAGACTTGCAAAAATTATATACAAATTTGGATTTAGATTTATCAGCCAATATATCGGATATCGGCTGTCAAATATAAAGAATTATCGGTTATCGATATCAGCCAGAACTTTCATATCGGTGCACCCCTACAAATAAGTATGATTTCTGAAGGATCATGTGACACTGAAGACTGGAGTAATGATGCTGAAAATTCAAAAATTCAGCTTTGCATCACTGGAATAAATTAGATTTAAAAATGTATTCAAATAGAAAACAGTTATTTTGAATTAAAATATTATTTCGCAGTATTACCCTTGGTGAGCAGAAGAGACTTCTGAACTTTTGAACGGTTGTGTATATACAAACGGAGAAAAAATTCTGTCACAGTGGTTGCCAAAATAAATGAAAACTTACGCTTTATGTCAGAAAGGTTGCCGACTCCTACACTAATGATTGCTGAATTATTGGTATGTTGGATGTTGGGTTGCTCCAAAGAGAAATCAATAACAATTGTAAAAGTCAGGTTGGATTATGGGCTAGTTTAACGTGAACTGTTATTCAAGTGTTCCTCTGGTGTCTTCTGCAATGTAAAAGCAATTCTGTTCTGTTCAGAATTCCTTGTAATATTATGCACTGATATAAAGCACTGCTTCTTACTGTTGGCTTTTTCTTTTATTTATTGGCTATCTTCAATATATCAGACTTATTGCCTCTTTAAACTGTCAACACTAAATTTCTTTTTTGTTTGACCCTGTTGAATGTCATAATCAGGATCATCAGCATATTAAATCTGAAAATCATTGGTTTTCTTATTTTTAATAAACAATTTGCAGAATATATTATGTATGACATAAAATGATATAAATATACATTCACTCTTACCTTCATGGTACAATACTTTATTTTGAAAATAGGTATTGGGATCACTGCAATTGCTAAGACTAACTGTATTTCTTCTAATATTTTGGAAATGCATTTCACATTATTACCAACTTGCAATGTCAAAGTTCATGAATGATCACATTGACAATAAAGAGCAATGGATTGTACTGCAGTTGTTTGGGTTTCACACAGGGCCGGATTAATACCAATCTGAAGAAGGAAGAAGTGTTACGATGTTTAAAGAAGCTGAGAAGCGGAAGTTATAATAAAGAGGGAATATTTTCTGTCAGTGATGTGAAATTGATTCGGAGACAAATGTCGGAGCATATGATGGTCTTTTAACTGCCTCCACTGCATTAACACGTGCTTCTCTTTTAAAGTTACCCAGAGGAGCTCTTTTAGAGCCGCACTTAAATGGTTAAATGGGGTTTTTACACCTTGAACGTTTATGGTCTCTGTCTTTCTTGCACACCCATCTCATTCGTTCACTTCACTTAGACATAAAAACCCTTTCAGAATCTTGTTTGGTTGATTTGCTCTCTCTCTCTCTGACAACAATCTCATAGGGAGTATCATATATTTCCAGCACTTAACAGTCATGTTTGTATGACACAATCATGCAAGAGCATCTTTGACATATTAAGCTAGAAGTACACTAAACCTCATGTTAAATTCATTACGTTGATGATCATATGATAAAGCAAATGGTTTATATGACAAATACAATGACGTGTTTTAAATTCATAACATTGGTGAAATTCAACAGTAGTTTCTGAAAAAAACCCTGACAAATATAAAACAAGCTGACAAATAGATTCTGATCTAATCTGTTCATGGGCTGTTTAGATTTCATTTCTGATGGCCTACATGAAATGCAAACTTCAGAGTAGATACCTACACAAACTACCTACAGATTTTTCTCCTAGAATGTTCAAATTGTAAAGATAGCATTTTTATATGTTCTAGATTATAATGTTTTTATATACCTGAGATACAGTATGTGCAAAATATGTGAGCTAATAAAGAACAACAACAAAAATAGTACATTCTTTGATGACTTTTAGACAACCACTAACAAAATACTGTATGTGAATGTGTTCTTAGAAATACAGAGGGAAAACTTTCCTGTCCATCACATGAATTTCACTTAATAGTTTAATGTGAACTCACTCTCTCTTCTTGCAACATTTTATAATTCTCATGACACCGGTGGTGCGCGTACAGTACGAATGTACCCTTCTGACGACGAAATTTGCATCATGTGCACTGTACGCTGACCCTCATACACGTACACGTAAAGAGTGAAGTATACTTTGGGTTTTATGCTGCCTTCATGTGCTCTTGGAATTATCGTAAATACAAGTTTCCTAGGAAAAAATTGCACATGAACGCCCTCCAGCATACCCTCCTAGCTCATAATCACGGCTTCAGAAGTGGGAATTGACCCTTTGCTGGGAGTTTGATTGACAAGCGATCTAACCAATCATAGCGCCGAATCCGCCATTTTGTCCGACAAAGCAGTCGGGAGTTAGAAGATTAACCTCGGTGGACTTGAACTTGAAAAATGGTGTGTACTGATGTCTTTCCGTGTTTGAAACAACATTCCTTCTCATGTTCATTCATGTTTATTTGATGCTTTAAATTAACTAGTAGGAAGAGATGAACGGTTCACAAGCTGCTTGATCTGAGGCGCTACAGCAATCTGTCACGACACTTTAAAGAGCCTCAAAACAGTTTTTATTGTTTGAATTTCTTTAAAAAAAAGTACACAATTTGAAAGCTGGGACTTTAATATCATAAGTAACCTGCTCTGTCTTGTCTGTCGACGTGTTGCCAGTGTCCTTTTTGCTCTGCGATGCATTTTTCACTCTGTGTGGCGTGACGCCATGGCTTGTCGGACAAAGCAACAGTAACTAAGGGGGGGGACGGGTCTTTGCGAAGGGTCAATTATCAAATTTCCAATAGCACGTGAAGGCAGCATTAACCTAAGTAAAATGCATCAGTGTTTACCTTGTTCCTGCCACAAAATGCCCATGTTTTTCTAAACATAGAACACAGAACATATATGAAAGCATGTTCTAATTAGTGTTGTCAGCAGTATATAAAGTTAAAATGAGCAATTTCAGATATTGTTCAAGTTTGAGGTAAGTCATGATTTGTTGTGCTCTTGGTTGTGCCATAGAAGCAGTTCAGTAAATTCAGACATGGTAATGCTTATCTGTAGCGTGTGAGTACCAAATAGCTGCTAAGCTTGTCTCAAAGATGCTAAAGAGCTCTGTAATGAATTGAGCTTGGCTAATTCTCCCACCCAGGACATACAAACACACAAATACACCTCCCTCCCCCCTTTACGGCGGTCATTAGCGCCTGACATCCGTGACGGCAGCCATCAGCGTCCGTCTGCATTTTGGAGTGGTGAAAAGAGCTCTGACATCCCCCCATTTTCACGCCTTTTAAGACTCTTTCATGGGCACAGAGGGGTCTATGACATGCTTTGTTATGTAAGGTATTACCTTAACTGTCCCAAGGATGCAACATCAAATAATGTGTGTGTAGACAGACAGAGATAGGTGGGGTTCCAATTAGAGCCAACAAAAGGGGGGAAAGTGAAAGAAAAACAAAAATATGCACACTGAGAGTTAAATAAAAACATAATTAATTGACAGAAAGGAACAACTAAAAAGCAAATGTGATAAATTCTAAAAGAGAAAATACAAATATTTGTGCGTTATTTGTTACAGAAAATATTGAGCTTAAATACCTGGTGGATATTTGTTGAACTGTTCCATTTTTTTATGATTTGGCAACTGTGTGCTAATATAAAGTTGAAAGAGCTTCTTATATTAATGATACTACCAAGATATTTGGTTTGGCTTATATTTTAATATATCTTTACTTTACAATCACGAGCCAGTGAACTACAGAAATTATGGCAAATTACGATTAGGATCTCACACAGACCTTCAAAGTGCTCTCATTAACTCTTACAGCAGATGTTTGTCTACTTCACTTCCCCTTGAACTGAACTTCTTTATGACCCGATTAATATATCCATATATATATATATGAGCTTATTAGCTGCTTATTTCTTTCTTTGAAAAAGAAAAAGACCATGACCACAACATCTTTGAAGACATTTACTGACCATTCTGTATTTCAGACATACAACATTGTAATTTCCAAACAGCATTTTACACTACATGTTTCTCTTTTTAACAAAAATAATATTAAGTAGCAGCAAAAGAACACACAATAAATAGACATCTTAACAACAAAGCCAGGAAAACCAGTCCGTTCTGGGTCCTCGGTACGCAGGCATTTGAGGTTTCAAGTTAAAATGAATCAAAAGTCAGTTTTCAAATGCATTTAATGGTACATCCTTTGGCACAATCGACAAGCACACCATCTTTTCTCACAGCGAAAAGAATACAAAGACCCTCAGATAAGCACACAGACTTTTCTTCAATTAAACTGAAGCAGGTTCTTTATTTTCTATTTGCACTTTTGCATCCAAGTTGACTCACAAACAACATTTCAGTTAGTGCCACTTCACTCACTGTTCTAGAGTTTATCTGGTGCTCACAGGTACCGGGTGCCATCATATGGGTCAGAACCAGACCTCGTTGTGCAGACTTTAGAAAGCATCTCGTCCCATCTCTTGTTCAGCTGTCCAACTCACCAGCATGAGTAAGAGAACAATGGGTATTGGCTCCAGTCCCCTACATTTCCGTGGTGATACCCGTGATGGACGGCCTGGGTGCTGTATTCGCTGGGTAGGTGGTGATGGGGAGGTGGTGGAGGGGGGTATTGAGCGGACGCTGCCCCGCTCCACTGTCCCAGAGACTGTTCTGTGCTGTAGGGGGTGTAGAGAGGATGGTGGCCCAGCATACCTGGCTTGGCCTGGGCTATGGCCATGTTCAGCACCCCTGTGTAGTCCTGGTGCCCCGCGGAGGGATGTGGTGGGCAGGGGGGGAGGCCGAACTCTGGGGCGGAGGGCTTGCTAGAGGTGTCGTGATCGGGCACGGTGGCAACATCCGGCACACGGGACTCGAAGCTGGAGCGGCCGGTGCTTCCACATCCACTGCTGCTGCCAGCACTGGAGGATGGCGAGGGGGACTTGCCGTATTCATGAAATCTGTGAAAAGATCCAGATTTTATCACTGAGACATTGACAAGGCAGAACATAGCAGAATAAAGGTCTTGTTTGAGGTCAGTACTAAGTACCTGTACGGCTGGTACGTGTTCTGTCCAGGTACGAGCTGTTCAGAGCTGTACATGTCTCGAGGGTCCGAGCCCAGTGGGGACTCTGCACGGAGAGCGTGGCTGTTGTCCCGGTCGCACACACCTCCCCACGGGGAGTACCGCTCGGCCTTCACCTCCGACTCCTTTCGGCCCACATGTTCATCATCCAGACCTTCACATGCAGATTGTTGGATATCTGGGAAGATGAATATCAAGGAGACTTGAATAAGTTACAACTACTTGAGAATTTTAACTAGATCTATCCATACATTGCATAAAGAGAGGCATGAATTCAAATTTGAAGACAATTACCTCTTGGGCTTCCATGTTCAGAGTCTTTTGACACGTTCATTTTCTTTGCAACTCTCTCAGGATCAGCCAGACTTCTATTTGCTCGTCTGTGAAAGAAAAGTTCAATTATGTAAATAATTTAAACCAATTTATTGAACTTAATTGTAAAAAATTGGTTAAATGTTTGTCCAACCTGCTGGACAGTTTTATTTAACCAAACTATTGTTTAAAAATGATTATATGACTGGCTTCAAATGAACCCAAAATAGGTTGGAAATTAAAAATCACACACATAACTACTAGAGGCAACAACAATAATAATCAAAAGGTGAACATTTATCAATAAGCAATTTTTTAAATGTTTATTGTTTAATTATTATTTATTAAACTTATTAAAAAAATGTTAATTTATTAAACATATTAATAAACGTTCATTTCCAACATATTTTGTGTTAATTTTAAGCAAGCAATACAGTCATTTTTTAACAATAGTTGAGTTACATAATAAAAATTGTCCATTTTCAACTCAACTTGGGTTGTTTTTAACCCAGCATTTTTTTTAGAGTGTATGACGCCTTGTTTTCTACATTTTAGAAAGTAGTTGGAATCTATTTTAAAAGCAATATTTGATGAAAATAAAATATAACATCAAGATGATATTACCTTTTAGAGTTTGTACCCTCATCTCTGAATCCTTTGGCAAAGGGATTGTGGTCAATTTTCAGCTTTGTGATCTGTGAGAGAAATAATGTAACCATCAATCTCAGTTCTAATTAACTCTGATAAAAAAAATTGCCATTATCTATTTAAGCTCAAAATATGTGCATAAAAACATATAGATGCTTTACATATCATAAACAATGAGAGGTTCTCCCCAATATTTAGAATAGCGGCCAATCAATGTGTTTTTAAACCCTCACCTTTGTGTTCTGGTACGCAGTGACAGCAGTGAAGGTCGTCTCGGGGAAGGTAAAGGTTTGGAAAACACTCCAGCGTACACTGTACAGATCATCAGCCTGGACGATATGGAAACGCGGGTGGTAGCGGTGCATGGAGTGAAGGATAATCTGAATCAAAAGGAGAGATGTGGGTTTAAATCAAAGTCAAATGACTATTGAACAAACGTAAGATTGAGAGTGGAGCACTCACATGTCCATGCTGGTCCAGGGCATTGTTGGTAAGCTTGAGTTTGAGGAAGGACACGGGCTGTTTCATCCAGTGGCTGCCGGGCGCTGGTGAATCAGGGTGTAGGTACGTCCTGTATGGAGGCTGAGGCTCAGCCTTACCTGCGACTTCCCACTTGTCCTTGTTCCACTGCGGAAAAAAAAGCATTTCATTGAATCATTGACCACAGAACAGCGAACTGCAGCTTCTACATTGGCCGTGACATAAGGTGCCGGGGGTGCTGGGGTGTGAGAGTATGTGTGAACGAGAGTGTGTTGGGGTAAAACCCCCCAGTGGGTCTGTAAAAACAGGAAGAGTTGGGGCTCTTTGAAGTTGAGGAGCGCAATCAGTGGTGAGAACGTTCCGGGGAGACACATGTGACAACGTCCCCCCAACGCTCCAGCCGTTCACGATTGACTCCCAATTCAACCGCTCTTCATTTCAATAGGACACTAACAGTCTAGACAAGCCGGGTCTAATCCATTCAAATGGATAAGACTTTAAAATTGGCATTGAGACATTGAGAGTCAGTATGTGATCTATGAACTTTATTGGAGAAAGACTAGATGAGGTTGAGGTTCTAACCTTATATCTGAGACCGTCTTCAGGTACCATGTCCACCAGTAAGATGTACTTTGCATATGGCACCAATCCAGACAAGCTGATTTTGCAGTGTGGAAACATCCTCCTGTAATATAAGCATAGCTTAGAATTAAGGTCTCACACATACATTGAGGTCAGTTCTTAGAGTTTAGTTGATCCGAAGACTTTAAAGTTTTAGTTGAGGAACTTGGTTCTAAGACGTACCTGCCAGGTTTGGTGATGATCATCTCAGTGCCGATCTCATGGAAGGATCTCCACAGATCCGGATCCTCTAGAGTCATTCGGATGTTGCCTTGGTGATAAGAATCACCGGCTCCAGCCATGGAAGGCGGAGGAGGGAGGCTGAAATTGTGCTTGAGGTCTGAGGAAAGACGGAATATTTGAGATGTTCTGTCAGTGGCATCCCATGGAAGAAGTTTTCTCTTGGAACTTCATTCAGTCGTGCAGAACCAAGTCCAAAAAGGTGAGTTAACAATGAAGATAAGTGTGTAAATAAATGAAGCACGGCAAGAGTAAGACTGGGGTTAAGACAAACACTCACCTCTAATAGACTGCATTATGTAGGCTTCCCAAAAGATGTCCTCCAGAAGAAAAGTTGATAGATGATAAATAAGCAATATCTAGTTCTTTCAGTTAAAGTTCTCCATAAAAACTCAAAGGGCTCGAGTTAATTCCAGTGTTTGTTAAGTCCAAGGATGAAGGGCTTCAGTGCGTTATGTCTCTCTGTTCCTTCTGCCACAGATGCAGAGGAGGTGTCCCACACCTTTAAGTGGGTTCTGGATGTGGGTGGGGCTTGAACCCCCATTCCCAGCCTTTGAAGTGACACGGTGATGAGTCAATGTCATGATCCTATTGGTTGATGGGCAGAATCAAAGAGAGTTAGCAGAGCCTTGATAGAGTCCCAACAGGAAGGGGACAAGCAGAGGAAACATGTCTTTATGAACTGCTAAAGGACTTTTAAACAAATACGTACAAGCCCAAAGAATACAAGATGGCAAATCAAGCACAAAATTCCCTTCATTAATCCAGCTAATGTGAGGAAGAGCAAAGACTTCACCTTCTAATTGACCACACTGACCCCTTCACGCAAACATAATCTGACACACTCAGCACTCGTGTTTGCTAATTCACACACACATATCCACTAATTCTCATTGAAGCTACAGACACCAGGTCCTGATTTTTACAACCAGGTCAGACCGTGGTAAATAATTTAAAATGCAATTGATGTTGTCACTTGAGTTCAACTTTCTTTGCTTTTCAAAAACATTGAATTTTGATGGCCAGTGCTTTCACAACTTTAGACAGTGGGTTGAACACATCTGCAGCATCTTAAACCATGAAAAGACCACACTGAACCAACCTTCATGAAATGTGGGTTTGGATTATGGTGGTCTTTTGTCAACAGACAAATATTGACCTACAGTTTTAAAACTAAAGCTTCTCAATGGTTTTTTGAAGCACCAAGAAACTATTTTCTCATCAAGAACCATTTTTGCAATTTAGAGTTCTTGGAGTAGCTATGGTTCTTTGGCAATTAAAATGTTCTTGATGTATTACAGACATAGTAAAGGGGTTCTTTAGAGCTTGTTTTCAGAGAACCATGGAACTTCAAAGTTATGCTACAGCATCATGCTTTAAAATCAAAATCAACTAATGTTTTTAGTGGATTGATTTTACTTATTTAAAGTGTTCTGCATAGAACTACCATTTTTGATTCCTTTCGGTGATAATTTCTTAAAAGAACTATTTTTTTCTTAAAAGTGAAGAACATTTCAAGAATCTAAAGAACCTTTTATGCAATGGAACTTTTCTATGGATATTAAAGGTTATGGTCATGGAACCATAGATGCCAATAAGGAACTTTTGTAGAGAAGTTCTCTAAAAACATTTGTGTTTAATGCTACAAAAAACCAATGGGTGAACCAATGTTCTAAATGAATCATTTTGACTGAATCATGTCGCTGATAGTCTCAATGAAGGTGCCGATATAGTCGTCACAAAGTCATTATAGAGTTATGGCAGAAAGCAAACCCTGGAGTAAATCTACAGGTGAGCTTTACCTGAGAAGCAGCGTGCATGTGTGTGTTTGGTGGGAGGGAGGGAGGAGGTTGCGTATTCAGGGTGTCTAGACATGATCGTTCCTTGATGGTTAATCTCATTAGGAAGAAATGCTCTCTGAAGGCAGCAGGCTTTCTATTCATGCAGAGAGAGACACAGGCAGAGATACATAGAGAGCGACAGATAGATAGGGAACAGAAAAATGCGAGATAGCTCCGAGAAGAATTGAGGCTACTTTGGCAGTTCACAGCCTGTTAGCACCACTGATCTACAGATTCCATGTCTTTTTTTCAGAGTAAACATGAATAGGGAGAGTTTACTTGTATGAATGTCAGCCATTGTCAGTCATTGTTATGCATCTGTGACTATATGAGTGCTTGACTGACTCTGTTCACAAATGGAGGAACGTGAATTTAATCTACAAGCAGATGTGTCTTTTTTCCTGTGTGTTTCTTTGATTAAGTTGAAGAAAGGAGGACTTAATTTATATATATTTTTTAATTAGTAATAGATACAGTAGAGGAAGTGATGGGGAAATAGAAGAACGTAATGGCTTAAAGATTATACAGGCATGGAGCCCATAAGAGACTTTATGGAAAATTTGGTATTCTTTCCAATTTAAAATGAACATAAAGTTTTTAAAATTAAAGTTATGTTAAATAAGAAAATTAATGACATAAATGAATTAGAAATATTGAAGATTCTGCACAATAAATTTGTGGCATTGATCTTGTGAACTGAAGTAGCTCAAGTGCTGCTGCCTTTACAGTGAAATATGGGCAAACCAAATACTAAGACATTTGGAAAGTTATCAGTTTTTTCCCAAGTAGGACCATATATGATGCTTAGAGGATTCTGATCCAAACGGGACACAAATGTGATACTTTAGGATTGATTCAGAAGAGGATTAATTTGCAATTCTGTACATATTCCTTTAAAACAGGAATTGAAAGATGAAATTGGCTAGTTCTGGTGTTTTAACCCTCAGAAAACACAATCCACAGTTTGTTCTGTTTCTCCACCCTGGTTTAGAGCACTGTTAGCACAACTCTTTCTTATGCTAAACATAAACTCCAGCAAAACAGACTCCTAATCACCACCATTTCCTACATTTACAAGAACTCTCAAAGGACTGAAGCTCTTGAGAACAAATACTGCCATACATAAAAGACCCCAAAAATGATTGCTATACTTGATCGCATATTATTGTATTGTTGATACATACTGTGAATATGTACACTCTAAAAAAAAGCTGGGTTAAAAACAACCCAAGTTGGGTTGAAAATGGACAAACCCAGCAATTGGGTTGTTTTAACCTAGTGGTTGGGTTAAATGTTTACCCAAATTGCTGGGCAGTTTTATTTAACCCAACTATTGCTTAAAAATTACTATATGACTGGGTTCATTTGAAGCCAGTCATATAGTAATTTTAAGCAATAGTTGGAAATAGGTTGGAAATTATAAATCAGACACATAATTACTAGAGGCAACAATAATAATCAAAAGGTTACCATTTAGTAATAAGCAATTTAATACATGTTTATTGTTTAATTATTATTCATTAAACTTATTGAAAATGAGCATGAATAATGCATGTTCATTTATTAAACATATTAATAAATGTTCATTTCCAACATACTTTGGGTTCATTTTAAGTAAGCAATATAGTAATTTTTAAACAATAGTTGAGTTAAATAAAACTACCCAACAGGTCGGACAAACATTTAACCCAAACGCTGGGTTTGTCCACTTTCAACCCAACTTGGGTTGTGTTTAACCAAACATTTTTTAGAGCGTAGGCATTGGAAGAGATGGACGTCAGTGGACTCATTTTTTTACACATTCAAGTCAATGACAATTTATAATGCATAGTCTTTCCTTGCAGATATTAACCTGAAAAATGGAAACGTTCTCTTTATTTTGATCAGCTAGAATTGATGAACATATTTATTCTCCATATCCATTGATATTGCAATGGTTTCCTGGACATGAACTAGGGTCAAATTTTCCATACTTCATGGCAATAGCATGATATTCTTTGTAGTATCTTGGAAAGCCGTGTGCATTTAATGGTGCGTGAATACGGTAATTATTTAGCGGAATGGTATATATCAAATTACCATGGCATTATCATCTCATACCTTCACTGAACCATGGTACCAGTTATTTTATATTAGATGCAATATATAACAAGACACATAATAATAATGCTCAGTTTCTTTGTGTTCATGAAAACATTTATAAATGAGTGATTAATGTATAATAAATGTGTTATAACACATTTTATCAGTACTCTTAACACAAAGTGCAGTCCTTGAGTGTATTTCTCCCTATTGATCAACAGCAAATGAACCTAAAGTGTGTTTTAACTGTTATTTTTAGTGCATGTAATAAAGCAGATTAAAACACTTGCTGTTGAAGCAGCAGTTAAATCAGAGTTGCCTTTTTTATGAGCTAAAAGCCCTCAATAGCTGTGAATGTATTGACTGAGAATATACAGAAGTCTAAAAGGATTTGTATTAGGCTTAATACTCAAATTCATCTATACCAAGCACATCTAAAATCCCTCACAGCTCTCTGGAGATTAACATTGAGAGGCCAAAACCTGGAGAAGACAGCAGAAGACATTAGCCAAGCTATCTTTCCATCATGAAGGTGTGATGCCCAGGTTTCATTTCCTTCACCTGAAACTGGTCAGTAAGATTCACACATGACGCGTGGCTCTCCTCACTCTTCTGAGGTTATAGACACATTTCTGAGGGACTAGCGAATCGTTTTCTAAACCTAATCCACCAGTAGCACACTTGTATTAGCACCAATGCCAATTACCATGTCATTTTAGTGCAATTTTTACACTAGATTAGATATTATGGTTGGACAGGGGTGAAAATTACTTATTATAGCCTTATAATATGTATTATAGTATGCAATAATTAAATTCAATTACACATTATTTTTGTGAATTTGTGTTTTACTCGAGTACAGCTTCATTTCCAAGTCAAAATCACACTTTCACCCTTTACATTCATTTAGACTTCTAAAGTACAAGTCATTTTTTGGCAGATTATCATAAATTAAATCTTTTTTGCTTTTTTGTTTTTACATGAATACTCTCCTGATTTTAATAGCTAATTACATTCATCTCAGTGTAAACTATATTTGGATTTAACTAAAGTCATTTGTTCTTGTGAGGAAACACCTCATCTGTCACCACAACATAATCAGTGATCGAAATCAATGTTTTAATCATAGAAGATGGACAGACTTGGTTCAAGTGTGAACATGTTCAGCGATCCATATTTAAATGTCAAAAACCAAATCCAAATGTGTTTCAGAACAGAGGTTTCAGTTAAACATCTGCAGTGTCCTACACTGTAAAAATGATTTTACAGCAAGTTGTGAATAAAACAAAGATTATTGGAGTATGTTTTACAGTTCAGTCAAAATTTAGTTCAATGAGTTAATTGCTGTTTCTTTGTGATTATTTGTGCAATTTACTAGCAATTTTGGTGAAAATGGTTTCAAAGTAAATCCAACTCCTTTTTTTTCAGTGTAGTAAGAATACAGTCAGAATGTGAAAAATGTGATTAAAAAGTGGATTCTACACTCTTAGGCCCTGTTTACACTACACTGTTACACTTTACACACGTTTTTGTTTTAAAACGGCATTTTAAAATTAAAATGATGCTCATACTGGTGTTTCCACAGCGTTTCAGAAACGACCTCCGTCTACACTACATGAATGAAAACACATCACATGACTGTTTATGCACACTGGGCATGAGCGTACAAGTGTAAACAGTTGCCTCTTGCGCATGTAGGCAGCTGCAGTATTAAAAAAATGCTGAGTTTAACTGCACAATGCCTGCTAAAAATGACAACAAAGCCAGCAAAGATTGCAGTTCAGTCTCCATGTTGTTTACAAGGTCGTCAAGGATACGCAGAGCGAACATGGGCAGCCACGCCATCGTTTTCAAAAGTCCCCATTTATACTGAAATACTGAAAAAGTTTTTTCAAACTAAAATAGGCTCTGCAGCATTTTCGAAACTGGAGTAGTGTAAACGACAGGTGTAACCGTAGTAAAACTTATGCGTTTTAAAACGAAAATGCACTAGTGTAAACGGGGCCTTAGAAGAAAAGATTCTTTATAGAATCTTAAGGAGTTCCATCAGGTGCTTCACATATAGAACCTTTTAGGGGTTCCCATCATGGGATCATTTTATGGATTTAATTGAAATAACCCATTAAACATGAAAGTATTATGCAATCATTTAAGACATTTCTCCTTATATAGAACCTTTTTGGCATAAAGGGTTCTTTAAAATTGAGTCAAGAACTCTAGAGTTCCATATAGAACCCCTTTGAACCTTTTTCTCCTCTAAGAGTGTATTACCAAATTTACACAAAAGCTATGAAAACACAATCTGTACGTTTTAAATACAATAAAATATTTGGCTTGACATTTGAATTGTACTTGAAATGCCCCAAAAGTTTATCTCAGGATAGTGCTGACAAAGCCAAGGTCATGGGTTTAGCTTGAATACACTCTCACTTTAGATAAAAGTGTCTGCCAAATGCATTAAAATCACTTCAGCAGAATTATTTCTCCGTTAGCCCTCATAGACAAAGTGTAGCATTCTGAATGGAGGAAATGTGAAGGTGTTTTAATGTGAAAAGTTAATGCAGTAGTACACAAAAACAGTTTTTTTTATTTTGGTGAATGGATATGAATTCATTTGTTTTTGCACCATTAGTTTGGATCTTCATGCTTGTTTTTTCTTTCCTAAAATAATGAGTTTTCATGCGTACCAAAACGTATACGTTCCTCAGGAGATCAGGTTGGAAGACATGAGCTTATCATATGCTAGTGTGTGAAGCGCTAATGTCTTCTGCTATGCTGTCATTTGAAACAAGTCAGTCGTTGAATCGGACACCAGCCTCCATTTTAAGGCCAGGCATGTGAGACACGGACTCGCTAGCTTATTAACACCTGCGAGGTGCTTATACGCCTGGAAATCAGACACATTAGATGGGTTTAATTATGATAAGAACTGTTGACTGTTTCCTAAAGATAGTAATGCTGTTTCACAAAGATTATGTTAGGAGTCATTCCTGTATTATACGCTCATTTTCTTCAACCGTTTTTATTATTTAAAAAAACAGTATGCTTTACAATAAATACAACCATGTGAGACTAAATACTCTTCTTTAGTTTTTGAGAAATCCATCCTATGGTAGTGACGCCGCAAACTTGAGTTGCAAAAGGTCAAACTTTACCTCAGTGACTTTTCCTCAACCCTCCGAATCTGTGAAATGTGTCATAAAATGATCCATATCCCCTTTGATCAGGTTAAAACATCATTAATGTGTAACTGAAAACACATGGCTGCTCTGTAGAGGAAACGTATGCTTGCGTGAAGTGTCGTATCTAAACATTACAGGAGGTTTCCTACTGTAGACCCCACAGGGATCAAGAGAGTCCCGCTGGGACGCGCCTCACTCACGCTGGGCTGGATGTGTGCTTTTGGACTCCAGCAGCTGATCTGAAACCAGTTTGGCTGGTGCTTTTTAGGACGGGTGACAGTTCGGGTGGTCAGAAAGGCCGAACTGGAGGAAGTGACAATGTCACGGCCAAGACCACTACACTGGGGTCATTTCTGAACACTTTTCTGATGCATTTTGGCTCATAAGAAAGAGAAAATGGAGTTGGATTATTATGCTAAGTTATCAGCATAACATCCCAGAGATGTTTCAATTTGCAGGACATTAAAAACAGGAAATGCTGAAAAGAACAAAACAGTCACTTGGTCAGATCATGTCTTTAAATCTGCATCCATCCCGTATCGCAGACGCTGAAGTCAGGAGGTGTTAGCCACCTCTGCCATTTGCTGCACCTTGTGTGGACGTATCGTCACTCAATAACAGCTTAACAGCTGCCAATACACAGGCGCTCAGGGCTGGGATCAGACGGCTGAGGGGTCTATAAAGAGCCCCCCTGCCATGGGCCGACGAGAAATCTCACACCTTTCCCTGGCATTAGCTATGCAATCTTCCCTTTTGATGCTCTAACTGGCCACTTTAAGTGCTCAGGTACGGGCCGTCGTGGGGGACGCTGAGGCACAGCGCCGGTTGAACACTGGGTGATTCTGGTGCATCACATACACAATGATACGCGTCTGCATGTATGCTCAAACGCTTTCAGAAAGTTCAGTAAAGCTAGAGTAAATCAATGCTACGAACATACTAAACACACATTTTACGGGGTTCCCACAGATAGTTTGAAGCATGTCCATGATTTCCTTATCTAGTGATCTCCTTTAAATCAGGGATTGCGCTCACAAAGAATATTTTAGAATGAAACATAATTAGTCAAAGGTATATTCAGGACTTGTTAGGATTGAATTATGTCCCATTTAATTAATTTATTTATTCATTTGACTTTTCTGGTCTGGAAATTAAAAAATTCCCCCATTTTTTTCCAAGGTTTCCATGACTGTGGGAACATAATGTTTTAAAATAGTGTTAATTTGCATTTAATAAAACAATGCCAAGGTCACAGGTATAAATACAGGGAATGCATGATAAAATGTATACCTTTTATGCAATGTAAATATCATCTGTCAAATGCATGAATGTAATATATTGCCTGGACTATTTTTAAAATTCCTTACAATTTCCATGTTTTCAATTTCCAAAGGCTGTATTATTATATCATTCCAATGACCTTAATGTCTGACCAAGTTCAAAGATCTACTGCAGTGTTATTTTAATTTTATTTATTTACTTTTATAGTATTTATTAATATTTTGAATTAGCTTTATTTTTATATTTTCATTACCTCGATTCGCTAAATCATACACGCGATTTACCATTTTGTTCCCTCGATTCGCTAAATCGTATGCACGATTTACTATTCCGTTCTCTCGATACGCTAAATCATGTGCACGATTTACTATTTCGTTCCCTCGATACGTTAAATCGTATGTACGATTTACTATTTCGTTCCCTCGATTCGCTAAATTGTATGTACTATTTACTATTTCGTTCCCTCGATTCGCTAAATTGTTCACACGATTTACTATTTCATTCCCTCGATTCGCTAAATCGTATGCACAATTTACTATTTCGTTCCCTTGATACGCTAAATTGTTCGCACGATTTGCTATTTTATTCCCTCGACATGCTAAATCGTTCACACGATTTACTATTTCGTTCCCTCAATACGCTAAATCGTTCGCACGATTTACTATTTCGTTCCCTCGATATGCTAAATCATTCACACGATTTACTATTTGGTTCCCTCGATATGTTAAATCGTTCGCACAATTTACTATTTGGTTCCCTCAATTCGCTAAATCGTGCACACGATTTACTATTTCGTTCCCTCGATACGTTAAATCGTTCGCACAATTTACTATTTGGTTCCCTCGGTTCACTAAATCATGCACACAATTTACTATTTCGTTCCCTCGATTCGCTAAATCGTACACACGATTTACTATTTCGTTCCATCGATTCACTAAATCGCATGTACGATTTACTGTTTCGTTCCCTCGATGTGCTAAATCATGTGCACAATTTACTATTTCGCTCCCTCGATACACTAAATCGTATGTACGATTTACTATTTCCTTCCCTCGATGCACTAAATCGTTCGCACAATTTACTATTTCGTTCCCTCGATTTGCTAAATCGTACACACGATTTACTATTTCGTTCCCTCGATTCACTAAATCGTATGTACGATTTACTATTTCGTTCCCTCGATTCACTAAATCGTATGTACGATTTACTATTTCGTTCCCTCGATGCGCTAAATCGTTCGCACAATTTACTATTTCGTTCCCTCGATTTGCTAAATCGTACACACGATTTACTATTTTGTTCCCTCGATACGCTAAATCATTCACACGATTTACTATTTCGTTCCCTCGATACGCTAAATCATTCACACGATTTACTATTTGGTTCCCTCAATTCGCTAAATCGTGCGGACAATTTACTATTTCGTGCACATGATTTAGCCTACTATTTTTTTCCTGGATGTCATGTGCGGGGCTCCGTATATTAGTTTTAGATTTTGTTAACAACAACAAAACTGATCTTCTGAACACAAACATTTCTTTTATTATTTCTTTATATTGTATTTAGTATTATTTATATTATTGGCTTATTCCTCAACACATGATTAAAGTGCTACAGGACATCTTCGCATGCAGTCATTGATTACATTTGAGCATTACTGACAAGAAATACCCTGAGGCCGCCTATGATTGGCTCGCTCACCTGAAAGGCCAACTTCCTTGCAGCATTTGCCTCAACCAATGACCCAACATCATTACCAGAACTACATAATGGCCTTATTTTACATCAAAGTCCAAATGTACGTTATGACTCATAAGTAGGCTATTCAGTCGGATGGAGGCCAACAGACGGACACAGGAGGCAAACAATCACCACCTACCCCCACATCCCCTACAAAAGATCTGACACACATTTGGTCCCATATGTAAGAAAACAAACCCTCAGCGTAGTGTGCCTGACAAAGGGAGTAAATGACACATTTGCAGCACTTCATAAGAAACCTCTGGCAGCTGCTAATGGGTCTTAATGGCCTTCCTTGAGTCTGAGGGCTTCACACCGGCCGGGACACTCCCTTTGACATGGCCTGGCTAAAAGAGACGGGGTGGTCTTCGGCCCGAAACGATTACAGGACGACTGTGAGGAGATATCATTTCCCATAATTCCATTCATTTCTCTTCCATTTCTTTGATTGCATCTTGGAAGCTAATGTCAAAATGTGGGGAGATTTTATAGTAAGCACGTTTATAAACAATTTAGAGTAACTACATATGGGTAGGTTGCAGCAAGGCACTGAAAAATAATTTTATCTAAATGAGACTGCGATCAAGCATAATCACAGATGCATGTCAAGCACACAGTCAAGATGTATAGAACATTTGTTTTAAGGCAGGAACACACCAAGCCAACGCCGACGAACTAGTGGCGACGAAAGCAGACTGCGGGGTTGGCTCACGTCGGCAGCGTCTGGGTCCAAAGTTGCCCTGACACACCAAACCGACGCTCGACAGCCGGCGGCCAAGTAGCACGTCCGTTCTGCACCTGCGTAAGATGAAATGCCTTTCCGTACCAGCAGGTGGCAGTAGCTGAACAGCCAATCAGAATGATCAGATGGCCCAACTGACCGACGAGCTCCGACGCCGAATCGGCCGGAAAAAAAACTACGAGGACCAACTTCAGCCGACGGTGCGGAACACACTGAGAAAACTTAGTCTGCCGACGAACAAAAACTGCCCGACTGCCGATCGTCGGCTTGGTGTGTTCCTGCCTTCAGTATTACTGCAGTAGTAACAATTTCAGTACTCAAGGGGGCGACAGAGTGAACATCAAATGTCTGCCCAATTAAATTGTGCTGTTTTTCAGGCAACTATCCATAAATATCAACATGTTAACCCTGTGAAGAAATAATAGTTAAAAATAAAAAAAAAAAATTAAAAATCTAACTGGAACAGTTTATTAAACCCTTAGACAAAATTTAAAAAAGTTTGCATATGTGTTACATCAGGCTTTTATGGCTCATATAGTATAATATAGTGAGAATATGGAGCTCATACTTGAGGAAAAAAACAGCTTAATTTTATTTAAACTGAGCAAAAATATACAATTTGCTGCAGATGCTGATATTTATATGGCCAAAAAAGGAAGATGAAATTCTGATGCTTGTAATGTAAATCAATGAGATCTTTATAACAGTATAGCGACTACTTACAGTTATTGCATATAAAAATATCAGTCATCTCTTTATATCTGACAATAATGTCTAGTAAGATGATATTTAAATGCTTAGATATTTAAATTTCTGTAATTTAAATTTAAATTTAAAGTTTTAAAACATATAGTGCAATGCAAGACAATGATTGAGAGATGAACAAATAAACCTTCCAAAAAAGATGATCATATTTGAGACTCACACTTGAAAATTATTTTTCTAAAAAATTATGCCTGGATAATCAAGTTGCTTCAGTCCAGTAAATGTTCATCTTGAAATATTACTAACAATATCAAAGTTATTCTTACTTTTACTTAATAAAAATCATTAAATATTTCACATTCACAGCAAAAAGCCATATGCCAAATCATAAAGGTGGACTGAAAAATATGCTTTACAATACAATAGGCTTTACAGGGTTAACTGTTGCTCCGCCATGATAGGAGTTGACCTGAAAGAGAATATTGACCATAAAGAACAGTAGAATCTTATACTAATCTGAAATGTGTACTTGTGCAACATTATGAACTGAGCCACAACACATTTTGTAAAAGCTGACCAATGCGGTTTTCTTCCAGTGTTGATACATTTCCTGTTGAAATAGGAAGGCTTGACATATCAAAGGGCTTTTTAAAACAGCTTATTAGCTGTGTTCAGTTATGCCAGAATCAGAAATTATGACTAGTTTCACATGCATACACACATGCATTTGTTAACATGGATGGTAATAAATTTGGGGTGTTTTAAATGTGCCCAAGGTTAGTAATTTGCATAAAACACGCCTAAATCACCTCTATATAAGGGCTTTCTGTACAAATGTTCGTCACTCTCAGCAAACACATGACTCTTAAAGACGCACTCTCGCCTGAGAGCATGTGCAACAAGGTCCTCTAAACCAGTTCAAACACAATAAACAGATTTTATTCAGCTCAAGATGTCCAGAAAGCTGTACATATGCATATCTGCATTTTTATGCAGAGGAACCTCGCAGCTTTTCTTACTCTCTCTCTTTCTATATTTGGGCCAGTTTATAGAATTGGAAACATCTTGGAAAAAGTGTCTTTTTCCACAAATTTTGAATGTATGCAAATTGTATAATATCCAAGGTACACATTTCTAGTAATTGTGCAGTTAATTTTTATATTGCATTTTCAGAAAGTTTGTCTCCCCAAATTTGTCACTACTGAAACACAATGATGAATAATTTAATAAGAAGGGTTATAATTACCTATTAAGATTGTTTACATCTACCTTGTAAATATATATTTTTTTGCTATTTAAAAAAAAAAAAAAAAAAAAAAGGTTTTCACAGGTAAATTAATAACAATTACAATTTTAATATTTAATATTTATTATTTAATAGTGTAATTTATGAGATTTGTTGTATTTTGAATCCAATCTTTCTTTCTTTGTAGTCAAAGTTTATCATTTCAAAGTTAAAGATTCATTAGTTTGAATAAACATTGAACCAAACACTATAATGACATCTTAGTTGATAATTCAATATACTTGATTTTTGACAAAACATCCCATGTTTCGGTCGTAACTGCACATTTTCGGTAGTGACAGTAATGTGTTGGTAGTGACCACATCACTTTATAGAATTTTAACTCACATACTAAAACACTTCTAAAACAGTTTTAAACACTAATGATTTGCATAATAAAACAGTACAATTCTAATGATTTGCATAACTGTACTAAAATTGTGTTTATTTCCCCCAAATAAATGATAATGTGTTCCCTTTTGTCACTACCGAAACAATGATGACATGTTTCAGTTGTGACCGTTTCGGTAGTGACAATTTGAGCCTAGCTCAAAGATGCTAATCGGCACATGGTTAGCTCTGAACAGTTGTACACACATAAAAACTACATTTTATGGAATAACACCCAAAAATGTTTGCTTAATTGTAGTAAAAAGGGGTTTGGTAGTGACGTTCCTTAAAGTTACACACAGATTTTCAGACTTTTGAACACATTTAACTCAAAATGATGGACCTATCTACTATGAAAGAGAGGCTATGAGAGGGAGGGACACAGGAATATTGCCTGATCAAAATTGTAGAAGTGTGTTAAAATCAGTCTCACACAATGGACTCAAACATACACTGTTTCAGTAGTGACATGAAAAAGCGGGACACATTTTTTAACAAAGTTTCATGATTTAAAAATAAAATATAAAATATTTTTTTTTAACTTCACTTAAAAAAACAAAAAAAAAAAAAAAAAAAAAAATCAAAAATATATTTTTAAAAACAACAATGAAAAAAATAAGGGGTTAAGTTTCAGGACAGTCACCTCCCAATTGAAAATACCCAATAAATTATGATTTTATATATATATGAAGCTTACTGATATTTTAAATATTATTATGGGAATCAGTAGATAACAGAAGGATCTTAGTTAACATCTAAGATTTGAATAATTTAATGCTTTTTAAATGTGTTTTTTGGTTGTAGGACAGCAGTTTGCGCCAATTCTGTAGAATGGCCCATATATTTACACTACCGGTCAAAAGTTCAAGTGGTCCTCACTGCAAAGCCTAATGACATCTGGCTCCCCCTCTCTGGACTGAATGGGTGGAGCTTGACCTAGTTCTGTTTAGCCTTTACGCTTCGCATAACTCCACCGATTAGGTCCACGGAGGTCAAGCTCCACCCATTATTTCTATCATTCTTCCCATTATTAAATCATCATTTGGCTCTGCAGTGAGCGCCACTTGGACAGGGTTAGGGTGTGGGTGGACCTTCAAGCTCCACCCACTGGCTCTGCAGTGAGCAGTTTGGAATAAAGAATTATTTTTTTTTAAAAGTTTCTTAAGCTCATCAAGGCTGCATTTATTTGTTGATAAATACAGTAATATTGTGAAATATTACAACTTAAAAGAACTGTTTTCTATTTAAAAAATGTATTTTATTCCTGTGATACAGAGCTGAATTTGATTGGATGGAGGCAGATCTGAACGTGAACTTACAGTCAATTGTAAGAAAGTGATTGTAAGCAGACTAAATGACTGGAGAAGTTCGGCATATGTCACCAGAGAGAAGTCTGCCCTTTCACTGGAAGATCCAGTTATGATTTTTTGATTAAATATTACAAGGTTAAAGACAATGCATTCACAAAATTGGGTGAACTTTCATTTCATGTTGACTAACTGTACACTAGATAACTCACATGACCTAAAAGCCATGAAACATGATTTCTGAAGGTGTTTGTAATCTCAAAAAAACAAACAAACACCAAAGATCAGGTAAAAATGTTGTAAGTGTATTTTTGGTTTTGTGATATCATCAATGCAGCAAGTCAGAAATATCAATCTTCTCAGAAAAAAAGCCTGAGGACAGTATAATACCCCACAGAAAAGCTCCCATCTCTAGAGAGCAGAGGATTTACCCACCTCATCTTACATTCTTAACACAAGCATAGAGACAGCATTCAAAAGACAACAACAAACAAAATATTATTTTACAAAGAGGAAAAAATAGAAACATCTGTTTACAGGTAGTTTGGTCACACATGCTCATTGCATCAAAACATTTCAAAGTCCTTCAAAGTCTTGAAAAATTCTGCACTCAAAAAAATACTGGTAGCTATTTATCCATCTACAAGTAGAAAACGTTCGGTAAAAAACATTCCTCCGTCTAAATTACTCTTTATATCAGAACTGGAAAAACTTCCAAAAACAGATCTGGTTGGAAACACTACCAGCGCCAGCCATGATCGCCGTCTACATACAGACACGTCACGAGAAAAACAATGACATGCTCTTAATGCTCCGAGATAAAGCAGTGCTACTTCAATTTGAAACTAAATCCCACAGGTCGAGAACCTAAATAGAACATTAGGGCACTTTTCCTTGATTAAAGGGACAGTTCACTCAAAAAGTACTTCATTTTCTCACCATCATGTCATTATAAACTCGAAAAGAAGACAAAAGATAATGTTTGGCAGGATGTTCACACTGTTCTTTAAAGTTAATGTTGGTCAAAGGCTCCAAAAATGACAAAAAAGTACCATAAAATAGTCCATATGGCTTGTGCACTAGATTTCAAGTCTTCTATAGCCATTTGACAATCTTGTGTGAGGAACAGAAAACTCAATCCCTGAAAACCTGGTGTGACGTACCATATCAGACGTCAGTGAGAGTTGAGAACTGTAGAACTTCAATTACTTGAAAAATACTCCATGTGAAAATATGGTCATATGGACTATTTTTGAGTCTTGACAGCTCCAGGGTTTAAATCCACTTTCATTGTATGGAAAGAGCAGCATGAACATTCTGCTAAATTTCTCCTTTTGTGTTCCACAGAAGAAAAAGTCAAAAAGTCGTAAATTTTTGTGTGAACTTTCCATTTAACCATTCAAATAAAAGCCAAAAATAAGGGATCAGCACCATTTTTAGGCATTTTTATCTCATTAAGAAAAAACAATGGCTGTGATGCCAGACATTTCGGCATAATCCTTGAAAAAAATAAAATAAAAAAGTAATTCTATTCTTCTGTAGCTAGTTAGATCACATTCATATTTGAACTGTGATATGAATAATCGTCACATCTTCTCAGTGCTGGTGGCATGCTGTTTTTTCCTCAAATGGAAATGTAATAAAACTATGAAATCAGGTCAAAAATATGAGATACTAACAGTAATACGACAGCAATGGAATTTTTGGTGTCCTAAAATATACTTGATATTTTTACAACCAACAGATTACCAATACAGTAATCTATAATAATTAAATATATAAATTGAACTCTTGAGGTGCTGTGAAGGAACTGGTAGAACTCTCCTTTAAAAAGCCGACAGCTGAAGCACGGACGACCGGACAAACGGAGATGCTCCGTGCACACTATGCGTTCAGGCAGCTCTGAAAAAACAAGGAATAGCACACGCACGAACACATATGCAGAAAAACAGAGATGCGTGTCCACACGGCTGGAAAACTCTCACTTTTGCATGCTGACATCCCAAAGAGGATCTTCCATGTTTTGGTAGCAATGCCACCGAAACTTGGTAGTGATATGAATCATGTTTATTTTACACCGCTGAGCTGAGCAAACGTCAAGCAAAACGTTCTTCCTGTTAGATCTGTAAACAACATCATGATGGATTTAATGCCCAAGAAACTCTGAGAGAGTAAATTGCATTACACAAACTGCCAATATTACACAATCCATCCTTAAGTAGAACATTTTTTACTGATTTTCCATGAATCCAGCGTGGTGCTGCGGTTAGCTGTGAGCGTCGTTTTTGTAACTGCTGGAGTAAAAATGGCACTTTGCAAGATTGTACACAACGAAAAACAACAGAAGAACACAGAAACCCAGTCCATGCTTAGCAGCAGAGGAGCAAAAACAACAGGACAAGTGCCAGGGTAGGAAAAAGCCCTTTCGCTGAAAAACGTGCATACAGCGGAGAACACGCGCTATAGAAAAACGGACTCGGATGAAACCGTCAACGATTTGCTGCAGCTACACAATTAAAAAAAAGGAGATTTCACTTCAGAGTTCAGCTGGAGTTCTGCAGCAGTGCGGGTCAAAGCTGTACGGATCAAATGTCCATGTAGTCATCTTCCTCGTCGGACTCGCTCTCCAGGGAGGATTCCTGACTCGACGTCTCTTGCACCTCTAAAGCGGGCTGAGCGAGAGTGTCTTTCTTCACGTTAGCTGCCGACTGAGAGGACAGGATCACATTCTGATGGAGAAACCATCAAGAGATAAAGAGAACATGTTAAGAGCATCTCATGATCTGCAGTGGACACTTAAAGGATTAGTTCACTTTAAAATGAAAATGACCCCTTTACTCACCCTCAAGCCATCCTAGGTGTATATGACTTTCTTCTTTCTGATGAACACAATCTGTGTTATATTAATAAATATCCTGACGTGTCCAAGCTTTATAATGGCAGTGAACGGGACCATTGAGTATGAAGCTCAAGAAAGTGCATCCATCCATCATAAACATACTCCACACGGCTAATAAAGTTCTTCTGAAGTGAAGCGATGCATTTGTGTAAGTAAAAAAAATATCCATATTTAACAAGTTATGAAGTAAAATATCTAGCTTCCGCCAGACCGCCTTCCGTATTCAACTTAAGAAGAAAGTGTAAAACTCTCGCAGTTCAAAACACTTATGCTACGTGCTACACCTTTCGTATGCAACTTACGGAAAAAACGTACTTGACGCAACATCAGTTTACACTTTCTTCCTAAGCTGAATACAGAAGGCGGTCTAGCAGAAGCTAGATATTTTACTTTATAACTTAAATATGGTTATTTTTCTTACACCTTTATAAGCCGTGTGGAGTACGTTTATGATGGATGGATGTGGATAGAGACACTTTCTTCAGCTCATACTTGTTTGATAACGCTTACTGCCATTATAAAGCTCGGATGCGTCAGGATATTTATTAGTATCTCTCCTATTGTGTTGATCAGAAAGAAAAAAGTCATACAGGGCTCGAAATTAACTTTTTTACTTGGTCGCACTGGTGCTCCCAACTTCAAAAAGTTAGAAGCACCAGCAAAATTAAGGAGCACCACAACTAAAAAGCCTTGTCATTCGCTTGTCCGAATAAAAAGTTGTTTGTCTGGAAAAAAAAAAATAGGATTCTTGTGTTGTAATAATTTATTCTGAAGCAATATTCTCAACAGTGTTCACTCAGCTTTGACATTTAAATCTGCATATTTGTGATATTTACTCCGAGGGCATTTTTTTTTTACCTTTATAAAGGTCTTTTTCCTCTAATCTTATTAAATGTATGCTTCATCTTTCATTTTAAATTCTTTAATTTGATCAGTAAATTCAATTAGAATAATAAGACACTATAGAGCTGTTACCAGTCAAATTAAATAATTTACACTGAAAAATTACAGCGAAATTAAATAATGTTATAAGATTGTTTTAATTTTTTTTGAATATACAAATAAGAAATGTTGGAAAGAATGATACTTTTAAACATGAAACTAAATCGCCAGTAGGTGGCGGCAGGTGACCTTCTTTAGGAGTGAGTCATTGAGTCATTCATTCAAACGATTCGTTCAAGAATGAGGCAGTTGTTTATGAATGGGTCATTGAATTTGACTCAACCGATTCGTTCAAAATGCTGAATCATTCAGTAATGAAAACACACTTGTGTTGTCATGAAATGTGCGATGGTTCTGCTGTGATCTTTGTTTGGAACTATTTTCGCTGCTGAAACAGAACAAAAACAGCCACTATTGCGTCTAAAATGTGAGTGATTTAATTTTTACTACTTTTTACGGTTTATTGAACTGTTGTATGAAACCAGTGTTACATTTTCAATCGTGATGGTTTTATTAAGGAAAACTGTAGGCCTACTCTTTGTCGTGTAATGTTGCCTAACTGTATCATATGTTTTAAATATAAGAACTCAAGTGTTAATGTCGAGTTGTGTGTAACAGTGTTCTTTTCATCATCTCTCTTCAGCTCTTTATATTTTCCGCGATAGTTAGCTCCTGTCACGTGACAACGGAGCGCCGTGAAAGGGAGTGAATGACTGCTAATATTAACAAAACTAAAATCTGCTTTAAACTTAAGAACGTAAAGATGAAGTTTAATTGGTTATGTGACAGAACGGTGGACCGGTTACTGCATCAGCTCACAGCAGGCACTTACTGTGTGCAGTAAAACAGCGAACGTTTTGTAGAGAAATGAAAACAGGTCGCACCTCAACTATTATTTGCACTCGCACAAATGCTCCCAAATATATTCTGAGGTTGCAAATATTAAATTTAGGAAGCATATGCGACTAAAATGGTCGCAATTTCGAGCCTTGTCATATACACCTAGGATGACTTGAGGGTGAGTAAAGCTTGGGCTAATTTTCATTTGAAAGTGAACTAATCATTTAAAGTGCCACACTTAAAAACACATTTCAAAAGTGTCTGCTTTCCTTTCAAATGTGATCAGTAAAATTAAAAATACCAACCTTGAGTTTCTGTTTGGTCTCCTCAGAGATGCTACCTTTCGGCGAGAGCAGGGTGGGCGTGGGGGGCGTGACTGTGATCTCTGGGGGGAATTTAGTGACTGTGGAGGGAATCACCAGTTTGGGCATGTTGGGTGGAATTCTGGAGCGGATGCGACTCGCATCACCCTGCTTCGACTGGTCACTTTCTGGAGAAATCATTGGGAAAAAAAGTTATTACTTAGTTTAAATGACTTTATTATTCTAAAAATGTGACCAACTACAGTAGAGAATGAGTATGTGTTATATAATTCATTCTTGTATATTTACATTCATATTTATAATTTATATAACAATTACACTAGTGTTCAAAGGATTGTTTTTGATTGTTTTTAATGTTTTTGAAAGAAGTCTCTTCTGCTCATCAAGGCTGCATTTATTTGAAATGTTATTACAATTCAAAATAACTGATCTTTATTTTAATATCTTGTAAACTGTAATTTATTCCTGTGATCAAAGCTGAATTTTCAGCATCATTACTCCAGTCTTCAGTGTCACATGATCCTTCAGAAATCATTCTCATTGGCTGATTTTCTGCTCTGATGAATAGAAAGTTTAAAAGAACAGCATTTATAATCTTTTGTAACATTATAAAAGTCTGTACTGTCACTTTTGATCAAT
The DNA here is from genome assembly GCA_037950665.1 of Hypophthalmichthys nobilis. NCBI lineage: Eukaryota > Metazoa > Chordata > Actinopteri > Cypriniformes > Xenocyprididae > Hypophthalmichthys > Hypophthalmichthys nobilis. The sequence continues at coordinate 29,709,399 of CM075473.1, forward strand.
CTAACGCATCCTTGCTAAAAAAAAGTATTAGTTTCTCTAAACCTGTAAAGACATGAAATAACTTTTAGAAAATGTTAATTCTTTGAAATGGTTTATTGAACCTTTAGATAAAATGTAAAAGGGTTGTATATGTATTATTGTTGAGTATCATTATTGATACATCATGCTTTTATGGCTCATATGATATAGTGGTTCACAGTTGAGAGGAAAAAACAGCTCAATATGGCCAAAACTTGAGCGAAAATATGCAATTTGCTACAGATGCTGATATTTATATGGTCGAAAAGGAAGATGAAATTCTGATGCTTGTAATGTAAATCAATGAGATCTTTATAACAGTATAGTAGATACTGACATAAAATGTATATAATTATCAGTCATCACTCTGTATCTGCCAATAATGTCTTAAGATGATTTTTAAATGTTTAGTTTTATGATCAGATCTCTGTAGTTTTAAAACATATAATGCAATACAATGATGATTGAGAGATGAACAAATAAACATTACTCAAAAGCCTGATGATCATATTTGATACTCACATTTGAACAATTTTTATATATATAAAAAAGGATAATCAAGTAAACCGAAGTTGCTTTAGTCCAATAAGTGTTCATCTTAAAATATTACTAACAATATCAAAGTTATTCTTATGTTTACTTAAAATTATTAAAGATGATTTTAGAAAGTGGGACGTGTGTACAATGATAAAAAAAAAGCATTTTACTTGCTAAAAAAGTCTAAACTACCAATCAATTGTGATCAACAGGTATTTCAGCAAAGTTTTGATCATGCTGATAATTTAGAGGCCTTAAAAATATGCGTATCAAATATGATTAAGCAGACTTTATAGGATTAATGACCTCCATCTATTGAACTTCTTGACATAAGAGTAATTAGCAGTATTCCAGGTACCGTCCTCCTCCCCTCAAGCGAAACTGCATATTCACTGCACAAACATGAGGAATCCAGAGAGTAAAGCTGCATTACCTGTGCTGGTGTGTGTGGAGCAGGATGGCGGCTCATGACCGGCCCACTCCTGTATGCTGTGAATCTGAGAGACGCTGGCCATCTTCATCTGCTGACACAGGTGTGACTCATGCTGGCGGTACAGCAGACCCTCTGAAGCAGCCTCCTCTCGGTCCTCTACACATACAGACACCACAGATACGTGCCATCAGTAAACACTCCAACTCGAGCAGAGTCCCCACCATGAGTTTAAGATGAAGCGTCAATTATTTCCATGCTTGTCACGACACACCGCAGCCACAATAGCGCTGAACGACAGACTGTATTGCTTTTATTCAGCTTTTCCTTTTTTATTCAAAATATTCACAAACTTATGAAGTATCTGATATAGGCTATTCCAATTGTCAAATATGTGTAAGTGGATGTGTTTTGTCATTTAAACACCTTTTTAATGATCATGATAGTTGATCTATAACGCCCATGTTAGTTTGCGCCACAATTCAGAGAATCGGATCTGTTGGATTTACATCATAAATTTATCCATTTCTCCCAAAATACATGAAAGTAAGTGGCTGGTGAACTGAGGGAAAAGTAGAGCAAACTTTATAGTTACCTACACAATGTGTATCTGATATGAATAAAACAAGTCAAATTATAAGGATTATTATTGCCACTTCCATAGACATCAGTGTGTATTTAACAAACTATAAATGTATTTTTTTTTCCTAGTACTTAATTAAAATGCATTTTTAAATGTCTGAAACTAAAATAAACAATATGTGGTTGAAAACACTGAATAGTTGTGATATATGAAAGTGCTAAGCGCATCCAAAACGCCAAGGCACATTTGAATTTAGCAGCTGATCACATGACACACTGAACATTCTAATCACACTCGTGTTGTTAAAAAGGGTTCAAATCGATCAAGTTTTGGGGGGGAGGGTACAAATAGAAACTGAGGGGGCACAAATCAGATCTTAAGGGGCAATGCCCCCTTTTGCCCCCTCGTGGTGCCGGGCCTGGCGGTCAGGGGTGCCTTAAGATAACCAGAAGCCCCTGAGCTACAGCATTACAGTCAGTGTTGGGGATAACGCATTACAAGTAAATTCAGTTATGTAATCAGATTACTTTTTCAAGTAACTAGTAAAGTAACGCATTACTTTTTCAATTTACAACAAAACATCTAAGTTACTTTTTCAAGTAAGTAACGCAAGTTACTTTTTCATATTCATTGACTGACAGCTCTCCTGTCCCCATGTTGAGAAATAAAGCACAGAGGTGTTGTGTGTGCTGTGTGAACATGATGGATACTGTAGTTAAACGTGAACATGCATTTACTCATTTCACTTGCACAAAAACATTGTTTTCCTCAAAATGAATAAAAACAGTGAAATGCAATCTCAGAATTTTACGCAAACATGCAATAATTAAATATATTAAATTACACAAATATACTTTATGTATTTAATCTCACTTTATTATCCAATGTCTTTGCTGCTGACCTTCAATAATCTAATTCAACCATACTAATAAGCAAAAATTACTTTAGATTAGATTTAGAAATAAGAGTGTTATTTCTCCTGTGGTCTATTCTTCTTTAATCCAGAATGGCAGCACAGCTGAAAGGTTTGTTTGAGCTGCGCCTCTACTGTACAGGTGTAAATATGCATTTCCTTCAGCCTGAGACTTATTCATTTCACTTTTGTTGTGAAAGACAACAACATTTGCCAAAAAATAGAACTTTTTTGTCATTAAAATCAATCAAGCAAACCATACCCAGATGAGAAAAAGTAATGCAAAAGTAATGTAATGCATTACTTTCCATAAAAAGTAACCAAGTAAAGCAATTAGTTACTTTTTTTAGGGAGTAACGCAATATTGTAATGCATTACTTTTAAAAGTAACTTTCCCCAACACTGATTATAGTAGACCCCCCACCCCAGATTAAAAAATAAATAAATAAATTTGCTTCCCACCAATTACGTCGAAATTAATCTTGTCGATACACCACTTAATATTTACAACACTGTGTGCATGCTGTGTAAAAATATGGGTCAAATATAGGTTAATATGCAAATTTACTAGTAGTTTGCTAGTAGGTGGCACATGTGGAACAGCAGAATTATAGCGGTTACATAAAGCAGCGCTGTGCTTATAAACATTACGTTTATAGGCATTATATGGAGGTAATATGAAAAGAAAATGCCATCAAAACTTTCCTGGCCGAAATGTGAGTTTCCGCTCCATTAATTAAACAACATTAATTAAAATATTCATTATTCATCAGCAGTAGATCAAAACAATCAGTTGGCATAAATGTGGGCTATTTGGTGATTGCAAACTGCTCTAAAAGCACGAGCACGCAGAACTCCCAACAACACTGCGTTTTTACTTTAAAACATTCAGTGCTGGCGTTCAATTAATTAAATCATAGCCTTTAAAGTTGATCACATTTAAACAATATTGTGATTCCTGTTTTTCTGTGCCCAGATTTAAAACCTCTTGAAATTAAAATTGAGACTATAGCAGCACCAATGAAACACAGTAACTGCATCTAAAACCTTCAGATAACACACAGATTATATTTGTGCGCAAGTTACTGAACCCGTGTTCGGTGCAGAGCGGCTCTCTCGACCAGTATGACCTTACAGAAAGTTGTCCAGTCCGGTTCAATTCACACAGCAGGGCTTCGCCGAAAACATGGTTGCGAGTCCTGAAAATGTCCAGGTGTGCGAGTTTGTTTCTAGAATACTGTTGCCATTGCTGCAAACTCCCTTTTATACAAATAACTATTTGACAAATATAATTTTCGTGCAGCCAGTACTAGTGTGGGTCCCTGGGCTTCAGCCCATGGAAGCCCATGCATTAATGCGGTAGACCAATCACAACAGACTGGGGCCAGATGACCAATCAGAGCAGACTGTGCTGCTCAGAAGGCAGGTTTTTAGTAGCGGGAAGTTCGGATCATTTTACTGACTCGGATCTTTGAATCTCGTTCAGCAGAATGTACAAATTTTTCATTCATTTAGTTCATTTCAGTAGAATATAATTAAAATGTTGCATGTTAAACTCCCCAACACCTACTACTTATGCAAACGGTGATCACATTTGGAATAAAAAAATAAACTATATGCTAATGCAGCCGTGAAGGCCAAATTATGAGTAAGAAATGATTAATTGCTTAGCAGTGTCTTCAGGCTATGCAGTCTGTTAGTTCACCTCACCTCCAGATCTGAGTTGTTCTTTCTTTTGTCACCTCACATTTATCACGTCTGTTCTCCAGAAAGATTAGCTCACCTCCCGTGTCTTTGGGTTTGAGTTGTTAGTTTCGTCTGATGTGGGTCGTGACAGCCATAGACATTATGTCTATGGTGACAGCATTCAATTGCAGTACAGGAAACAGAAATGATTCGTTCATCTCTGAGTTCTTCGTTCTTTTGTCACGTGACTGCTTCCCGCCTCAAATACAACATTACATTCATATTACTATTGACTGTATGTTGTATTATATTTAGGAATGATCATAATTATCAAAAGATATGTGCAATAAACATTTGTTGTGCCACTATGTCCCTTCTGACCAATCTTTTTAATACAAATATTAGACCAATATGTCCAGTCTTCATAGGAAAATCAATTATTATACTAGCTAAAAAAAAAAAAAAAAAAAAAAACTACGCACTTGTCTGTAAGGAAGGTTGTAAATGAACTAATTTCTGTATCCAATACCGCTGTCATGTGACAAAAGAACGAAGGACTCAGATCCGAAGACTCGAGAGATGTCTCTGTTGTTTCTGTTTCTGCATTCAGTCTATGGGGCAGGGATTTGATGAATGAGCGACTTGAACCCAAAGATTCGAGAGGTGAACTAATCTTTTTTTTTCCCCCCGGTACATACTGCATAGTCTTGCCTATGGGGTACTTGATGAACGAATGACTCGAACCTGAAAGACTCAAGAGGTGAACTAATCATTTCTGTTTCCAGTACTGAACCTTTGGGATGTTGCACATGCGCGGTCAACACAAAATGAACGAATTGCTCTCTGAGACAACTCGTTGTCATAATAAAGATTCGTTCAAAATGAATGAATCGTTCATGAAAGACACATCAGTACAGGTTTTAAAGATACCAAAACTAAAACAGGGGGTTCAGACAGAGGGTGAAAACAGGTGCTGCAACAATGTAAATTACAAGAATAATAATGACTTTTTGAACAATAAATGATGCAAATGTATTCTAGTAGACCCCATTAACAAAATTATGATCCTATAAATAAGCATAATAGTAGGCCCCTTTTAACAACAACAATGCTAATGCTTTCTTCAACACTAAGACAAGTTTTTTGTTTTGATTTTTTGATAAAGGGGATATCTGCATTTATTTTTCAGTGTTCATTAAAGAGTCTCCAGCTGGAGTAAAATGTGTCTGAGATGCAACATTGCTATGGTTGTGAGAATGACAGCATTATTTAACGGGTCTAATTACCACCGACTCTGAACATCACACCAGTAATCTTTAATAAAGTGGCAGATACAGTATGTCTGTGTGCATCTAAGTATGCTTATGATCAGCATGTTTACTGCTAAGATCGTTTGACATATCTGCTGATGATGAAAAGGAATTTTTGACAAGCTTTAATACGGCAGAAACTGTGACTGAATTTCAAAGACTGAGCTGACCGACTCCAACCTGATTATGTTGTAGAGCATCATGCACTTTTTATTTGGCCTCTCAAGGACACACACACACACACACACACAGGGCCTTTCTGCCGTATACATGCGCGCTTAACACAATCATGTACTTGAGCATTCATCCTTGTTTCCTTAGCAACTGAGCAAAAAGCACAGAACACATCAGCCTAAACGAGACACACCAAACACACCCGCCAGTCCGTCTGTGTGTATCTTACAGAAGGAAGTGAGACAGCTGGCTCTATCAGTAATAAAACTTTTGTTGAAGTTATAAGCTGCATGTTGATCCCAACAGGAAGTGGTTATGTAGAGTAAATCATAAACAGAATGTATAATTTCATGAACAAACACGCCATCTTCTGGCCACATGCGGAAATTGTCAACTGAGTGCCAAGCAAAGCAGCATCCACTAAAGGGTGTGTTCCAAATAATATACCACACTACTCATACTTACTTTACTTTACTTACTTTAATGCAGTGTACTGTGCATAGTCTGCAACTTTTCTGTATGCATACAATATCCCAGATGACCTACTACATTAGCCAAAACGTGAAGTATACAACACAGCATACTTCATGGAATACTGTATCCCACGATGCAATGTGCTCAAATTGACTTATAGTTTGTGATTGATAGATCTTCTAATTGTGATTTTCAAATGAATTTTTTACAAAATTGGAACAAAAATGCAAAATAACCATATTTACACTACCATTCAAAAGTTTGGGGATATGTGAATATACTGTAAAATGTAATTTATTCCTGTGATCAAAGCTGAATTTTCAGCATCCTTACTCCAGTCTTCAGTATCACATGATCCTTAAATATAAATATTTTTTGAATCAATTTAATGAATCCTTGCTGCATAAAAGTATTAATTTCTTAAAAAAAAAAAAAAAAACTTAAACCCCAAACATTTTAACTTTTAGTGTATTTCTGAGATAAGTGGATGCCACTCACTAAATTAAACATCATGCTGTACTAAGGTTTTAAATGTTTATCATTTCATACCGCATTCGGTTTCATACAATATTTTTTTTTAAAAATACTAGGAAGTATACGAGTATATACTGTACAGTATGCAGTGAACAGTATGCTGAGCATTATTCTGTGTCATTGCAAAAAGTATTTGATTATTAGATACAGTACCTGTGTGGGGCAAGAAGGCCATGCTTGCTATTGGTTGGCTAGGCGTCTTCCGCTGCTGCGATTGGTCGGGTTGGCTGGAGGGTGGGCAGTAGATCTGTGTTGGAGTGCTGTGTGTCTGTGGCTGTATGAGAAGCGGCCGAGGGGTCTTGCTCAGCTTGGCCTCCCCGTCCTGCGTTGATGCTGCGTATGTGTGCGTGTGGAGGCACGGCGTGGAGAATGATGCTGGGAAGAAGATGTCTCGCTGGTCTTTACTAAATTTGGGAGTGCTGGGCGCATCACTGGAGCTCTGCAAGACAGAAGGGACAGAAAAACAGTGTCATGAGCTGACGTCATCTCTTTCAATACTTCAATGGAGCCAAAGAAAAAGGGACAGAAAAAGAGAAACAAAGACTGAAATAACATCCCTCTACAATGCAAGTAAATCAGTCGCATATGCATCCAAATTTCACGAGAGGTGACTAAAATGTCTTTTTTTTGCAAAGCAATACAAAATGGAGTTGATTTTGTTGTCAAAAAGAAAAAGAAAGAGGAAATATTGGGTCCATCCAATCCTGAGACTGCGTAAAGAGGAAGGAGAGTTCCACCTCCTTATCAAGGAGCTGCAGGATTATCCCGAGTGATTCAGTTTACTTCAGGATGTCAGTGGTTCAGTTTTGATGCTTTGCTAACGATACTGGAGCCACATATTAAAAAGAAGAGCACCAATATATATGTATTCCTCACTTTGTTTGTCATACGGTGCTTTGTGCTGCAAGGCAAAGTGGATTAACCTGTCAGATGCCATTCTGGATTTTGGCGTTCACTTGTACGGTGGCTCTGAATTGTCAAAACACCTTTTAAAATGCTTGCTACAGATGTGAAAAATGCAGAAAATAGAACCCTGATCCGAATTTTTTTATGACTGACGAAAGTTTCGGAGGCAGTGTGTAAACGTGATTGACACAACGTGAGGTTGTATTTATTTAACGTGTAAATTTCATACGAAATTTCGGTGTGCAAAGACCTTAACAGTATCAGTATACTGGATCAGTGCATTATGTCTTAAAGTGACAGCAGCCTAATATTCCTGCTGTCTGTGTTTTTAATGTTAATCAAACAGACTCACTGCAAAAAAACAAATCACTCACTGCTCTTGACTGAATAACTTTTGTAACTTTAATAAGGATTCATCTATATTCAATTTATATTGTAAAGACTATGCAGTTTTATTTTACATTTGATTACTTTACTCAATTTCTGTACCTGCTCTACATCTAACTACTGTTAGATCTACCTGAAAAACACCATTTATTTAATTAGCATCTTTTCTATTGTGTTTATTTGTGATAATGCTTATAGTTTGATTATTTGATCTTATTTTATTACAAACTGTTTGCTTGACTTTAATAGTGTATGAAATTTATATATTATATTTATGTAATTTTTTTTTTTTTCATTTGCATGTAAAAAGTCTGGCGAGTAAAATAAAAATTTTACTAGCCAATGGTGACTCAAGCTTCAGTGTGTCCATAGAGAGTTGAATAAGTTGATTGATCTCTTTACTTCTTTGCATTTTCAGTCAACACCACACAACTCATTATAAATACGCATTATAAACCAAATACAATTCAGCAAGCAGCACACTTTAACTTTAGAACTGGTATAACAGCAATATAGCAACTAAAACATCAATCAATGAGCAGGAAACACACTTGTTGAGCAAATATCCAGTCAAAAGCTCATGCTACAAACTTGATCATCCAATCAGCTGCATCCGTGAGGCCTACCTGTGGACTAGTGTTTCGTTTTGCCCTGCCAAAAACACTCCATCAAGATGGACGATTCAGTAGGCACACAGCAGAAAAAGCATGTGAACTGGCAAACAAACTAACAGCTCTGGGTCCTGTGTGCGTGTGTGCGTGCGTGTATCTTGAGAGAAGCACTCAGGGACATGCTCACGGCTCCACAAACAAACTACACGACAACAGAACCAGCTGTTGCCATAGCAACAGAGCCAAACCGCAGCCAATAGCTGATCAAACGACCACGCACTTCTTTCTGGAGAGCTTCACTCCATCTCTCTCTCTCAGAAGAGTTGGACTGGTGCGGATCACGTCTTTTTGGTTTTGTGCACTAATGTTCAGTAAAAGCTTCCAGTAGGAAGGAAGGAAACAGCAGCATATGATAAAAGGGAGAACTCGATTTTTTGTAGTGAATGCATGTATAAAACTAGGACAAAAAAAGTAAAAAACACAACACTCCAAAGTTTCTATGAACTTCTGAAGCTCCCTCCTTTAATGCCTCTATGAGACGTTTTATCATGCAGCAGGTCAATTCTTGATTCAAAATATTCTAGCAGCATTTTTTATGTCTTCTGTGAAAATGTGAGTGGTTTCTCACTGCCAGTAGGCTAGGGTGTTACAGGTGGTTGCCAGGGAGCTGCTATGAAGTTTCTAAGTTGTTCTAAATGGTTTTAGCATGTTGCTATGTGGTTGCTAGGGTGTTCTGAGAGGTTGTTAGACAGTTTCTTATTGGCCCAAGGCAAAAGACACCACACCCAAGTCTCTATAAAATTCTGTAGGCCTCTCCTTCAATGCATCTATGAGATTCTTTGCACATTTTATCAATTCTCGATTCTATAGTAACCTTTTTAAAAAAAAAAAAATATATATATTCTGTGAACATGTGAGTGGTTTCTCACTGCCAGTAGGCTAAGGTGTTTGTCAGGGTGTTGCTATGAAGTTCCTGAGTGTTTTTAACAAGTAACCAAGTCTATCAGCTACGAGGTGAATCACAACACTACAAACTTTGATTTGAAGCAAAGTAGCATTTGAAAATCAGACAAAAAGGCAAAGGTACAAGACTGTGTACTTAACGGTTTAGTGAAGGAAAGAACTACAATCCCATGAAGCATTGCGAACAGAATAATTGAGTTAAAAATGATGAAGACATATAAAACTTCTCATGTACATATATATATATGCATGCAAATATTTCAGTATTTTGAGAGCTTAGAGAGTGACTCGATTACATCATTCTCAGTGCTTCATGGGAGTGGGCGGAGCTAAAGAGATCTTTTGGCACATTTTGCTTTTTTGACTCACTGATTGGTGTAATTTTCTGTACAGCATCATGGGTAATGTAGTTTTTCCACCAGGAATTCCACTGTTAAACACAATAATTTTAAAACCAAGCTGAAATAATGTGGGATGACGGCTTCAACAGAAGCTAATACTATGGATTAATAGTGATGTGACGTTCAGCACCGAAGCTTCGGGGAAAAAAAGAAATATCTCACAGCGAAACACTATACCGGAGCTTGGTTCGTTTTGTCATAACCACATGATCTGTGACGTCCGATGTTTCGTTTTCGCACACAACCTCGTGACTAATTCGTATTCTGATTCAAATAATGCGAATCCCTTGAGCAGATGTCAAGTGTCTTTTGCTTCTTTGATAAGAATAAATCATAATAAATATTTACAATATTTACAATGTGTAGTTATGTGCATGTTCAGTTTTATTGATTCCCGGTTCATAAGCATTTATTTATTTATTACAAGAAACAGTCCAAAAATGACTGGGTCGTCTGGGACACAAGGGCAGCTTTTTCCACCTTTTGACCACAAGATGTCGTTAGAGTGCACCGTGTTGAAAAGCTTCGAGTAATGAACAGTTTTTTGGCACAATCTGATGAAAGCCTCAAGCACTTCAGAAAGCCTTGGTTTCCCATCACTATGGATTAACAACCTTGACAGTAGGCCTGCCTTTAAAGGTTTAAAAGTTATTGTTCAAAATCAATTTCCCTAAGGAGAAAATGAATGGAGTTTTTACTTCCGGAACCCAACTGTTGCACTCTATACAATTCCTGACTTCTAAATAAAAGAGCCAATCACCATTTGGCAGTCTTTGCACCACTGGAGCTGCCGTTAAAGCTCTAGTTTCCATTGAAGGAGTTGCAAATATGGCCACCAAGTGAACTGACTTTTCTTGAAAGAGACTTTACATTTATGCTTGCTTTTAAAATAAATATCTTTCCTGAACAAGTTGCATTATTTGAGGTATCATTGATGTCTGCACAAGTAACATACTGACGTTCAATATTTCTGTAAATGTTTGAGCAATAGTAGCAAGTCAGCTATAGTAGCATTAGCAAGCACCGCTAATACACGTCATGCTAATTTACCATGCCGGTTCACAAGTAAAGGCCTGTGCAGACAAAGAAAGGCAAATATGAAGATAACTATTTCGATAACATTCTGTTTATTATAAACGCACACTGTAGTTTTGTCGTCTGCCGCTTTAAATGCTCAAGCTCTTATAAGTTGGGTAGATTCTGATTGGCTGTCAATGTTTTTATCATTTATCCACAATATCGTTCCTCTGTGTTGCTATCGTTATAGGTGTGGTGTGGACTTCCATATTCTCCCAGAACTAGAATGATTATTAAAACTTTACAGTTACAGTTATCTGGCTTGGTGTGAATGGGCCTCAGAGATATATGAACTCAGAGATATAATACTGAAAGAGTAGTTTATTACATTATTAATGAGTAAAATTTTGATGACAAACTTTGATGACAAAGCTTGACAAAGCCAGGTCTGAAAGTTTAAAATAACTTTGAACGGCTTGAAGTTTGAAGGTTTTACTCAAAGTAAAAAAAAAAAAAAAAAAAATGTTACTAGCATGCTTTAGAATGTTGCTAACATGTTTTAAATTGTTGCTAACATTAATTAGTAGGTTGTTAGCATGAATTAACATGTTGCTAACATGATTTTACACATTGCTAGCATGAATTAACATGTTTTAACACATTACTAGTATGATTAAACCCTTTGCTAACATGAATTAGCATGATGCTAGCATGTTTTATCATGTTGCTATCATGAATTAACGTTCTATCACATTGCTAATAGGTTTAACAATTTACTGACATGTTTTAACACATTGCTAACATGAATTAATATGTTGCAGCACATTGCTAACATGATTCAACACATTACTAACATGAATTAGCATGTTTTAACACATTTAACATGTTTTAGCACATTGCTAACATGTTTTAACAAGGGTTTATGGGATTTTCCCGAGGTTTAATTGTCAATTTTAAGAGAAAACCATAAGTCGGATCAGTTAGAAAAGATATAGCACACCAAGTCAGAACAGTCTGAAGGTCTGAGTTAAAGGTTGTAGAGTTAAAGCTCTAGTAGGTCAGGGGTAGGGTCAGAAATTTTAGTCTCAAAACTTAAAGTTTAAATAGCTTTTCAGTAAGTTGGCTTTCTCAAGCCAACTTATTAGTTAGCAACATGAGGTGTCTGGTTGAACACATCTCTCAACCACAATATCTAACCATTTGTCAACACGGTAACATGTATCTGTCCTCAACCTGCAAGGTTTGACCACTAGGGGGCCAAATGGTCACACTAAAGCAAAGTCTAGAATAGGAGGAGTAGAAATGAAGGAATACACCACAGAAGGTGTTTGATTTAACTGTAGGCTTCAGTTACACATGTGTAGAGATATGCTGCATGGAGCACAGGAGGTGCGTTGGCACAATCCTGTTACTATGGAAACAGTGTGCTATAACATACAAGCAGCACAACCATGTGTTCGGCCATGTGCACATGCTTCAATATGGGTTACCGTCCTAACATACCGTACACAAAAGCGAATTAGACAACGGTCTAAGTGATATGCCAATGAGGCTTTGTTTCAATTTTGATTTTAGCAAACAGAAATGTGAGTGAGTGTGACCTGCAATTTGCATAAGAGGCTGAATTTCATAATTGCAAGTAAACAGACTGATGGGGAGCTGAAAAGTTTGTTGAGAAAGCAAATGGCTGATACAGTAATTATATAATCTTATAAACACAGCCCAACATAAAGTAAATTGCCCCTAAATGGGTCATGAACTGCATTGTTTTATAATGTTTCCTGGGGTGCACTTATAATGTTAGTATGCTTTTTACATCAAAAATTGTCATAATTTAGAAATAAAAGGCATTTTTCCCACTCTGATTTTAGCCCTCTGTTTTAAGGGGCATGTCTGCTGTGAGACTTCAGTGTAAACGCCCACTGCTGCTGTGATTGGCTGACATCTTTGTGTATGAAATAGCTCTCTCGAAAACTTTTAGCATGTTTTTACTATTACAGCTCTCAAGGTTAACTAATCGTGAAAAGCATTATTTAGATCTATGGCATTATATTTAGATTGTGGCATGAAAGGTTGCAGTGATGAACATTGTAGTCGATCACAGACATGTTGTTGAGCGCATGAAAGCAGTGATCTTGTCACTGTAACTCAATTTCTGTACACTAACAAATGCTTTCATCATATCTAACAGTGTAAACTCGATGTAAATAAGAGTTTCATTGAATAAAACGGGAGTTTTGGCGTGAGTCATAAACATTGATTGACAGCTCCAGCGATTGTAGAGGAAGCGTTCTTTGATCGCTTTCTATATATAATTTAATCGCTGTTTAAATAACAGATTATTTTCATCCTTCTAAGAGAAACAATGTGAAGTTGAGCGTTTAGTCACTGGTTTGATTTACTGACACAGAGACAAAGAACATCTGACTGTACATGAATCATTACATATCAGATCAAGCATTAGAATTAACACAGTTACTCACATGTTGTTGCATTACTATCGAGTCCATATTGTAAAAGTCTGTTTGCAAAGCCTGCGCCAAAATGTGATTAATTTATATACCGAATACATTATAAAGTCTTTACTGAAACTTTAATTCAGCTAGGATACATTAAATTGATTGAAAGTATTAATTTGTTCTGTCTTTTTTATTTGACTTACACTAGCATTCAAAATTTGGGGGTATCATAGTTTCCACTAAAATATTAAACAGCATAAGCATACCTGTTCATCTGTATAACAATAAGAAATGTTTGCACTAAATCATCCTATTAGATTTCCGAAGGATCATGTGACACTGAAGACTGGAGTAATGATGCTGAAAATTCAGCTTTGATCACAGGAATAAATTACATTTTACAATATATTCACATAGAAAACAGATATATTAAATTGTAACAATATTTTACAATACTACTGTTTTTACTGTATTTTTTATCAAATAAATGCAGCCTTGGTTCAAAAACAATCCTTAAAAAAAAAATCAAAACCTCTGATAATTTTTTAAGATTTTTGCTTATAAAACTTTTGATAATTATTTTACAGAACAACAATAAAATTACAATGCTAACATTTATGTATGTCAATAGAGCTTTCATTTTGGCAGAAAATAGGGGGGAGAGACTTTAAACCTCTTTTATTGACAACAGCTTTATGAATGATTCTCATTACAAATTTGGCAAGACTGTTCAGAAACACATCAGCCAGTTATCGCCCAGTTGACAAGTATTAGTCTCATACACTCCCCAACACTAATTTTTACCCACATTTTGCACTCAGCGAGTGTTAATTTTGGGTGTCCCGCACCCAGTCAATAGATGGCGCCGCTAACTCGAGCAGTGCTGTCAGAAGTTATGAAATACATGTATATTAAATGTATTTGAAAATACAGCCTTTTTCCCCATCAGAATTACGCCATTCACATGGGTAATGCATGTGGGTATGAATACAGAAAAACCACATCCGGGAATACTGATGCTTGCTTTATAGTAAACATCACAAATCATGGTTACCATGGTAAATATTTGCAAGGGCCATTAGCATGCATATGTTGTTGTTCACAGTGAGGTTTTTTTATTCCCATGCACAGGATAAAACACTTTCACATTCACCTGTGCATTATAAAAAAAGCCCATCCTTGCATGCGAGTTTTCAATAGTGGAATACATTTGCTCTCTGTTGGCTTTCTTCTGCACTCGATGACTCAAATGACAACAAACAAAACCATTCATAACCCCTCAAAACAACAACAGTTCTTCCTGTAGCCTTAAATGACAAGTCATTTCACATCACCTGCAGACGGAGAGAATGAGCGAGAGACTCTTTGACTACGAGCACCAGACAGCATAAAGAGACAGCAACCCACTGACAGGAAGTTAATGAACTCCAAACATGTTAATGGACCTTCAGCAATTACAGCAATTGAGGCTTAAAGTGGCTGGATGCTGCACATGAACTTCAGGAGAGACTGGCTTTATGACGAGAGGGGGATGTAGCCTCTGTAGTCTCAGCCTCGGACGTCACGCTCATAGAGCGCTGGCTAAACAAGGGCTCCAGACATTTTGCGACCTTTTTTCTTGCCGGTGTGAGTAAATTTAGTTAGAGATCGCACTGGTGCCACCACCACATTGCCCAACTGATGAGAGCTGCTATTTCTGTTGCATATGAAAAGCATTAAAAATGGCAAACGAAACGAAATCTTAATGTTTCTCATTTGAGCTGTGCAGCGCGGACAGTTTTTCAGTTTGGACCAGTATTAAACAGCACAGCATGAGCTTAGTACAGGTTTACCTGTGAGCCGATCTTTGATCACGTGACACCATTTCTACACAGCGCTGGGAGATCCAGTAAGAAAGCGTTTGAACTTTCCGCAGTATTAATAACATCTCTGCGAGATCTAGTGAGAAACATTCTAATTCTACGAATTCTCTGTTATGAACCACATCAAACAGTGCTGATGTGGAAACCAGGAGAGACGTCGTGCCATGAACGAGCACGTTATAGAAGGCTCTTCAGTCCACAAATCATGAACATTCACCATGGATTTAATGTAGCAACGCTAAGGATGCGTGTCACTAAAGCGTTTTTTTCCAAGGCTAGCATATTTTTCCAATTGTTTTCAATTGGAGCGCCGAATTTTTAAAACCTCAGCAGCGTA